>QPKB01000006.1:1112045-1405496 GCA_003546025.1 Camphora micrantha | reverse complement strand
GTGTAATAAATACACTACTAATCTGCAGTTAGTTCACATGTTTAAGGACCCCCAGACAGTGGATCAGACTGAAAGGGCAGTCCAAGCTCTGTGGTGTTCACTAGAATTCATGAATGCACAAAACACGCGAACACGATTCAAACATATCGAAAATAGAGGGGGAAATCACTTGTCACGACAAGACAAGGCACGACTAGCACAATGCATAATATATATGCTCACAACTTATAGAAGTGATCCCCATTTGATACTTGAAACACATCTTGAAACATATCTTGTAAATACTTGAAACACATCTTGAAACATATCTTGGAAATACTTGAAACACATCTTGAAACATATCTTGGAAATACTTGATTTCAAAACGAGTACACTATATTACTTGAAGTATCAAAACAGAGTTCAAAACGCGATAATTTTGTCAAGTACGTACTTAGGCTATTCAATGACTCTTGGGTGATTGGAACTCTGTTGTTAAAATCTAATAATTGGTGTCCCCGAAGTTGCTTCGTATCTTGGAGTTCCAATCACGCAATGTCAGGTTAAAGTCCACAACATAGCCTAGTTTTTTCTTTTCCAATCCTTAAAAATGCATAAATGGGTTAAAATTTCAAAACAGTCTCTTTCTCAAAAATTTCAGGCAGCAGGCAGTTCGCTCGAGCGAACCAGGGGTCGCTCGAGCGGACAGCTTGCTGTCTGCGCCCGGACCAGGCAGTGGCCTGGTCGCTCGAGCGGACCCATGGTTCGCTCGAGCGAACAGGCTTCTGCCTGCGCTCATGCCAAGCAGGGGCCTGGTCGCTCGAGCGGACCCCTGGTTCGCTCGAGCGAACAGGCTTCTGCCTGTGCTCGCTGAGTGCAGAAATTGCACTCCTAATACATGGTCCACATGTCAAATCTTTTCCTCCTTTCTTTTCTACAATCTTTCCACTCAAATTAGCAAACTAAATACATGAATAACCATGCTATCAAGGCTCACATTGGGGCATTCATTTCAAACTTAATCAATGCCTTAACAAAGAACCCATTTCACAATACTTGAAAACCCATTCATCTCTAAACAAATCCAAACTTCAACAAAACAAGACCCATTTCAAAGATATGAAATTCTGAAAGTGTGGAAGGACATTAGATATGCTTGCATTGTCTAAAACAAGATCATAACATGAACACCTAATAAATCAAAACATTAATACCAAATGCAAATCCAAGACACACATGTACAACCACTTAAATGAATCACTTGCCTTAGCCAAATAAACACAAGATCTTTCTTCAAGCACTCCAAATCAAGGGCCAATCCAAGAACTACAAAAGCCCATGAAATCCATTCAAAAACTCACCCAAAAAACACAACCCAACAACCCATTTCGAAATGGTTGCTACAAGTTAGAAAAACAAGATCTTTGGAGGTAGAAGAAACTCCATTAAAGAGATAGGTTGAAGCTCTTACCTAGAGATGCCCAAACAAGGAGTGAAGAAGAAAATGGAGATCCTTCCCACCAAGAAACTTCAAGAAAATTGCATCTATGGAAAGCTTAGCTTGAGAGGAAGAAGATGATGGTTTTAGAATTTCATTTGGAGTCTCCTAGCTCAAGCATTCAAGGGAAGAAGAAGAGGGGAAAAGAGGGGTTTTTCCCAGCCCTAAGTTTAGAAAAATTGCAGAGATTTGTAGAATGGAGAGGAAGAGAAGGGAAAGGAGGTTAAGTGATTGCAAGATGGGACCCATTAGAACTAATTCTTGTATCAAGGAAAACATGAACTTGCGGGCCTCGGATGAAGTCGACGAAGAAGGATAAAACGATCCTCGAAATATCTAGTTTTCAAAAAGTATATTTTTGACATGGTTTTGGGACCTCGAAAATCGTGTCCAGATTTGAGTGTGAAAAGGCTATTTTACCCCTTTTGGCCAAAACTTGATTTTCTAGGCTTCAAACACAAATGAGCTAAACATGAAACTTGCACATAATCATAAAACCAATCAAATGAGATGAAAATCACGATTAACACACAACCAAACACAATCTTCCCACGCTTGCACGTACACCCAGGCCTTCCTGAGTGAGCCTAATAAACACTAAACGTTCTCGAACTCCCCCAAAGCTAAAAACCATGACTAAACTAATCACATTCTAACCCACGATAACTAAACTCAAACAAGACTAAGCACACACTAAGCAAACACTATTGGGTTAATCCTGGGTTGGGGTTTGACATCCTCCACCCCTTAGGATATTTGGTCCACCAAATAAAACAAATTTTTACCTCGGGTAACAAGTGTGGGTATTTCCTCTGAACTTGCTCTCTCAATTCCCAAGTGGCTTCTTCTGGTTCATGATTTTCCCAAAGTACCTTGACCCAATGAATTGTCCGATTTCTCAGCTCTTGCTCCTTGGTATCAATGATCCTGACCGGTCTTTCCACATACGAAGCATCCTCTCGAATCTCCAAGGGCTCGTGCTGCAAAATGTGAGAAGGACTAGTCACATACTTCTTGAGCATGGAAACATGAAATACGTTGTGTACCCCGGAGAGTTCCGGCGGTAACGCAAGCCTATATGCCACGTCTCCAATCTTGCTCAAAATCTCATATGGACCAATAAATCTCCTTGACAACTTGCCCTTCTGACCGAACCTCAAGGTTCCTCTGACGGGTGAAACCTTCAAGAACACCTTGTCACCCACTTGAAACTGCAATTCTCTTCGGCGAGTGTCTGCATAACTCTTCTGTCTGCTACGGGCGATCTTCAAGCGTTCCTGAATCAATTTGACCTTGTCACTAGTCTCACCAACTATAGTCGGTCCGTGAAAGCTACGAACACCGACTTCTTCCCAACAAACCGGAGTTCTGCATCTTCTACCATAGAGAGCCTCAAAAGGTGCCATACCAATGCTAGAATGGTAGCTATTGTTGTAAGCGAACTCACAAAGTGGTAAGCACTCATCCCACTGAACTTTGAAATCCAACACACAAGCACGCAACATGTCTTCAAGAGTCTGTATCGTCCGCTCTGACTGACCATCTGTCTGAGGATGATACGCTGTACTGAACTGAAGTTTGGTACCCATGGACTCAAGAAGAGATTTCCAAAACCTCGAAACAAATCTGCTATCTCTATCTGAGGTGATGGAAACGGGTTGACCATGCTTACTCACAATCTCATCAACAAAAAGTTTGGCAAGAGGTGCCATATGCATCATATTACCAGTCTTCATCGGAATGAAGTGAGCAGACTTGGTAAGACGGTCCACAATGATCCATATTGCATTATTCCCCTTCTTAGTATTAGGCAATCCGGAGACGAAATCCATGGTGATGTGCTCCCATTTCCACTCCGGAATCTCTAATGGCTGTAGCAAACCTGGAGGCTTCTGGTGCTCTGCTTTGATCAACTGGCAAGTCAAACAACGAGACACAAAAGCTGCTACTTCCCTCTTCATATTGTTCCACCAAAATCTATTCTTCAAGTTCTGATACATCTTCGTGCTACCAGGATGCATGGAGTATCTTGTGTTGTGGGCTTCAGTCATAATCTCTTCCTTCAGATCATCCACATTCGGTACACACAACCGATCACGAAAGTACAACACTCCATTCACCAACTTGAAGTCTGGACGCTCTGCAATATGATCCACAATCCTAACCAAATCTGAATCTTGCAACTGACTGTCCTTGATCTTCTGGATGAAGGTAGGCTCAGACACTGTCATATTGGCTAACATAACCCCCAACTCTAGGGTCTGCACTTCAACACCTAACTCTTCAAACTGCTGAAGAACACTGGCTCCTCTCAAACTGGCCACGATCCCTGACTTTCTGCTCAAAGCATCAGCTACAACATTCACTTTACCTGGATGGTACTTGATTGGAAAATCATAGTCTTTGATGTACTCCATCCATCTCCTCTGCCTCATATTCAGATCCTTCTGAGAAAACAAATACTGCAAACTCCTATGATCTGAATGGACCTCAAATCTCTCTCCATAGAGATAGTGCCTCCACATCTTCAAAGCAAAGACTACTGCTGCCAATTCCAGATCATGAGTTGCATAATTCTTCTCGTGGTCCTTCAACTGCCTTGAGCCATAGGCAATCACCTTGCCATCTTGCATCAACACACAACCTAATCCCACATTGGAAGCATCTGTAAAAACAATGAATCCACCGCTGCCCGATGGTAATGTGAGGATTGGAGCTGTGGTTAATCTTCTCTTCAACTCTTGGAAACTAGCTTCACACTGTTCTGTCCACACAAACGGAACACTCTTCCGGGTCAAAGTAGTCAAGGGTGCCGCAATAGACGAGAAGCCTTGGACAAATCTTCGGTAGTAGCCTGCTAACCCCAAGAAACTCCTGATTTTCTGTCACACTGCTTGGTCTCTTCCAATCAACTACTGCCTCTATCTTGGCTGGATCCACTGCTAAACCTTCTTTTGAGATGATGTGGCCTAGAAAAGCAACTTGCTCTAACCAGAATTCACACTTACTGAGTTTAGCATACAACTGATTATCCCTCAAAAGTTGCAATGATGACCTCAAGTGTTCTTCATGATCCTCTCTACTCTTGGAATACACAAGAACATCATCAATAAACACTACTGCTGAGTGATCCAAGTATTGAGCAAACACTTTGTTCATGAGAGCCATGAAAACAGCCGGTGCATTGGTCAAACCAAAGGGCATTACTAGAAACTCATAATGCCCATACCTCGTTCGAAAAGCCGTTTTCTGCACATCTGAATCTCTAACTCTCAACTGATGATACCCAGATCTCAAATCTATCTTGGAAAAGTAAGCTGCTCCTTGCAATTGGTCAAACAATTCATCAATCCTAGGCAAAGGGTACTTGTTTTTGACCGTTACTTGATTCAACTTCCTGTAATCAATACACATCCTCAAGCTTCCATCTTTCTTCTTCACAAATAGAACTGGTGCTCCCCAAGGTGAAACACTTGGCCTAACAAAACCCTTGCCCAACAACTCTTGCAACTGAAGTTTCAACTCACCCAATTCTGCTGGAGCCATCCTGTAAGGTGCAATTGAGATCGGAGCTGTCCCTGGAAGAAGCTCTATAGTGAACTCAACTTCCCTAATTGGTGGTAATCCCGGGATTTCATCTGGAAAAACATCCGGAAATTCACACACAACGGGGATTCCCTCCACCCCTTGGGACTGTTTATCCTCCGTGATAAACGCTACAAAAGCCTCACATCCACTGTGAATCAACCTGCTTGCCTTAAGCAAGGAAACAAACCCTGCTCTAGATGGTTTCCTGATCCCGTGAAATACCAACTCTGCTTGCTCTCCTTGCAATCTGAATGTTATGATTTTACTGAAACAATCCATGGTGGCATGGTATGCTTCTAACCAATCCATGCCTAAAATGATATGAAAATCATGCATGTCTTGCTGTAAAACAAAATGTTAGTACACAATAAATATAGTCACATGGTTTCCTAGACGTCACACTTAACAAGTCTAACGAATTCACGAACTCTCACCACGATCCTAAGATCTTTCTAGTTTCTTTTAAGTGCCTGAAACCAGTCCCGCTCTGATACCAGTCCTGTCGCGACCCCGGACCGAGGCCGCGGCGGTTAGTTAAAAATTTTGAAAGATTAAAAGACCTCCCACAGGTTCCCGCGGTGAGGGTTCCAAACAAACACGCATGGAACAACCCACTCACACGATCAAGTATGCGGAAGCGCGTGGCAAATCACATCTTATCATATCATGTCACAATAGGAAACATAATGACATCGAGACATAATATCAGAATGAAACATAACAAGGCATTCCCATAATTCAAGTGGTAAAGTTAACAAAATAAGTTAAGTTATTACACTCCCCAATAAGAGGCCAACATAGGCCAATACAATACCAAAAGTATATCAAAAATCCCAAAAAGTGATCCAACGGAACTCATGCACCACCCCAACGTCTAGATGACGTCATCGGGCTGCCACTCACGGGCTAGGTTGGGCCCAACGGCCTCCTCCTGGCACTCCTCCTCAAAGGGAGGGTCTCCTGCACCTGGACACCATAATACAAGCATCAAACACAACGGTTTGGCAAGAAATCACTTAAGTGAAAGCATGTAAAACATTGTTAAATCGAAATATCAAGAAAATACTTTACTTGTGGAACACTTTTCTAAATCAAAGACAAAACTAACATGAATGCATAACATATATATATCATGAATAGCAAATCCACATAGAGCCCATCCTTTCTCTATCATTTATAATGAAAAGAGCAAGCACGCACGACAAGCACGAATATACATAATATAGCACGACACGATTCCCACAAAAACGGGATTTCCGGCCGCGGAACCGGACACGCACGATGTGTAATAAATACACTACTAATCTGCAGTTAGTTCACATGTTTAAGGACCCCCAGACAGTGGATCAGACTGAGAGGGCAGTCCAAGCTCTGTGGTGTTCACTAGAATTCATGAATGCACAAAACACGCGAAACACGATTCAAACATATCGAAAATAGAGGGGGAAATCACTTGTCACGACAAGACAAGGCACGACTAGCACAATGCATAATATATATGCTCACAACTTATAGAAGTGATCCCCATTTGATACTTGAAACACATCTTGAAACATATCTTGTAAATACTTGAAACACATCTTGAAACATATCTTGGAAATACTTGAAACACATCTTGAAACATATCTTGGAAATACTTGATTTCAAAACGAGTACACTATATTACTTGAAGTATCAAAACAGAGTTCAAAACGCGATAATTTTGTCAAGTACGTACTTAGGCTATTCAATGACTCTTGGGTGATTGGAACTCTGTTGTTAAAATCTAATAATTGGTGTCCCCGAAGTTGCTTCGTATCTTGGAGTTCCAATCACGCAATGTCAGGTTAAAGTCCACAACATAGCCTAGTTTTTCTTTTCCAATCCTTAAAAATGCATAAATGGGTTAAAATTTCAAAACAGTCTCTTTCTCAAAAATTTCAGGCAGCAGGCAGTTCGCTCGAGCGAACCAGGGGTCGCTCGAGCGGACAGCTTGCTGTCTGCGCCCGGACCAGGCAGTGGCCTGGTCGCTCGAGCGGACCCATGGTTCGCTCGAGCGAACAGGCTTCTGCCTGCGCTCATGCCAAGCAGGGGCCTGGTCGCTCGAGCGGACCCCTGGTTCGCTCGAGCGAACAGGCTTCTGCCTGTGCTCGCTGAGTGCAGAAATTGCACTCCTAATACATGGTCCACATGTCAAATCTTTTCCTCCTTTCTTTTCTACAATCTTTCCACTCAAATTAGCAAACTAAATACATGAATAACCATGCTATCAAGGCTCACATTGGGGCATTCATTTCAAACTTAATCAATGCCTTAACAAAGAACCCATTTCACAATACTTGAAAACCCATTCATCTCTAAACAAATCCAAACTTCAACAAAACAAGACCCATTTCAAAGATATGAAATTCTGAAAGTGTGGAAGGACATTAGATATGCTTGCATTGTCTAAAACAAGATCATAACATGAACACCTAATAAATCAAAACATTAATACCAAATGCAAATCCAAGACACACATGTGCAACCACTTAAATGAATCACTTGCCTTAGCCAAATAAACACAAGATCTTTCTTCAAGCACTCCAAATCAAGGGCCAATCCAAGAACTACAAAAGCCCATGAAATCCATTCAAAAACTCACCCAAAAACACAACCCAACAACCCATTTCGAAATGGTTGCTACAAGTTAGAAAAACAAGATCTTTGGAGGTAGAAGAAACTCCATTAAAGAGATAGGTTGAAGCTCTTACCTAGAGATGCCCAAACAAGGAGTGAAGAAGAAAATGGAGATCCTTCCCACCAAGAAACTTCAAGAAAATTGCATCTATGGAAAGCTTAGCTTGAGAGGAAGAAGATGATGGTTTTAGAATTTCATTTGGAGTCTCCTAGCTCAAGCATTCAAGGGAAGAAGAAGAGGGGAAAAGAGGGGTTTTTCCCAGCCCTAAGTTTAGAAAAATTGCAGAGATTTGTAGAATGGAGAGGAAGAGAAGGGAAAGGAGGTTAAGTGATTGCAAGATGGGACCCATTAGAACTAATTCTTGTATCAAGGAAAACATGAACTTGCGGGCCTCGGATGAAGTCGACGAAGAAGGATAAAACGATCCTCGAAATATCTAGTTTTCAAAAAGTATATTTTTGACATGGTTTTGGGACCTCGAAAATCGTGTCCAGATTTGAGTGTGAAAAGGCTATTTTACCCCTTTTGGCCAAAACTTGATTTTCTAGGCTTCAAACACAAATGAGCTAAACATGAAACTTGCACATAATCATAAAACCAATCAAATGAGATGAAAATCACGATTAACACACAACCAAACACAATCTTCCCACGCTTGCACGTACACCCAGGCCTTCCTGAGTGAGCCTAATAAACACTAAACGTTCTCGAACTCCCCCAAAGCTAAAAACCATGACTAAACTAATCACATTCTAACCCACGATAACTAAACTCAAACAAGACTAAGCACACACTAAGCAAACACTATTGGGTTAATCCTGGGTTGGGGTTTGACAATAGTGGTGTTATTTTTTAATTAATTGTGGGCCCGGATTGCACATGAGATGTGTGGTCGCGGTGTCCTAGTTGGAACCAGCTTTCTATTGAATCCCTAGTGGTCCCCACGCTAGCCCAAATTATTAGAAAGATACTAATCCTACCTGAACTCTAAAAGGAAGGAAATAGAAAGTTACTATTTCTATTTGATGTAGGACTTCTAATAGCGGTAATAGTAAATTACTAATTGTTGTGAAAGTGAGACTTCTATAGTAATTAGAAAGGAGAAAGTTACTAATTAGTAATGGAAGTTGGACTTCTATTTCAATTAGTAAAAAAGGAGGTTTCCTAAGCTATAAAAGGGGATCAAAGGGGCTGGGACGTCCAACCTTGGAATTCACGACCAGTCCCCTTTGTGCAAGAGTTGCACATTTCTCCTCTCTCTTCTAGTTCTCTTCTAGTTTCTTAGAGCTTCTAGTTGGGTTTTTTCTTGGAGTTTCCACCAATCTTCTTGAGAAAAGAGATCTGATAGTGGGTCATAGTGTGGAAGACAATCAGGCCTTGGAGATCCTAATTAGTTATAAAGAAAGAGTTTCTTCAACTAGCAAGTCTTTTTCTCCATTAGAGCACTACCGGGCTCCAAAGGTATAACCTACTTCTTTGTTTTTTTGTGGATTATTTTGGTTGCATGGTGTTGCTGATTTCTATCTTTTAGATAGAATTTATTACTGTACATGATTGATGAGACGGAGGGATTGCATCCTAGATGTCGTTTATGGCCTTATGGGTACTTGATTCCTGAGTCAAGTGGGTCAAAAGTTTTGAAAATCTATCCACGAGGCCCACCTACTTCCAACAATTGGTATCAGAGCCATACCTCATCTCTAATCATGTTAGATCAACAATCTAGATCTAATCTTTGTATGAGATGGTTAGATCAGCAATCTAGATCTAATCTTTGCATGAGATACGAAGGGGATAGACCTAGGGCTTTATAAGGATCGGATTTGATGTTTGTTTGCATATTGTATCTGGTATGAATGTAAAAGAAGGGATTGGTTCGGACAAGAAAAAGAATTTTTTGCAGGGTTTTGAGCAGGTCGCTCGAGTGGACCTCCATCCGTTCAAGCGAACCAGGTTCTGGAAAGGTCCACTCGAGCGGACTAGAGTGCATAGTTTTTCTTTTGGCAGTCCGGGATTTTCATCATGAGATGATGAATGGTATCCTTTGAGACCGAGTTCCTTCTATGTTCTTGATACTAATTTTGCAGGTTCATGTCCTCTCCATATGGCCCACAAGTCTTTTACTTTCTTTTTATGGTTGATGGTTTATTTGAGGTTAAGTGTAAAGGGCATTATGGTTTCCTTGGTTTCCTGTGAAAGGGCAAGGCATGGTGAATTTTTCTATAGCCCTTTTATTTCCATGTTTAGATTACCATGTAAGTCTCATTATCGAGGCATAGAAATTTATGTAATTTTCTAAATTTGTAAATTCTGGCGATGTTCGAGACGAAGAAGGAAAGTGAAGTTGGACTCCTAATTAAAGAGTTTGAAGATTACCAAGAGCATTTTGGAGATGCCCAAAGAGTTTGAGGAATCCCAAAGTTTTGGAAAGTCGAGAAGTCCAAGAAGTCTATTTCGCTTGGGCCATCTGGAAGAGAGGACTAGTTTCTAATTTTAGCACTTTCTTTTTGTGGATGAATGTTTGTTTTAGAAAGTTTTCAAATCTGATCCAAACATAGCAATTTCCAAAATTGGTCAAATCAAATTAATTTTTGGAAAGAGTTCTAATTAGTGTTGGTGGACCCATGAGATGGATCCATTGGTAACACTAATATTAGAAATTGGACTTTCATTAAAATAACTTGACTTGGAACCAATCATTGGTCATATCATGAGATGATTTGATGTCTATATATGTGTGCCCATATACCTATAAGGAAATTTGTAAGACCCCAACCCGAGAGACCTCGATTAGTGTTAATTAAGTTGTGTGTTAGTCTTAAGCATGGTTAGTGGATTTTGATTTAGTTGGGTTTAGAATAACTTTGGGAAATTTTGAGTGCCTTTGTGATTAGTGGGGCCCTTTGGGAGTTTCTTTTATGACTTTGTGGTTACTTGGGGGATTTTTTGAAATTCCATTGAATTGTATTTTTATCCCGTTTTTCTTATCTTATTAATCTCTACAACTTTTGTGTTGATCTTGTTCCTGTTCGAGACCTCGAAACCCGACTTTCCTAGCTTCAAAGGCAAAATAGTCTTTTTACACTAAATCTGTACGCAATATTTGATATTTCCGAAACCCACAAAACATATACTTTTTGGAAACTAGAAATTTTGACGATCATTTCTCCCTGCTTCGTCGAATTCATTTGAAGCCCCGAAAGCCATGATTTCAGCCTCACAAAGTTTCTAGTGGTGGAGCCCACTCCCCACTTGCTATTTAAGCAAGACCCTTCTTCTTTCTTCCTTTTCCTAGCACAAACCCATCAAAAAGCTAGGGCGTTTTCCCTTTCCCTTCTTCCTCTTGCTCTTCCATCTCCCAACTCACTACCAAGCCTTTGCCAATGGAGAAATGCTTGTCTTCACTCTCTTCCTCTCATTGAGAGCTCTTGATTGATAACATTTGTGGAAGAAACCTCTCATTCCAAGATCCTCTTTGAGCTCACCTTGCCCAATTGGAGAACTTACAAGTAAGCTCCCTCCCTAATCTTCTAGATTTGTGTTCTTCTAACCCTAGAGAAGCTCCATTTGCATTATTAAAACTTTCTCCTTCCTTGTTCTTTGTCTTGACCATTTTAGGGTTTTATATGGGGTTTTTGTGTAGCTTTTGTTCTTGGCTTGGAAGAGGTGATTAGAGGATTATTTTTCTTGATTAGAGACCCAAGGCAAGTGGATGACTGGATATTCAAGCATTTTAATGTTTTATGAAATATGTGTTGTTTTTGTCATCTCTATTTATGCTATTTTTTACTTACATGATTTTGAAATAAATGCATATAAATGAGTTGGTTAGTTATTAACTAAATGAGATATTACATTGATGACCTTTCATTTATTGCTTACTTGTGGTATAAATGAATCCTTGTGATTGTGGATTTTCTCGCTTCTTTTGTGATTTAATGAGGTAAAGAAGAAGGAGATTTGGGTTTAATGTTCATGGAGGTTTGATGGTGTTTTGAATGTTGTAAGAAGGAGGATTTGACCCTCTCATTTTGATGAGAAAATGTAGCTAAAGAAGTTGTAAGAAGAGGAAAATGAGAAGAGCAGAACTATCCCGGAATCAGTTTCTGGACAGTTCGCTGTAGCGACCTGTCCAGAAAAAGCCCCGAGCCATTCTAGTAGACAGTTCGCTCGAGCGAACTTTCCCAGAATCCCTGCAAAACTCTTACAGAACCTTGTTAGTTCGAGCGAACGTAATTTTCGCTCGAGCCAACATGTCCACTCGAGCGAACCCCTTATCTGCTGGAGCGAACCATCCTAGGAAACTTTTCCAGAGACCTTGTCGCTTGAGCGAACTTCTTGTCCGCTCGAGCGATGGACACTATTCATCTGGGACCATTCTGGGAGAAAAAATAAAATATTTAAATGATTGAGAGAGGATTGTTGGGAGCCCTATTGTAATGGGAAGACTTATAACCATTGTTTAACACCCGTTTGAAAAAGAAACCACATCACGAATATTCATTGTATGTTTTGAAATAACCAAGGTATATAAGGAGCCAAGAATGTCTCCAAACTCAAGGAGTACCGAATCAATACAAAAATCGACATACGGGACCCCAATCTACCTTGATTAAATTTTGAACTCCGATACTTGTCCCGAAATTGACGATTTATGATTTATCATTTTCGAAGGTATTGAAACTGTATTTTAGCATTTTTCTAGCCTGTTTATACATGCCCGAATAAAGTGATACTTGTGCCTTTGAGCGCCCCATCCTGCCCGTTTACTAACTTGCACTTAATGTATTTTATACATGTCCTGATTTTGTTATTTGACCTGTGAGTCGGCACCACTAAGATTGGATAACCTTGTTGGTTTGATCCACCTACTTGGAGATCCCCCTCCCGTCCCGCCAGCTGCAGTTTGGATCCCGCTACCTGGTTTTAACCATGGTCTTGTCCCGATGCCGCAGATTGCTACTGTGGTTCTCGATGCCCGGTTCGCTACCGTGGTCATGTCCCGTATTATTATGTATATGTATATGTAAATTTTGTTGTACCTCCTCATTTCGGTGACTGAGGTTAACATCCCGATATGGTCTTATCACTTCGATGATAGAGGACTTAGCTTCCTATGGATGCCATTTTGTTTGTTTCCCGATTTCCTTGGATACCTTACATGTTTTATATTGCATTTACCCTATTTTATGAAATTTATTGTTTTAACAGGTTTAAATATTTTCCAAGGTAAATTTTATTATTGTTATATCTTTTCACCCACCTGCCAAACCGTTGTGTTTGACCCGCTACTTTTGTACTCAGGTCCCGTCGTTGGTTATTCCGAGGAGGAGCACGAGGAGGCAGTCGGAGAACCGCAATGATTAGTTGAGTCGCATGCCGATGATGTCGTTTGGATATTCGGATTACCAAGTCGTATAACATTTTGGGTTATGGCTAACCATTCTTTTGGGATATTTATTTTGTTTTTATTGGCCTTTGTTGGCCTCTATTTTTGGGGAATGTAATTAAATGATCTTTTGTATAAACTTTAACTTTATACTTTTGGGAAATAGTTAATGATCATTGCTCATTCATATACTTGTTATAAATGTGTCATCAGTCAAGTTATCTTTGATATAAATGTATGAATTAGATTTGCTACACGTTTCCACATTTAAAAAAAATATCCATGTTGTTGTGATATCCTTACCGCGGACACATATGGGAAATCGCGTATATGAGTGGCATCTTTTCATTGGCTCGTATATGTATTGATTTAAAATAAATTCTTATTTTGGCTACCATTCATCATCCATTATATTTTTCATCAAAATTTAGTCCCGATCCCAGATTAGGCCTGCTTGGTAACCCGGTCCGGGGTCGCGACAAAATCCTCAATTCTAAAATATTAAGTGGGAGCGGAGCATTTATTTTTAGAAATCTCCATGATTTTCCACCATAGGTCCATTGTAAGGAAAGTCTTAGCCTCACGCCATCTTGAGAATGGCTATTCCCCACGGAGGGCTTCTATTTGTCTGGTTACTAGATATGGATCTCCTATGGATAGTGTTAGTGAGACGGGGCGGGGGCCCACTCCCCAAAGAGGAGCTGCTAGCAACGGTTGTTATGCAATGATAGTTGGTTGGACACATTTAACTAAAATAATGATGTAGTATCCCCAAGGATTTGGCTCATGCATTTTAGAAACCGAAGTTAATCGGGAGTCATACATTATTTGGTATGAGATACCTAGATAATAATGAATGATGGGGATTATGGATTGTTAGTCTTAATCTTAATTTTGACCAACTTTGATCACACCAATCTAAGTGGTATCCGCACTCCCCAAGGAGGCATACCCCGGGGATTGGGATTCCGATGTATTCCGAATGTAGTGGTCATGAGGATTCCCACATAAATTTGGTAGAATACTAAACCCTAATGTCATTTAAATCATTAATTGAATGTATGGTTATGTGTTACAGTATTTCAAGTATGAATTCAAATACTTTAATCCACTTGCGACTATCCTCAGCCAGAATAAGTTGGAGAGATCCAACTATATAGACTGGAAACAGAACCTGGATATTGTCCTGACATCTTCAGGATATAAATATGTCATTACCAAACCAACCCCCCCCCCCCCCCCCTCCCCTTGATGAGACAGGGCCGGATGCATCAGAAGAAGTAAATGAACTTTACACCAAACGGGCCAAATACGATGAGATGGTCAGATGTTACATTCAGGCATCCATGTCTGGTGTTTTTCAATACCAACATCAATCCTATAAGACTGCATATAATATTATATCAAACTTAAAGGAGATGTTTGCGGAATAGGGCATGTCTGCTAGGCAGGCTGCTATGAGGGTGCTCATTAGCACCAAGATGGCTGAAGGCACACCAATACAGGAACACATGCTGAAAATGATGGATTCATTGATTGGGTTAGATGTACTGGGGTTGCAATTGATGCAGAATTGAAGATTGACATAATCCTTGACTCACTGCCAGAGTCATTCATCAATTTCAAAGTCAATTATAATATGAATAAGATGAATCTGATTCTAGCTGAGCTGTCTAGCCAGCTAGTACTGACTGAAGGGATTATGAAGAAGAAGCCAACTGCCCTAATGACAGGAAACTCAGTTGCCGAGTACAAGCTGAAAGGTAAAGGACCGAAAGGTAAAAAGAAATTAGTTCCGAAGGGTGCTAAGGTGGAGAATGGTCTTAATGGTGGTGTGGCCAAGGCAAAGGGTTCGGAGACAAAGGGAACGTGTTTCCATTGTGGTATGACAGGACATTGGAAAAGGAATTGTACAGAATATCTGTCTAAGAAGAAGACCTCAGGTATGATTAAGTCACTTATTTCTGAAGTTAGTTTTGCAACTGGTACTTCAGAATCCTAGTGTGTGGACTCTAGGACAACTAATCACATATGTAATACGTTGCAGGGGTTTAGGGAAACCAGGAGGCCGAGTGACGGAGAAATCATTGTCAACCTAGGATCTGACGCTAAGGCGGAGGTGTTAGAGATTTTTTATATTGCAATTTGATGGATGCATCATCATTTTAATCATCATTTGAATTTTCACACATGCATTGATTTAGAAAATGTTGAACTCTTGATTTACACATGCATTGTTTTTTAGACTTGTAGAACTATTGATTTATGCATGTTTTGTTTTTAATCTTGGATGCATTTAATTTGAAAAAGAAGTTTTATGAATCAAGCTAGCCTATGTTTTAAATCTTTCAAATCATTTTAGGCTTTTATGTTTCATGATTTTAAAAGCACTGAGATTGAATTAAAATCATGTTTCCAAGCTTGATTTAATGGCCCAAATGTCTCCTCAAAGAATTACTTTGAAATATGCTAATATGGGGAATTTGGTCCCTGGACCCGGTCGACCCACAGTGTGGTCGGTCGACCGAGCCCATGGACCCGGTCGACCGACCACACATGGGGTCGACCGGGCAAAGAGCCGTTGGGCTGCTTTTTCAAACGGTCAGATTTTTGACCATTAAGGCCAGGTCGACCGGGCTATAGTGGGGGGTCGACCGGGGACATGCCATAACTCATTTTTTGAGTATAAAATGAGGTTCATTACCTTGAAAAAGTAGTTGATCAAAGTGGAACTTTTTAGTCTTCCTTGAGGTTTTTGAAGACAAAAGAAAGGGGATGAACTAAGTGAGATCAAGGGGTCTAATGGAAAGCTAAAGCTTGGATTAATAAAGTTAAATCTCTAAGTAAGTTTTACTTTTCATTATCATATGTTTCATGCCTTGTTTAAATTATTGGTAAATTAATTTTAGCATGATAACTATGATGTGTTGAATCCATCACTTCTCTTAATCTTTGATTTAAGTTGGATTGGATTCTTCACCCTTGATTTCAAACCAAGTTTGTTTTAAAACTTTATAAAACATGTTTTGTCAAATCCTTTGATTTCTTTTATAACATATTTCATTTACTTGGTTGAATCATATTGTTGCTTTCATTCATTTAAACCTTAGTTTTACTACTTTGTTTTTGAAAACAGCATTGCACATGCATCACATGTTTAGTCTTAAATAGTTTCATACAACTTGTGAGCCTTTGATTTTTATATCATCAACAAGTTAATATTTATACATGTGATTTGCATTTCACTTCAATCAAATCTTTTGTGTGCCTTAAACTTTTAAATGCATTAAGCAAATATTGATTGGGCTTAATTTAAACTTGATTGAAGTTTTCACACACACATCATGAGCATTCATCTTTGCATTTCATAGAGTGTTGTATGAATTTGTTTGTCAATTTTATATCCGCCTATTTTAGAGGCATTGTAATTGAGCTTTAATTGTAATCTCTTAAAGTGTTTGTGTAGACACTTCCTTGAGAGAAATATTTCTTGTGTAAAGGTTATTGCTTAGCCTAGAAAAGCATCTTGTATAGGTTGTTGTTAAGCCTAGAAAAACAACATTGTTAGGTTATTGCTTAGCCTTGGAAAGCATATTGTAGAGGTTATTGCTTAGCCTTTTTCAAAAGCATAAATAGTAGAAATCTGGTGGGGTGTTGGATCACAAGCCGGTAGTGGATGTAGGCATTGAGGCCGAACCACTATAAATTCTTGTGTAGTGGTGTTTGCTTTGTGGTGATTGTTTTGTTTAAACTTCCGCATATTGTATGTTAATAATCACATGTGACTAGTTGATTGTTAAGAAATTAAAATTGGCCATAATTAGTCATTAAGTGTAGATCACCCTATTCACCCCCCCCCCTCTAGGGTTCGGATCCCGGACTTACAATTGGTATCAGAGCCTCGTGCTCTTTATTAGGATCAAGTGTTTTTGGAACTCTTGATTAGGTGTGAAAAACCAAGTGTCAAAACCCTAGTGTTGTATTTTCATGAAAATCATTAGAATGATTCCACTATTTTAGAATTTATAGATTCATGTGTAGATTCTTCTAGACCCCTCCTACTTCCCACATTTGGGGATTCAAACCTTGAAATTAATGAATCTCAATTTGAATTAAAAGAGGAAGAAAATGATGAAAATGAAGATGACCTTCAACAAGCCTATTAGGAATTATATACATTGTCCATAGAGCTTGATAAGAAAAATGAAAAATTAAGAGAAGAATCTAAAAGACTAAACAAAGAATTAGTTTCTTCAAAAGATGAACTTAGAGAGAAAGAAGAATTAATAAATTGTGTAGAATCTAAGTTCATGACCTCTTTGCATCATCTATCTAATATTAAAGATGATCTAAGAGAATTAAAGATAGAGTGTGATGATTTTATTAAGGAAAATTCTAAACTAAGAGATCAATTAAAAAGGCAAGACAAAGACTTTAACAATTTAGAATCCAAGTTGAGTATCTCTAAAAAAGATTTATCTAATGCTCAAGATGAACTAAATAAAATAAAGTTAAATTGTGATGGGCATAATAAAGATAACTTAAATCTAAGAGATACTTTAAAAAGGCAAGATGAAAAAATTATCTATTTAAAATCCAAATTAAACTTGTCTATTAATCAAAGTAATTTGCAAAACTTAGAACTTGGATCTAATGTTGTTAATAAACTTAAACTTGAGTTAAAACTTGCCCATGAAGAACTAAACAAATTTAAGGGATTTGAAAATGAACTAACAAAAGTTAAAAATGAAAATTCAACCCTTAAAAACCAAGTCACTCAACTTGAAAGCTACAAACAAAAGTATGAGTGAAAAATTTACCCAAAGTGAAGAAAAATTTGAAAAGTTATTAAAATTGGGTAAATCAGAAAGAGATGGGACGGGTCTTGGTTACAATAGGAATATTTTACATGACCCTAAATTGACCAACACTTTTGTGAAAGGTAAGTCCTCATTCTCTAGCACTCACTTCTTAGCCCAAAACAAAATGTAATTATTGTGGCATTGAAGGGCATTTTAGGTTTGAGTGCAAACTAAGAAGAAGCCATGTGTCTAAACCCATCTTTGAACCCAAGAAAGTAGAATCAAAATCTATGAAGGGTAAGACACTAACAATTAAAGAAGACTCCAAGAAGATTAAACAAGTTAAATCAATTAAAAAGGAGTCTCCTAAGATAGATTCTAAAAAGGTTAAACAAGTTAAACCAAGTATAAAAGAATCTTTAAACAAAAAGCTTCTCAACCTATCTCCCTTAAATCAACCCATGAAAGAACTTTTGAAGAAAATAGCAAAGTTAAATCTAAAATTGAAAAGTCAATTAAAGGGAGAAAATAAAAAGAAAAGTATTGAATCCCCTAAGAAACAAACTCACCAACCTCAAAAGACTAATCACCAATCTAAGCTAAATTTAGTAAAATCTAATTATCATGGTGATAAGTCCAAATTAAAAATCTATCAAGTAAAATCTCCTAAAGTTGGTGGGACTTCTAAACTAGACCTCAAAGATCAACCCTCTCAAGACCTTAGGTGGATTCCTAAAGTTATATACTTAGTCAAACCTTAAGGCCTTGAACCTCATTGACCAACCTATCCTTTATAGTTAAATCATATTGTTGGTCATGATCATTTGCATTTTTGTTCTTTCTTAGTTACATTTCTTAAAATGCAATATTTATTTATGATCAATTGATTTTGTTGTCATGCACTTTTCTAGTTACATATCATAATTTTCAAAATCATTTAATTATAATTTCATCATGTAAGATTTGCTTTTTGCTCACATTTAGTTATATCTCTTGCACTGCATTTCTATATATGATCAATTGATTGTGATTTCAAAAGCTTTCATAGCTAGATTATTCATGATCGATTGTTGTTGCAAAATCATTAGTGTGATTGTCATAGTTAGATTATTTTGAAAAACAAATGATTTAAAGCAATTTACGTTTTCCATTGATTTTTTAAGTTATTCTTTCAAATGGAAAATTATTGACATTCTTTTTATATGCAAATGTCAATTGGTTCCATGTATGGTTGTGATCTTAGTTATATTTGAAGATACCATACTAGAACTCAAAAATCTATCCTTTATGCTTTCTAGTCATTTTCTTTTGGATGGTTATGTTGTTGATTCATGTAGAGTTTTCTTATTGGTATCAATCTTTATACATGTCTCAACTTCATAATAGTGTGCTTAATCATATGAAACTCTTTGAAATTCATTTCTTGTATTTCATAGTTATATGTATTGTTTGATGGATTTCTTAGATGTTGAATCCATATGATTTTGACACTTTGAAAATTGCTTATTCTTTTAAGTTATATCTTTTTATGCAATTTCTCATGTTCATCACTATGCTTATTAGTTATATCTTTAAAAGTGATAAATATTCATTTATGATGCTTGATTTTGTATATGTCACATTCTATTAGCATCATAATTTCCATGGTTGAATTTCATTTCACTCATCTTACTCTTTGTAGTCATATTTTATGATTGAATGAAATGTTTTCAAAACTTTCATAGCATATGATTTTCATAGTTAAATTGATTGATGCTATGTTTAGTAATCCCCATAACTTCATGAAGAGCTCTAATTTGGTTGAACCTTAATAGGTATATTCCTTAACTCCATTTTATAGTGATCAAGTTAATAGTCATATCCTTCAATCTCAATTAATATATTTGTTTTATATATATTTCAATTGATATCCATGATAGATTATCCTTTTGACCTTGCTCTTTAATGATCCTATAACTTACCCGCCAATTGGTATCTTTATAATGGTAATTTGATCATATTGAGCTCAATAGTTAAACTTGTATCTAATCCTTCTCTTGAAGTTAACCCTCAATTGGTTAAACCATCTTCTTCTTGCTCTAAATAGTTAAATATTTGTCAAAAGTTTGACAAAAGGAGAGAATGGATTGAGGGGGAGTGTAAACCTTCATAGGAAGTATTAGTTTTGATCAAATTCACCCTTGTATTGGCTCTTTACCCTTTTAGATTGCTATTCATACATGAAAACCTGTTATGTATTTCATTTTCGAATTCTTTTGTTAACAGGCGCTACTCAAAGGTATTTTCTTTGTTTCATGTGTGTAGGTTCCTTTGCAATTTAATTTCAAAGGGGGAGAGTGTTCAAGTTGTTTAAACGGGGAGAGAATGCATATCTTGCCAAAAGGGAGAGATTACATGGTCAAAGGGGGAGAGTGAAAGAAGAGAAAGCTTGGGAGCTAAAAGAAGATGCTTGGCCAATGAAAGAGAGATGAAAAGAAAGCTTGAAGAATGATCAAGCTTCAAGCATCAAGGAGAATGAAGAAAAAGACCCAGAGCCCAAGCTAAGTGAAGAAGTATCCAAAGAAGATTTCAAGTCTTGTCCAACCTAGGGGGAGCTGAAGACTTTGTGTGAAAAATCGGTGTTGAATAAGGTTTGCCATCAAATTGCAAAGGGGGAGATTGTTAGGGATTTTGTATATTGCAATTTGATGGATGCATCATCATTTTAATCATCATTTGAATTTTCACACATGCATTGATTTAGAATATGTTGAAATCTTGATTTACACATACATTGTTTTTTTGACTTGTGGAACTATTGATTTATGCATGTTTTGTTTTTAATCTTGGATGCATTTAATTTGAAAAAGAAGTTTTATGAATCAAGCTAGCCTATGTTTTAAATCTTTCAAATCATTTTAGGCTTTTATGTTTCATGATTTTAAAAGCACTTAGATTGAATTAAAATCATATTTCCAAGCTTGATTTAATGGCCCAAATGTCCCCTCAAAGAATTACTTTGAAATATGCTAATATGGGGAATTTGGTCCCTGGACCCGGTCGACCCACAGTGTGGTCGGTCTACCGAGCCCATGGACCCGGTCGACCGACCACACATGGGGTCGACCGGGCAAAGAGTCGTTGGGCTGCTTTTTTAAACGGTCAGATTTTTGACCGTTAAGGCCAGGTCGACCGGGCTATAGTGGGGGTCGACCGGGGACACGCCAGAACTCATTTTTTGAGTATAAAATGGGGTTCATTCCCTTGAAAAAGTAGTTGATCAAAGTGGAACTTTTTAGTCTTCCTTGAGGTTTTTGGAGACAAAAGAAAGGGGATAAACTAAGAGAGATCAAGGGGTCTAATGGAAAGCTGAAGCTTGGATTAATGAGGTTAAATCTCTAAGTAAGTTTTACTTTTCATTATCATATGTTTCATGCCTTGTTTAAATTATTGGTAAATTAATTTTAGCATGATAACTATGATGTGTTGAATCCATCACTCCTCTTAATCTTTGATTTAAGTTGGATTGGATTCTTCACCCTTGATTTCAAACCAAGTTTGTTTTAAAACTTTATAAATCATGTTTTGTCAAATCCTTTGATTTCTTTTATAACATGTTTCATTTACTTGGTTGAATCATATTGTTGTTTTCATTCATTTGTACCATAGTTTTACTACTTTGTTTTTGAAAACAACATTGCACATGCATCACATGTTTAGTCTTAAATAGTTTCATACAACTTGTGGGCCTTTGATTTTTATATCATCAACAAGTTAGTATTTATACATGTGATTTGCATTTCACTTCAATCAAATCTTTTGTGTGCCTTAAACTTTTAAATGCATTAAGCAAATATTGATTGGGCTTAATTTAAACTTGATTGAAGTTTTCACACACACACCATGAGCATTCATCTTTGCATTTCATAGAGTGTTGGGTGAATTTGTTTGTTAATTTTATATCCGCCTATTTTAGAGGCATTGTAATTGAGCTTTAATTGTAATCTCTTAAAGTGTTTGTGTAGACACTTCCTTGAGAGAAATATTTCTTGTGTAAAGGTTATTGCTTAGCCTAGAAAAGCATTTTGTATAGGTTGTTGTTAAGCTTAGAAAAATAACATTGTTAGGTTATTGCTTAGCCTTGGAAAGCATATTGTAGAGGTTATGGCTTAGCCTTTTTCAAAAGCATAAATAATAGAAATCCGGTGGGGTGTTGGATCACAAGCCAGTAGTGGATGTAGGCATTGAGGCCGAACCACTATAAATCCTTGTGTAGTGGTGTTTGCTTTGTGGTGATTGTTTTGTTTAAGCTTCCGCATATTGTATGTTAATCATCACATGTGACTAGTTGATTGTTAAGAAATTAAAATTGGCCATAATTAGTCATTAAGTGTAGATCACCCTATTCACCCCCCACCTCTAGGGTTCGGATCCCGGACTTACAGGAGGCTGTTTCGGTGGGAGTTGTTACTTTATGTTTTTCAAATAAGAAATTGGTTTTGTTAGACACATAATATGTATCGTCTTTACGGCGGAATTTAATTTCAGTTTCTAGTTTAGTGAATAAAAGTTATTCTATTACTTTTGGTACTGAAGTTGTCATGAAGAGGAGTGGTACTTTTATATGTTCTGGCAAGGTAACCAATGGGCTTTATATGTTAATTCCCTTAATGTATGAGATACACGATATTGAAACAATTAATAAACCATAATTAAAGAGGAAGTCACCTTCTTCTAATCTATCAAAACTTTGGCACTTGAGGCTAGGTCATATAAACCTAAACAGGATCGACAGGCTAGTGAAAGATAATATCTTGCCTTCAATGGTGATAGAACCAATGCCTGTCTTTGAGTCCTGTCTAGAAGGCAAAATGACCAAGAGACCCTTTTCATTTTAGGGCAATAGGGCCGGAGATTTATTGGAGTTAGTGCATACTAATGTGTGGGCCCATTAATGTCAGAGCCAGAGGATGATATGAGTACTTCATCACTTTCACAGATGATTACTCAAGAAATGGATACATATACCTTATGTACTGCAAGTCTAAGGCTTCTGAAAAGTTCAAAGAGTTTCGAACGGAAGCGGAATAGCAATAAGGTAAAAGTATCAAGACTCTTCGATCAGATCAAGGAGGGGAATATCTCTCTGCTAATTTTATCGGTTACTTATCAGAGAATGAAATTCTATCCCAGTTGTCTGCTCCTTGTATGCCTCAACAGAATGGAGAGCAGAAAGAAGGAACCAGACTCTTTTAGATATGATTAGGTCTATATTGAGTTTCTCAGGATTACCTATATGCTTTTGGGGATACGCCTTGGATACTACGATGTATATACTAAACCTCGTACCATCTAAGTCTGTAGCTAAGACTCCCCGGGAGTTGTAGTCTCGGCGAAAACCTAGTCTACAACATTTACACATTTGGGGTTATCCGGCACACGTGCTAAAGGTTATGATGAATAAGTTAGAAACGAAGTCGGAACTATGCACGTTTGTAGGATATCCTAAAGGAACTAAATCTTCGTTATTCTATAATCCCAGACAACAGAACCTGCTAGTGAGCACTAATGCAGTTTTTTTGGGGGAAGATTATATGATGGACCAGAAATCTTTAGGAAAGGTGATCTTGGAAGAGATTCAAGAGCAATCAATTCCAAATCCAAGTATGACCGAACTTGAGGAAGAACCGCCCTTACCAAACCCAGTAGTTACACCAGTGCCTCGCCGTAGTGGGAGGATTGTCAGACCCCCTGATAGGTTCTCATTTTTGGGAGAGTCTTACGAGGCAATACTGAAAGAACCAGAACAAGATCCCTGTAACTATGATGAAGCAATTAATGACAAAGATTCGGGACGTTGGCAAGATGCTATGAAAGCTGAGATGGAGTCTATGTACTCCAATCAGGTCTGGACACTTGTTGTCACGACCCCGACCGGGTCAAGAGCCCTAATCCGGGATCGGGACGCATTATTAGTGATGATGATGAAGTCATGTATAACACAAGATTAATTTGGCCAGTACGTACACGGATTCATGAAGAACATTTAGTCCGTGCACGTGATTTCCCACAGGATTCCACGGTGAGGATTCCACAAACAAGTCATAAACATGTTCGGGATGCGGAAGCGTATAGCAAATCGGGCACATGACAATTCATTCCATAAAAATGAATTAATTTCACATGTATAAAAGGCATAGTGTCAGAGTGAGCAATGATCATTAGCATTTCTCAAAATATAAAGTTAGAGTTTATACAAAAGATCAGTTAATTAACATTCCCAAAAAATAATGGCCAATAAAGGCCAGCACAACCAAATTAGTTCCCAAAAGAATGAGTTAGACACAAGTCCTAAAATATATCGCATCTCAAAGCATGACTCACTGCCTACATGACATCATCAGCTTGCCATTCAACTATGTTAGAGATTTTGTATATTGCAATTTGATGGATGCATTATCATTTTAATCATCATTTGAATTTTGACACATGCATTGATTTAGAAAATGTTGAAATCTTGATTTACACATGCATTGTTTTTTAGACCTGTAGAACTATTGATTTATGCATGTTTTGTTTTTAATCTTGGATGCATTTAATTTGAAAAGAAGTTTTATGAATCAAGCTAGCCTATTTTTTAAATCTTTCAAATCATTTTAGGCTTTTTATGTTTCATGTTTTTAATCCTCTTAGAATGAATTAAAATCGTGTTTCCAAGCTTGATTCAATGACCCAAAAGTCCCCACAAGAAATCTCTTTAAATATACAATTTTTGGGAAAAATGGTCCAAGGACCCGGTCGACCCACAGTGTGGTCGGTCGACCGAGCCCATGGACCCGGTCGACCGACCACCCATGGGGTCGACCGGGCAAAGAGCCGTTGGGCTGCTTTTTCAAACGGTCAGATTTTTGACCGTTAAGGCCAGGTCGATTGGGCTATAGTGGGGGTCGACCGGGGACACGCCAGAACTCATTTTTTGAGTATAAAATGAGGTTCATTCCATTGAAAAAGTTGTTGATCAAAGTGGGACTTTTTATTCTTCCTTGAGGTGTTTGGAGACAAAAGAAAGGGGATGAACTAAGAGAGATCAAGGGGTCTAATGGAAATCTAAAGCTTGGATTAATAAAGTTAAATATCTAAGTAAGTTTTACTTTTCATTATCATATGTTTCATGCCTTGTTTAAGTTATTGGTAAATTAATTTTAGCATGTTAACTATGATGTGTTGAATCCATCACTTCCCTTAATCTTTGATTTAAGTTGGATTGGATTCTTCATCCTTGATTTCAAACCAAGTTTGTTTTAAAACTTTATAAAACATGTTTTGTCAAATCCTTTGATTTCTTTTATAACATGTTTCATTTACTTGGTTGAATCATATTGTTGTTTTCATTCATTTAAACTTTAGTTAAACTTTTGTTTTTGAAAACAACATTGCATATGCATCACCTGTTTAGACATAATTAATTTCATACAACTTGTGAGCTTTTGATTTTCATATCATCAACAAGTTAGTATTTTATACATGTGATTTGCATTTCACTTCAATCAAATCCTTGTGTGCTTTAAACTTTAACATGCATTAAGCATACTTTAATTGAGCCTTCATTTTAACTTGATTGAAGTTATCACACACACACTTCATGAGCATTCATCTTAGTATTTCTTAGAGTGTTGTGTGAGTTGAATTAAACTTTCTTATCCTCCTATTTTAGAGGCAATTAAATTGAGCTTAAATTGTAATATCTTAAAGTGTTTGTGTAGACACTTATTTGAGAAATCATCTCTTGTAAAGGTTATTGCTTAGCCTAGAAAAGCACATTGATAGGTTGTTGTTTAGCCTAGAAAAACAACATTATTAGGTTATTGCTTAGCCTTGGAAAGCATATTGTAAAGGTTATTGCTTAGCCTTTTGAAAAGCATAAATAGTGGAAATCCGGTGGGGTGTTGGATCACAAGCCGGTAGTGGATGTAGGCATTGAGGCCGAACCACTATAAATCATTGTATTATGGTGAATGTTTTGTGGTGATTGTTTTGTTTAAGCTTCCGCATATTGTTTGTTAATCATCACATGTGACTAGTTAATTGTTTAGAAGTTAAAATTGACCATAATTAGTCATTAAGTGTAGATCACCATATTCACCCCCTCTCTAGGGTTAGGATCCCGGACTTTCAATTGGTATCAGAGACTCGTGCTCTATTTTAGGATCAAGTGTTTTTGGAACTCTTGATTAGGTGTAAAAACCTAGAGTCAAAACCCTAGTGTTGTATTTTCTTGAAAATCATTAGACTGGATTCCACTATTTTAGAATGTGTAGATTCTTGTGTAGATTCTTCTAGACCCCTCCTTCCCACTTTTGGAGATTCAAACCTTGAAATTATTGAATCTCAATTTGAATTAAAAGAGGAAGAAAATGATGAAAATGAAGATGACCTTCAGCAAGCCTATGAGGAATTATAGACATTATCCATAGAGCTTGATAAGAAAAATAAAAAATTAAGAGAAGAATCTAAAAGACTAAACAAAGAATTAGTTTCTTCAAAAGATGAACTTAGAGAAAAAGAAGAATTAATAAATTGTGTAGAATCTAAGTTCATGATCTCTTTGCATAATCTATCTAATATTAAAGATGATCTAAGAGAATTAAAGATAGAGTGTGATGATCTTAATAAGGAAAATTCTAAACTAAGAGATCAATTACAAAGGCAAGACAAAGACTTCAACAATTTAGAATCCAAGTTGAGTATCTCTAAGAAAGATTTATCTAATGCTCAAGATGAACTAAATAAAATAAAGTTAAATTGTGATGAGCATAATAAAGATAACTTAAATCTAAGAGATACTTTAAAAAGGCAAGATGAAAACATTATCTATTTAAAATCCAAATTAAACTTGTCTAATGATCAAAGTAATTTGCAAACCTTAGAACTTGGATCTAATGTTGTTAATAAACTTAAACTTGAGTTAAAACTTGCCCATAAAGAACTAAACAAATTTAAGGGATTTGAAAATGAACTAACAAAAGTTAAAAATGAAAATTCAACCCTTAAAAACCAAGTCACTCAACTTGAAAGCTACAAACAAAAGTATGAGTGCAAATTTACCCAAAGTGAAGAAAAATTTAAAAAGTTATTAAAATTGGGTAAATCAGAAAGAGATAGGACGGGTCTTGGTTACAATAGGAATATTTCACATGACCCTAAATTGACCAACACTTTTGTGAAAGGTGAGTCCTCATTCTCTAGCACTCACACTTTCTTGCCCATGTCTAAATGTAATTATTGTGGCATTGAAGGGCATTTTAGGTTTGATTGCAAACTAAGAAGAAGCCATGTGTCTAAACCCATCTTTGAACCCAAGAAAGTAGAATCAAAATCTATGAAGAGTAAGACACTAAAAATCAAAGAAGACTCCAAGAAGATTAAACAAATTAAATCAATTAAAAAGGAGACTCCTAAGATAGATTCTAAAAAGCTTAAGCAAGTCAAACCAATTATAAAAGAATCTATAAACAAAAAGCTTCTCAACCTATCTCTCTTAAATCAACCCATGAAAGAACGTTTGAAGAAAATAGCAAAGTTAAATTTAAAATTCAAAAGTCAAATAAAGGGAGAAAATAAGAAGAAAAGAAATCAATCCCCTAAGAAGAAGAATCACCAACCTCAAAAGACTGATCACTAACTTAAGCTAAGTTTAGTTAAATCTAAACATAATGGTGATAAGTCTAAATTGAAAATTTATCAAGTCAAATCTCCTATAGTTGGTGGGACTTCTAAACTAGACCTCAAAGATCAACCCTCTCAAGACCTTAGGTGGATTCCTAAAGTTATATACTTAGTCAAACCTTGAGGCCTTGAACCTCATTGACCAACCTATCCTTTATAGTTAAATCTTTTTGTTGGTCATGATTTCATTTGCATTTTTGTTCTTTCTTAGTTACATTTCTTAAAATGCAATGTTTATTTATGATCAATTGATCTTGTCTTCATGCACCATTCTAGTTTCATATCATGGTTTTCAAAATCATTTGATTATAATTTCATCATGATAGATTTGCTTTTTACTCACATTTAGTTATATCTCTTGCATTGCGTTTCTATTCATGATCAATTGATTGTGATTTCAAAAGCTTTCTTAGCTAGATTTTTCATAATCAATTGATATTGCAAAATCATTTGTTTGAATGTCTTATTTGTTTTGAAAAACAAATGATTTGAAACATTTTGGATTTTCCATGTTTTTCTAAGTTATACTTTCTAATGGAAAATTATTGTTTTATAAAGTCAACTTGCATGTGTTTCAAATAAGTTATATATTATTAAATGCAAGTTGAAAATTGATTATCTTCAAAATTATTCTTTTTATGCTCATTGTTGGATTTTGTTTATTGAAATGATTTGAAGATTGTATGAATGGAAATGCTCTAAATCATTATTAGTTTTAATCATCAAAGCATGTTCCATGTTCTCATTTCCTTATGCAATTGGTTATATCAACTTAAATGGAAATGAATGTTGTGATAGACAATTTGCATGTTTGCCCATTTAGTTACACTCTTGTTATATGCAAATGTCTATATAGTTCCTTGTTTGGTTGTGCTTGATTTTAGTTTTATTTGTAGACACCATTCTAGAACTCTAAAATCCATCCTTTGTGCTTTCTAGTCATTTTTTTTTGGGATGGTTGTGCTTGATTTTAGTTTTTTTGTTGATTCATGTATAGTTTTCTTATTGGTATCATTCTTTATACATGTCTCAACTTCATAATAGTGTGCTTAATCTTATGAACCTCTTTGAAATTCATTTCTTGTATTTCATAGTTATATCTATTGTTTGATGGATTTCTTAGATGTTGAATTCATATGATTTTGACACTTTGTAAATTGCATGTTCTTTTAAGTTATATCTTTTTATGCAATTTCTCATGTTCATCACTATGCTCATTAGTTATATCTTTAAAAGTGATGAATATTCATGTATGATGCTTGATTTTGTATATGTCACATTCTATTAGCATCATAATTTCCATGTCTAAATTTCATTTCACTCATCTTTCTCTTTGTAGTCATATTTTATGATTAAATGAAATGTTTTCAAAACTTTCATAGCATATGATTTTCATAAGTTATATTGATTGATGCTATGATTGGTAATCCCCATAACATCATGGATAGCTCTAATTTGGATGAACCCTAATAGGTATATTCCTTAACTCCATTTTAGAGTGATTGAGTTAACAGTCATATCATTCAATCTCGATTGGTATATTTGTTATATATATATTTCAATTGATATCCATGATAGATTATCCTTTTGACCTTGCTCTTTAATTATCCTATAGCTTACCCGTCAATTGGTATCTTTATAATGGTAATTTGATCATATTGAGCTCAATAATTAAACTTGTATCTAATCCTTTTCTTGAAGTTAACCCTCAATTGGTTAAACCATCTTCTTCTTGCTCCAAATAGTTAAATATTTGTCAAAAGTTTGACAAAAGGAGAGAATGGATTGAGGGGGAGTGTAAACCTTCATAGGAAGTATTAGTTTTGATCAAATTCACCCTTGTATTGGCTCTAAACCCTTTTAACTTGCTACCCATACATGAAAACCTGTTATGTATTTCATTTTCGAATTCTTTTGTTAACTGGTGCTACTCAAAGGTATTTTCTTTGTTTCATATGTGTAGGATCCTTTGCAATTTAATGTCAAAGGGGGAGAGAGTGTTCAAGTTGTCTAAACGGGGAGAGAATGCATATCTTGCCAAAAGGAAGAGAGTGCATGGTCAAAGGGGGAGAGTGAAAGAAGAGAAAGCTTGGGAGCTAAAAGAAGATGCTTGGCCAATAAAAGAGAGATGAAAAGAAAGCTTGAAGAATGATCAAGCTCCAAGCATCAAGGAGAATGAAGAAAAAGACCTAGAGCCCAAGCTAAGTGAAGAAGTATCCAAAGAAGATTTCAAGTCTTGTCCAGCGTAGGGGGAGCTGAAGACTTCGTGTGAAAATCAGTGTTGAATAAGGTTTGCCATCAAATTGCAAAGGGGGAGATTGTTAGGGATTTTGTATATTGCAATTTGATGGATGAATTATCATTTTAATCATCATTTGAATTTTGACACATGCATTGATTTAGAAAATGTTGAAATCTTGATTTACACATGCATTGTTTTTTAGACCTATAGAACTATTGATTTATGCATGTTTTGTTTTTAATCTTGGATGCATTTAATTTGAAAAGAAGTTTTATGAATCAAGCTAGCCTATGTTTTAAATCTTTCAAGTCATTTTAGGCTTTTTATGTTTCATGTTTTTAATCCTCTTAGAATGAATTAAAATCATGTTTCCAAGCCTGATTCAATGACCCAAAAGTCCCCACAAGAAATCTCTTTAAATATACAATTTTTGGGAAAAATAGTCCAAGGACCCGGTCGACCCACAGTGTCGTCGGTCGACCGAGCCCATGGACCCGATCGACCGACCACACATGGGGTCGACCGGGCAAAGAGCCGTTGGACTGCTTTTTCAAACGGTCAGATTTTTTACCGTTATGGCCAGGTCCACCGGGCTATAGTGCGGGTCAACCGGGGACACGCCAAAACTCATTTTTTGAGTATAAAATGAGGTTCATTCCATTGAAAAGGTTGTTGATCAAAGTGGGACTTTTTAGTCTTCCTTGACGTGTTTGGAGACAAAAGAAAGGGGATGAACTAAGAGAGATCAAGGGGTCTAATGGAAAGCTAAAGCTTGGATTAATGAAGTTAAATATCTAAGTAAGTTTTACTTTTCATTATCATATGTTTCATGCCTTGTTTAACTTATTGGTAAATTAATTTTAGCATGTTAACTATGATGTGTTGAATCCATCACTTCCCTTAATCTTTGATTTAAGTTGGATTGGATTCTTCATCCTTGATTTCAAACCAAGTTTGTTTTAAAACTTTATAAAACATGTTTTGTCAAATCCTTTGATTTCTTTTATAACATGTTTCATTTACTTGGTTAAATCATATTGTTGTTTTCATTCATTTAAACTTTAGTTAAACTTTTGTTTTTGAAAACAACATTGCACATGCATCACATGTTTAGACATAATTAATTTCATACAACTTGTGAGCTTTTGATTTTCATATCATCAACAAGTTAGTATTTTATGCATGTGATTTGCATTTCACTTCAATCAAATCTTTGTGTGCTTTAAACTTTAAAATGCATTAAGCATACTTTAATTGAGCCTTCATTTTAACTTGGTTAAAGTTATCACATACACACTTCATGAGCATTTATCTTAGTATTTCTTAGAGTGTTGTGTGAGTTGAATTAAACTTTCTTATCCGCCTATTTTAGAGGCAATTAAATTGAGCTTAAATTGTAATCTCTTAAAGTGTTTGTGTAGACACTTATTTGAGAAATCATCTCTTGTAAAGGTTATTGCTTAGCTTAGAAAAGCACATTGATAAATTGTTGTTTAGCCTAGAAAAACAACATTGTTAGGTTATTACTTAGCCTTGGAAAGCATATTGTAAAGGTTATTGCTTAGCCTTTTGAAAAGCATAAATAGTGGAAATCCGGTGGGGTGTTGGATCACAAGCCGGTAGTGGATGTAGGCATTGAGGCCGAACCACTATAAATCATTGTGTTATGGTGAATGCTTTGTGGTGATTGTTTTGTTTAGGCTTCCGCATATTGTTTGTTAATTGTCACATGTGACTAGTTAATTGTTAAGAAGTTACAATTGGCCATAATTAGTCATTAAGTGTAGATCACCCTATTCACCCCCCCTCTAGGGTTAGGATCCCGGACTTTCAAACTACACATTGCAGTTCACCGACCGTCTCCTATGGCTCCTCCTCAAAAGCAATGGGGTTTGGACCTTAGTACCAAAGAATGGGTCAGACACAACGGTTTGGCAGGTGGGTGAAAAGATATAACAATAAATTTAAAACAATGATACCTTGGAAAAATATCGAAACCTGTATAAATAATGAATTTCGTGAAAGTAAAATCATCATTTATTAAGAATGAAATTTGCAATATAATATACGTAAAAGTACCAAAGAATCAGAAACTAGCAAGATGACAACCACATAAAGCTAAATCCTCTCTCGCTAAAGCAATGAGAGCTATATCGGGACGTTGACCTCTGTCACACAAGGTGAGGAGAGTCAACGATATTCATGGAAACATATAAAGATGGACGGGACCGCGGTAGCGAATCGGGTATCAGGACAGGACAAGATCCAGGCTGCAGCTGTGATGGACCCGATTCTTCCCTCTCTCCCGCTGCCTCCGTCCCGGGTCTTTCGGGGTACGGCGGAGGGGAGGAGAAAAAAGTAAAGGGTATCAACATCTTTCTTTCTTTTTGTACGGGTATGCCAATTTCACTTTTCTACTTGGAATTTAGAAACGGTGATCCGAAGATCCACCTTCACAAGTAAAAAGGGGAAATGAAACTTTTTCTAGTTTCCCATTGCATACATATTTTAAGAAAAGAGACAAAGGTTTTTTTTTTATATGCCGTGAGAGGCGATTTCATTTGTTTGCCGTAAAAGGTGATTTTGCCGTAAAAGGCGATTTACAAATCTTATCCATTATGAAAGACAAGAATTGTGATTTTTGTCTCTAAAAGAAAAATAAAGTACAATAGAAATCAAGAAAAGGAATCTGACTTCTCATTCGATTGTGGGGACACGTTCAGATCGACGGTCGTGAGTCATGTATGGGCTCCTCCATCGTCCATGCAGATGAGAACATGATTCTTGGATTCTAGGCTTGGCTTTTTAACCTCAGATTTTTAAAGGACAAAGACCAAGATAAGGTCTTATATCCGATAAAAAGCTAAGTAAACGGGCTGAAAAGCCACGTTTTAGCCATGTTGGTAGAAGAAGGGAGGTCCTTGGGGGGGTGGCCCCCCAAGGGTGCTTCAGTCACCTTTTGGTGGTCTTGCAGCAGAGTTGCAGGAGTTCTGGATTTTCCGGGCAATTCTCTGGACTTCGAGTGAATTTCTCTGACTACTTCTCTGGATTTTTTTCCCGGTCTTCGTCTGGGTTTTTCCCTTTGGAATGCCCTCCTATTTATAGGCCTTTGGTAGCCATTTAGAAGGGTTTATGAGCATTGAATGCATTAATGCTCATAATGGGAGGAGTTACAAGTTTTAAATTATTTGTTTTGTAACTCCTTTTTCCTTGAATCTGATTGGTCGATGGAAAATAATGAGCTTTTAATTGTCTTTAATCCCCATAATGGGAGGAGTTTCATGGCTTTAATGCCATAAATCCTTTGACTTGTAACTCCCATTTGCTTGCTTTTGATTGGGCCGTCCAAAATAATGAGTTAATGACCGCATTAACTTGTCATAAAATGGGTCATTTGACCTCATTAATTGGTTGCCAAGTCGCCTGAAGAGTCGCGGGCCGCGCCGCGTCTTTTGGAATTCTTCTTGCGATGACCGCCGGTGGATCCACATGTTGTTTGATGTCGGATGGCGATGCAATTTCAGACATTGATTAATGTCAACGTGCCGACAACATCTGTCCTGTCGATTTCACGATCGGGCGGGCGGAAAGTGTGCTTTCTTTGTCGGCCGATTGGCGATTTCGAGGCATCTAATGATCATCCAACGATTTTGGCGGCGAATCCGTGATGTTGACGAAGATCGACGGATTTCATGCACGAAAAATCAGATTTTGGAAAAATCACAGGGGCCAATCAACTCGAAAACGCGAAAAGGACCCGAAAAAAGGGTCTTCTGGCGACTTTTGGGTCGCCGGAACTCCATGGTCGCCGGCGACCATGGGGCTGGCGACCATGGGCCTTGGGCCCACTTTTCGGCCGCCGTTCGGTCGCCTTTTCTTCGCCGTTTTTCGATCTTTTTTCATTCTTTTTTCTCCTGCCATAAATAGAAGGGCGCCACTTCAAGCACCAGATCTTGTCAGAATCAAACAAAAACTGCAAGATCCTTCAAAGCAGCCAAAAGAGGGGTACACATGAAGTTTCGGGCCATTTCGACGTCATTTGGCCTAACTTCACTCCTCCGACAGCCAGACAGGAGCTCCCGGCAGCGACAGTGTCGAAGACTTCAAAACTTCGATCAGAGCCTATGGATGGTCTCAGAATACCTCCAAAAGGTCCCATGCCAAATTTCAAGTCAAACGGACAGCGTTTGACCCTTCATCAACACTCGGGAAGCAAAATCAGGCCTGCCGGCGGCGAAGCACCCCGAAATCATAGCATCCAAATTGGAGCTAATGGATCATCTCAAAATGACTCCAATAGGTCCCCTGTCAAGTTTTAGGTCAAACGGACATCGTTTGGCCTAGTTTTAAAGCTCGGCATTTTTCTCAAGGTGAAATTAAGGCGAGCATTTGCGGGACCCCAAAAGGCTTCAAAACTCAAACCAAAGCCCATGGTTGGTCTTACTTACTACTCAAGAGGCTCCCTGTCAAATTTCAGGTCAATCGGACATCGGTTGACCACAGGTCAAACCTCGACATTTCTCTCATGACGAAATTAAGGCAAGCATTTGCGGGACCCCGAACGGCTTCAAAACTCAAACCAAAGCCTATGGTTGGTCCTATCTACTGTTCAAGAAGCTCCACGTCAAATTTCAGGTCATTCCGACATAGAGGTACAAATTCCTTCCTTAAGGGTATCTCTACAAAATGACATGACGCAAGAAAGCAATGTCAAATTAAGACTCCAAGAGCTGGACAATCTCGATGAGAGACGGCTCGAGGCACTCCAAAGCATTGAGTTCTACCAAGCACGCATGGCTGGATCTTTCGACAAAAAGGTCAGGCAACGCGCCCACAAAAAGGGTGACTTGGTTCTTGCGGTAAAAAGGCTGATGGTTTTCGCTCACAAATACAAAGGCAAATTTGAACCAAAATGGGAGGGACCCTTCGTCATCGACAAAGTCTTCTCCAATGGCGCATACGCACTTCTAAACATGGAAGGTGATAGATGTATGTTGCCCATCAACGGCAAGTTCTTGAAGCGGTACTACCCTTGAAGACTTCCTTTCACTGGGTCAGAGCGACGCCTGCAAGGCCAAAGCCTATTTCTAGGTACTTGCTCGTCAAACCCACTCCTTTTGGAATTTTCATCTTTATGTTGAACTTTCAAAACAATGCTTACTTTCATCGTTTCATTGTTAAAAAAAAATCAAAATCCGAAAATCTAAGTTTAGGAGCCTCTTCCCAAACTTAACCAAAATTTTCGATCCTTGAACCCAAAATTCTTGGTTTGAAACAAAAATCAGGACTTAGGAATTTCCACCCTAGTCCGCCTTACCTTTTACCGCCAAAAATGGTTTTAGGTCAAAATTTACGACCCTCGTGTCTAAAAACAAAAATTGGGAAAGCGATGTCAAGTCGATACTCGCAAAAACCCATTGGAAGGATGCGAACCCCATTCGATACTTCCAAAACCTCAAAATTGCAAGGAAGCAACACCTCGTTGATACTTGCAAAATTTCAAAAATCGTGGAGATGCAACATTCCAGTTGATATCCACAACCCAAATGTCAAAAGAAAAACAAAGGTTCGAAAAAACCTCAAACTTCAAAACTCGTGGGGAGGCGACATTCCATCGATACCCGGAAGACGGAATTTTTGAAGAAAAAGCAGGGAAGCGACGCTTAGTCGATACTTGAACCCAATTTCGCGAGGAAGCGACATTCCATCGATACTCGCAACCGAATGAGCAAGGAGGCGACATTCCATCGATACTTGCAATACCATTCAGCAGGGAGGCGACTTTTAGTCGATACTTGCATTTTTGAAAACCAAAAACCTGGCTTTTACGCCAAAAAACTCGGCTTTTACGCAAAAAAAAAAAAACTCGGCTTCCACGCCAAAAATCGGCTTTCACGCCAAAAATCAAAACAAAATCTGGCTCTTATGCCAACAAAACAAAACTTGGTTTTCAAAAAATCCGGCTTTTACGCCAAAAAACTCGGCTCTCATGCCAAAAATCCGGCTTTTACACCAAAAACAAAAAATCGGCTCTCATGCCAAAATCCGGCTTTTACGCCAAAAACAAAAAAATCGGCTCTCATGCCAAAAATCGGCTTCCATGCCACATCGGCTTTCACGCCACCAAAATTTGGCTTTCACGCCACCAAAATCAGCTTTCATACCACCTCAAAATTTTCGGCTTTCAAGCCATCAAAAACCAGGCTTTGTGCCACAAAATCTGGCTTTCATGCCAAAACAACACTTTTGACAAAAGATTTTCACAAAATGATAACCTTTTGATCAAGATTTTCAAACAAACATTCCCATTCAACTTTTGCTTATTTTCAACAAAAAAGAATTTAAGTGGAACAAGGGGATACAAAACATAGAGTGCCAAAATATTTATACATGAAGGTACCAAAAAAAAAATGAAAGAAGAAAGTTTGTTGCAAAAGAAATTCAAAAGCTCAGTCCATCATAGTCTTCAACCAAAGACTGAGGTCCTTGAGCAGACTCTTGGCTTCAGCCTTCAAAGCTTCCAGGCCACGCTTCTTCAAGATGCTGCCATAAAATGCGGCAGAAATTCCTCCCAAAGAAGTTGCCATCGCTCATGCTCCTGAGTCTTTCTTCGGAGATTCCCGTCAACCTCTTCCCACGCCTATTGAACGGCCGCATTGGAAGATCTGGCAGATCGGCGAGGTGCATAAGTAACAAGGCCCTTACCCTTGTTCGTTCTGGAGGAACCACCTGCAAAAGTCAGAAAGGAAGAAATCAGGCACCAAATGACTGAATTTTGCTAAAAAAATCCTAACGAAATTTTGGCATGGTTCCGAGGCAATTTCGAAGAAAAGGGAGGCACCCCGGAAAAGAAAGGATTCTCGAAGATGAGCTCAACATTGTTGCGAGCTCATAATCAATGAAGGATTCCCGAAGAAGACTCGAATTCAAATATTGCTGCGAGATCAAGCCTTTCTTCTCAAATCTTCGCAAGATTAGAAAAGAGCTCAACATTGCTGTGAGCTCAAAATTCCAAAACTTGCAAAGCTCCTCGAAATTCTGCGAGACTGGAGAAGTGGGCTCAACATTGCTGCAAGCTCCAAAAATCCCAAGACTTGCAAGAAAATTCGAGGTATGCATCATCATGCTCCCAATTCCATTTACCAAAAATCATGCATAAAACCATCATGCATTAGATGCTAGGAAAACTTTGACAAAAGTTTGACCAATTCCAACCCAATTTGGTCAAAACCAATCAAACTTTGTCTAAGTCAAAATCCATGTTGATTTGACCTAGAAATTCTAGCCTTTTATCTTGATGCATTAAAAAAAAAACAAAAGAAAGAATGCATGATCATCTTGAATTGCATAAACCTCATATCATGGTGAGCAAAACAAAAAAAAAAAAAAAAAAAAAAAAAAAAAAAAAAAGCGAAAAAAGAGAAAAAAAACAGGGAAGAAATTAAAAAAAAAGAAAAAAAGGAGAACGTGTACAAGAAAAAAGAGGAAAAGAAAACACGTGAAGAAAAAAAAAAGAAAAAAAAAAGGAAAAGAGAAAAAGAAAAAAAAAAAAAAGAAGAGGAAACTTTTCTACATCTACATGGGGTTTTTCTTGGAAAAAGAAGACCTACTTGAAGCCATGGAGAAGAAGAAGAAGAAACTTGAAGATCCTTGAGAAATTCTTTATCTTGGAGCACTCTTGAAGGTTTTCGCAAAAAGAAAGCAACAAGAGAAAGAAAACCCATCTCCATTGCTTTTATAGAAAAAGCAAACCAAAAGAGGAAAGGAGAAGAAAAGCAAGGAGGTAAGTGCTAAAAATTAGCAAACTTCCTAAAAGAAAGGGAGATTTGAGATATTTTCTCCTAAAGAGGAGATTCTTGAGAAATTCTCTCCAAAAAGAAAGGGGATTTGAGAAACTTTGAGAAAATCTCTCCCAAAATCAAGGAAACTTGAGAGATTCTCTCCAAGTAAGGATATTTTTAGATATTCTCTACACAAAAGGGATATTTTTAGATATTCTTTGCAAAATGACACCACATGAGATCTAAGCCATTTAAAAAAAAAAAAAAGCTTAAGGTCCCATGGGTTAGCCCATATGAGCCAGGTTTGACCACCTAGGCACTAAAAGTGGCTTTTAGTCAAAATTTCTCTTACCAAGAGCATACAAAAATGGTTCCATGCCTCTCTTGAGTTGATTGGACCATACAAAAAATTCCAAGCTTCATGGGCTTCCAAAAGAAACCCAAACCATCCAACCCCATGCACCAAATCAAGCCACAATCTTGAAATTGACATTCCACAAAAAACCAAACCACTCCAATGGACCCAAAATTGTCCCAAAGAGTGACCAAAAACCAAACCATGGTCCCCTAACTTGCCACATACAGCTTGTTAGGTCACAAGACCGAAACCAAAAACCAAAATCCCGACCCCCTAACTCTCCACATACAGCCCGTTAGGTCACAAGGTCAAAAACCAAAAAACCTTCTTAACCGCCTAACGTGCCACATAAAGCCTTTAGGTTCACAAGGTTAAAAGGGAAAACCCAAAACCCAAAACCCATATCCAAATGTCATTTCAAAATCCTTGCCTTGAGACGGTACATGACCCCTCTCATTACTGCGAAATCCCTTGGAAGCTCAAAAAAGCAACTCCATCAAAAGAAAAACGCTCAAGACTCTTGGTCAAGCAAGAAGATCTCCTTCAAATTCTCTTCGAGGCACACCGACTGCTAGAGCTGCACACCTTATCGCTGTACCTCGAGGGGGCATTTGTTGACACCAAAAATGTCACCATGTCCCTTCAACACCAAAAGCTACATGGAGCCACATCCTGCCATAAATAGAAAGGCGCCACTTCAAGCACCAGATCTTGTCAGAATCACTTGCTTTTGATTGGGCCGTCCAAAATAATGAGTTAATGACCGCATTAACTTGTCATAAAATGGGTCATTTAACCTCATTAATTGGTCCCCAAGTTGCCTGAAGAGTCGCGGGCCGCGCCGCGTCTTTTGGAATTCTTCTTGCGATGACCGCCGGTGGATCCACATGTTGTTTGATGTCGGATGGCGATGCAATTTCAGACATTGATTAATGTCAACGTGCCGGCAACATCTGTCCTGCCGATTTCACGATCGGGCGGGCGGAAAGTGTGCTTTCTTTGTCGGCCGATTGGCGATTTCGAGGCATCTAATGATCATCCAATGATTTTGGCGGCGAATCCGTGATGTTGACGAAGATCGACGGATTTCATGCACGAAAAATCAGATTTTGGAAAAATCATAGGGGCCAATCAACTCGAAAACGCGAAAAGGACCCGAAAAAAGGGTCTTCCGGCGACTTTTAGGTCGCCGGAACTCCATGGTCGCCGGCGACCATGCACCCATGATTGCCGGCGACCATGGGGCGGGCGACCTTGGGCCATGGTCGCCGGTGACCATGGGCCAAGGTCGCCGGCGACCATGGGCCTTGGGCCCACTTTTCGGCCGCCGTTCGGTCGCCTTTTCTTCGCCGTTTTTCGATCTTTTTTCATTCTTTTTTCTTCTGTATTTTTCCTGACATTTCCCCTCATTTATTGGCATGATTCTCTTGAAGAAAACCCGATGAGAAGCCACGCAAATCGGAGCACAAAGTTTCCTATTTTTCTGGAAAGCCGAAGACTTTGTTGTGCGGTATTGCCGATTTTTTGTCAAGCAGTGAAACTAGGCCAAACGATGTCGGAATGACCTGAAATTTGACGTGGAGCTTCTTGAACAGTAGATAGGACCAACCATAGGCTTTGGTTTGAGTTTTGAAGCCGTTCGGGGTCCCGCAAATGCTTGCCTTAATTTCATCATGAGAGAAATGCCGAGCTTTGACCTGTGGTCAACCGATGTCCGATTGACCTGAAATTTGACAGGGAGCCTCTTGAGTAGTAAGTAAGACCAACCATGGGCTTTGGTTTGAGTTTTGAAGCCTTTTGGAGTCCCGCAAATGCTCGCCTTGATTTCACCTCGAGGAAAATGCCGAGCTTTGAAACTAGGCCAAACGATGTCCGTTTGACCTAAAACTTGACAGGGGACCTATTGGAGTCATTTTGAGATGATCCATTAGCTCCAATTTGGATGCCATGATTTCGGGGTGCTCCGCCGCCGGCAGGCCTGATTTTGCTTCCCGAGAGTTGATGAAGGGTCAAACGCTGTCCGTTTGACTTGAAATTTGGCATGGGACCTTTTGGAGGTATTCTGAGACCATCCGTAGGCTCTGATCGAAGTTTTGAAGTCTTCGACACTGTCGCTGTCGGGAGCTCCTGTCTGGCTGTCGGAGGAGTGAAGTTAGGCCAAATGACGTCGAAATGGCCCGAAACTTCATGTGTACCCCTCTTTTGGCTGCTTTGAAGAATCTTGCAGTTTTTGTTTGATTCTGACAAGATCTGGTGCTTGAAGTGGCGCCTTTCTATTTATGGCAGGATGTAAGGGCCGGTTGTGCTTTGTTTCGCCTAGTAGGAGGTCTTCCTTAGTGAAGGCGATAGTTGCACTTGCTGCTTTTTGAACTGAGAGGCAATCATTGCAAGATCCCTCAGTCTTCTTCTTTTTTCCTTTTGAGGAGGTATTTGATTTTTTAACCCTATAATCCATTTCAATTTGTAGGACTTGTGGGGCATGCTTGTTGACATCCACATTCTGTCTCTGCAGTTCTGAAATAAGACTATCACGAGTTTGGGGAAACATTCGTAATAAGTCTAGGATGTGCAGACGTGCAGGTATGTGTCTAAAGTGCTCAATCAAGTCATACTTGAAAGCCTCCTTAGGGCCTGCATTCTCATTATTGTTGCCACTTGGGGCGCTTACATTCTGTCCCGAAGGATTTACATAAGAAGAAGAAGTTAGATTGTAGTTTTTGTGGTAATCCCGGCCAGAGCGGGTACCTTTACCAACTTCGAGAGCTTCTGGAGACGGTTCTTCATTCGGAAGTCCACCCTTGGGATTGAGGGGCTGATCATTTTCATTTGCTGAAGATGCTTCCGTGTCAACATTACCATCCTCAGTGATTGCATTGCATGGAGCATTTTCTGGGAACAAGTCCTGAACAGCGTCTAGCAATTTGTCTTCTTTGTTTACAATTTCATCGTTCCAGACATCACCCATGAGGTTGGGCATCTGGGACCAGTTGAGTGGTAGACTTCATCGGTAGAGACGTCTTCAAGGTAGTCAGCCAGAAGAGGTATGTACTCTGATGTGACAGTCTAAGGAGACGAAGGTTGAGAAGATGCCATATGGGAGTTTGTGGCCTCGACAGATGAAGCTCCAGAGGCACTGTCGTCTCGAACTATCGCGTTGCAAGCAATAGGAAATGTCTCCGGAATGGATTGTTGGGAGTCAGATTCATCCTCTGATGTAAGGGGATCATCCACCCAGCAGTTTTCTTCATTTTCAGGAGTTACTGGAGGGGACTCCTGTAGATTTTCCGGGACCACCGGTTCTGGATTGCGATGAAGCTGATTGATGTGATCTTGTCCTTGCTCTATGGCAAGGCGCTGCAAGATCCTTGCATATTCTTCGAGATTAGGCATAGGAGCCAGATCTTTTTCTTCATCTACTCCTTGTGGTTCCTCCTGATCGGGTTCTACCGGAGCATTGGCAGGTGCTATGTCAACAGCATTTTCTTGAACAACCTCTTGGTCTCCTTCATCATCAGACCAAGATCCCTGTGGTTGTAAAGGGTTATACCAGATCACCGGCATGAGGTGGGATTCGGGGATCCATTCCTCGTCGGAGAGGTATTCTCCTGTTTCGAGGGATTCCTCCCATTCATCGGTGTCACTGGCGGTGTCACTGGACTCGTACCCATCCATGGGGAATCCAATTACTGAATTGCAAGAGTATAATGCCCCCTGCATGTCTTCAGTCTTTAGTAGTAATGGCATGAAATCAGGAATGGTGAATTTCCTTGCCGGCTTCGAAGTCTCGAAAGGAGACTTTTCTGCTGCCCCCAGTGAAGGGGTAGGGGAAGTTTCTATCTTTTCAGGAACTTCTTGTTTTGGTTGAGCTTTCTCCTGCTGTTTAAGCTTGCGGAGTTGTCTCCTGGCTTGCCTTCGCTGTCGAGCGGTCGGCTTTGTTTTGACGATCTCCCAGTTTTCATCTTCCAGGAGATCGGGATGTACCCATATGGGTTGTCCATCTGGTGTTGGGCAAGGGACTAGCTCTTGGGATGTTTGAGCCATTTTTATCACCTTGAAGGAAGTAGTGACCTTCTTCTTTGGTGACTTTTGTGTTTGTCCATATGACACCATGTTGACGGAGGCAGACCCATAGTTTTTGTCAAAGGTGATGACTCCGTTTTTCCACATCTCGTTGATCTTTTCTCTCACAACGAAGCATTGGTTGAGAGGATGCGAGATCATCTGGTGGTATGGACAGTACCGGGGATCGTTGGTTTTGCCAACATCTCCCGATCTTTTGGGTTCAGGCAGGGTGAGCTTCCCGTTTGCCAAGAGAGCCTCGAAGATTTCTTCGACATCTTCATCGAACGGGTATTTCTTTTCTACTCGTTCTTTGAAGGCATCAGAGAGTTTATGTCTCTTACCTGCACCTTTGTTTTCAGCTTTCTTTGGTGGCTGCGGAGCTGACTTGGTTTGCACATTGAGAACCTCCTTTTTCTTTTGCTTCGAGGTTGCAATGGCGGTCGGCTCCTTCTTTGATGATTTCTGACTGCTGAGGTCTTTGATCACCGTCTCAGCTTCCATAGATGCTTCTAGGAGTTCTCCCAGATTCTTTGATTTGTTGCCGATAATCATGGAGCGTATCTTTGCTCTCATGTTGTTACGGCAGATGTCGACCAGCGACGCTTGTGGCAGTACGTTTGAGCATTTGTACGCCATTGCCTTCCACTTGTGAATGTAGTCGTATGTCGACTCATTCTCTCCCTGTTTTAGGTTGTAGAGTTGAGCCATAGTCACAGGATGATCCTCACCTTTGAAGTGAGTTAGGAAGCGTGTCTCCATCATGGCCCAGTTTTGGATAGAGTCCTCCTGAAGAGTGGAGTACCAATCAAAGGCCGTACCTTTTAGGGTACTTGCGAAGAGACGGATCTTGAGGGCGTCTTGATCTGCGATGGCTCCCGTCAGGATCTTGAAATGGATGACATGTTGTCTGGCCGAGCCCTTCCCCGTATATGTTTGGAGAGTGGGCTGTTTGAATTTGGTAGGAAACGGTACCAAGTCCATCCATAAGGGATATGGCGGCTTGATTCCATGTTCCTTTAGTAAATCCTCTTCCTTTGCTTTGGCGAGGATATCGTCAACGTCCCTCTTGGTAAGGCCGCGTGACTCATTTACCTCCACCTCGTGGTGACTTGGAGGAACTTCATTATTTGGTGGACGTTGGAGGGTAAGAAGTAAGTTCTCCATGAGAGCTTCTATCCTCTGTTGTCCCTGCTCCAGCTGCTGGATGCGTGCGGCTACGTCATCTTGCGGCGGAGGCTGCTCAGTATTTGTGACTAAGACGTTCATCTTTCGAGAGTCGAATGAGGATACCGTCTTGGTGACTGAGCTGGAGCCCATTCTTTTGGATGAAGAGCTCGAAGAGTGATTGCTCCGGTGTCCTTGACTTGAAGGAGTGGGAGAATCTTCTCTATGTCTTCGCGCCCGGGAGACGCTGCGAGTCACCGGTCGCTTGACATGAATTTTTGTTGTTGACTTCTGGCGCCTTCTGGTTTTGCCGACCATATGGACAGTAGCAACTTGGTTGGGTGCTTCTTTTTCGACCCATTTTTGAGAGACCTGGAGCGTGGAGTGTTGAGCTCTTTGCTTCTCTAGTCTCTTTTGCCGATACGCCGCGCGGCGACGCATGCGACGAGCGATTTGAGCTTCAGTTAGCTCGGGCTGTGCTCTAGCCACGAAGGAGGTGGTCCCTCGCGCGGAGCAGCCGAGCTTGTCTTCTTTGTAATTTGGCAAGGACAGGATCTGGACGCGGTCCTTAGCCTGTCGCAGCGAAGCTTTAAATTTGGCGAGCTCGGCCCCTGTTGAGATGAAGGGCCGAGTTGCAGGAAAACAGGCCTTGACAGGTTCTCACTGAGGCCTGATGATGCACGACTTGATCCTGGGCTTATAGGAATAAGCCGGCTCGTGTTGGGTGGATTTTGTTTGGTGGAGGGCTGGTTTCTCCTCTTTCGTGTACGAGAGAGGGTAGAACCGGTTCTCCTTGAGCAGGGCCAGGTATGCTGGCCTTGCAGATCTTTGGGACCTTCTTTGTTTTGGAGAAGGTCTTGGAGACCAAGTCTTGAGGTAGACCTGGTTTCTTGCAGGCTGAGGTTTCGCGGGGTTGTCGTGGGCTTCAGTCTTCTTGGCGGTTGCCCTTGGTGTCACGGTAGTGACGCGCCCAGGGGCGGTTCTCTGCTTCTTGGCAGGAGTTGTTTCTTCTGCGGGAAGTGGGAAAGGTCCCAGCGACCCGAAGATGATGGACCGGGGAGAGGAGGTCGACCTGGTGTCTTGTGCGTTACCGAAGGAAGTGAGACTTCGGCCGACGGCGAGGCGCTTAGGAACGCGTTTGTTTTGCTTCTCTTGAAGCATTAGCTGGTACTTGTTCTCGTCGAAGGTGATTGTTAACGAAGCTGCCATGTTAGTTTTTGAAAAACCTTTCTGAAACAAGACCGGATCCATTAGTAATCACAAGAATGTGGTGATCATAAATGGAAATAAACTATGGTTTTTTCTTTTCAATTTGCTCGAGGGGACAAGGCCCGGCCCAAGCAAGATGAAGAAGGCAAAAAGCCATAAAGTATACAATTGTTCTAAACATAAGTATGAAAGGCTTAGAGTGAGCGTTCCAGTGACTGCTAGAAGCAATTGTGAACCTTAATTCAGATTACCGAGGAGCGAGGCTCACTCGAGGTAAAATGATATAAGGTTGGGAGTACAAATGTGTCGGTCGCGAATACAGTAGACCCAAGAGGGCGTACTAGCACCGCTAGGCACAGATGTTGTAAATCGCATCCTTGAAATGGACACGAGATGGGATTTTTTGAAAGGTCAAGGTTGGGTTCATAAAGGAGAGAAAATGGCACTCCGATCCGAACACGTGCTCAACATTTCTGCGAGCACAGAGTCCGAAAAGGAAATAACCAGAATTTCTCGAATCTGGACCTAACAATGACGGAAGTTTTTTTTTTTAGAAAAGTCAGGATCAGATTCATCAAAGAGAGCAAATGACGTTCCAACCCAAATACGTGCTCAACATTTCTGCGAGCATAGTAATCCGAGGAGGAAGAGGTCAAGATTTCTCGACTTTGAACCTAGACGTGACAGAAGTTTTTTTTTTTTTTGAAGATTTTTTTTTTTGAAAGTCAGTATGGGATTCATCAGAGAGAGCAAATGATGTTCCAATTCAAACACGTGCTCAACATTTCTGCGAGCACAGAGTCTAAAAAGGAAGAGATCAAGATTTCTCAAATTTGAACCAAAAAACGATGAAATTTTTTTTTTTTTAGGGTTTGAGAATACATCGAGTTCTCACAATTCGTTCTTATGAAACCAATGTTGATAGACCAGCCCCCAGGTAAGGGTAGGATTACTTAATGAACCCGTTTGGAGGACCCTTACCTAGAACAACCTAGCTGTCTCCAAACTCTGGACAAGGCTTTTCTTAGATCAACCTTGATTAAAGAACGCAATTGGTAAAACTTTCGTGTTCTCAAATGCTCCCCCCCCCCCACCTTTTTTTTTTTTTTGAAGAAAATGGTCTATGATGCTCGAAATCCAATCAGCTTGGGAGGTGGCCGCTGTATTCTCGTACCATTGGAGCCCACCCTGACAAAAGGCCAGCAGAAGGATTGGAAACTCTATCGTCATATAGAAAAGTTTTCATACGGACTGGGCTACGACCCTGATGCTCCCATGAGACAGTTGACCCAAAGGCTACAAAGTCGTCTGGCCGACGAAGCCTCAACATCTCATGTCTGTGAAGATATTGATCTCCCTGGATATCTCTTTGAAGAGTTACCCGTCAAGGATCCAGGAAGCTCCTCCAATTGGTACGATTTCTCTGATGATGAAGAGGAATTGTCCGATGATACAGATGCACAGTCTTCTGGTCCAGAAGAACCATCATCTCCAAAAGAAGTGCCATACTTCGATCCAGTTTCAACAGGCAATTGGGACCATCTCATAGCGAGTCTTAAGAAGAGTGCCGATCAAGAAAACCCATGGTCAGAAGCACAGCCTTGGTCTGAGAAGACCTTTGAAACTCCGGAAGGTCTTGTTGAGTTGGAAGCCTCCGAAAATATTGTGGAAGAACCACCTTCAAGTCTTCCAACAGAAGATTCTGTTCAAAAGATAGACTTGGGAACGCCAGATAGCCCACGTCCTGTATTCATAAGCAAGAATATAAAGGATGATGAGTTACCCGAGTATATCGCTTTTCTTCGAGAGTTTGTTGATTGTTTTGCATGGTCCTACGCTGAAATGCCTGGTTTAGACCCTAAAATAGCAGTTCACAGACTCAATCTACAAAAAGATATCAAGCCTGTCAAACAAGGCCAAAGAAGATTTCGTCCTGACATAATGGACAAAATTGAACAAGAAGTTCAGAAACTCAAAAACGTTGGCTTCATCCGCGAGGAACAGCATCCTGAATGGTTGGCCAACATCGTCCCAGTGACAAAGAAAAATGGGCAGATTAGGGTCTGTATTGATTATAGAGACCTGAACAATGCATGTCCTAAAGATGAATTTCCGCTCCCCATACCGGAGGTGATGATCGACAACACCTGTGGATTCGAGCGGATGACATTCATGGATGGTTTCACTGGGTACAATCAGATAAAAATGCATCCTGAAGATGAAAGACACACATTATTTCGGACCCCATTTGGCGTGTATTGTTACACTGTAATGCCATTTGGTTTAAAAAATGCTGGTGCGACATATCAGAGGGCCATGATGAAGATATTCCAAGATATGCAGCATAAGACGGTCGAATGCTACGTTGATGACCTCGCAGTCAAAAGCAAAAGGAAAGAAAACCATCTGAAAAATCTTCGGGAAGTCTTCCTCCGACTATGCAGGCACAAACTGCGAATGAATCCCCTAAAATGCTTCTTCGGTGTATCATCGGGTAAGTTCCTCGGATTCGTAGTTCGGAAAGCGGGAATAGAGCTTGACCCTATCAAAGTCAAGGCTATCCTAGAAATGCCATCCCCAAAAACCCTGAGACAGTTAAAAGGGCTTCAAGGAAGATTGGCATACATTCGACGGTTCATCTCCAACCTGTTAGGGAAATGCCGTCCATTCTCCCGCCTAATGAAAAAGGGCGTGGACTTTGTTTGGGATGCTGAATGCGAAATTGCGTTCCGAGACATCAAGTCATACCTGACCAAACCTCCAGTACTGGCTGCCCCCACAATTGGAAAACCATTTATCTTGTACACAAGAGCCCTCGACCACTCTTTGGGAGCTCTACTTGCACAAGGAAATCATGAGGGAAAAGAAGCTGCTCTATACTATCTCAGCCGCATGCTGGTAGGTGCAGAGCATCGCTACTCTCCAGTCGAAAAAGAATGTCTTGCAGTGATGTTTGCTGTACAAAAGCTACGTCACTATCTGCTGTCCAACACAGTATACCTGATCTCGAGGATCAATCTCCTGAAGGTCCTTGTCACAAAAGCAGGTTCCCTCAATGCCCGACTGGCAAAATGGTCTATCCTCCTGTCACAATTTGATATTAGGTATGTACCACAAAAAGCAATCAAAGGTCAAGCTCTGGCAGACTTTCTTGCAGAGCATCCGTTGCCTGAAGATTCTCCACTCAGGGATGATCTCCCAGACGAGTCAGTCTACAACGTGGAGGCTTCCTTATCAAATGCTTCCTGGGATATATATACTTCGACGGTGCAACCAGGACAAGTGAAAAAGGAAATCAAATATCAGGGATTGGCATCCTCTTTGTTAGTCCCGACAAATACATGATTCCACACGCCTTCTTGCTACTGGAACCATGTTCAAACAATGCAGCTGAGTACCAAGCCCTAATTGTAGGATTGGAACTCGCCCTCGAATCCGGCATCACAGTGCTAGAAGCCTTCGGGGATTCTCAACTGATCGTCAACCAGATGAGTCAGAAATTTGAAATCAGGAAGCCTGATCTGTTGCCTTCCTACAACAAGGCGCAATCACTTCGGCAAAAATTTGACATCTGTCATATCACCCACATTCGTAGAGGCGAAATCATCCGTGCAGATGCCCTGGCTGGACTCGCCGCCTCTATGGCGGTCCAAGAAGGAGAACACATGCAAGTTACAGTGTGTGAGAGAAGGATTCTCCCTCCCCTCAATACACACCAAGCAGTTGCTGAGTACCACCAACTGGTTGGAAGTCGGATCTCCATCCTCAGACCTCCGATCGGCGACTGGAGGGATCCGTTCATTGATTATATTATGTTCGGAATCCTGCCTGAAGATCCAAAAGAACGGGTAAGTGTTCAAAGAAGAACCCCAAACTTTCATCTGGACATTCCTTCAAAGATGCTCTATAGAAAATCCTACAATGGAGTACTTCTACGCTGCTTATCACAACAAGAAGCTAAAGAAACTCTCGAAGAGGTGCATGCTGGTCTTTGTGGAGCTCATCAGGCTGGTCCAAAGCTCTACGATCAGATAAAAAGGTTAGGTTATTATTGGCCTACCATGGTAGCTGACGCAATGCAATTTGCTAAACGCTGCCAACAATGCCAAGTTCATGGAGACTATGTCCACATGCCTCCAGAATGGTTACATCTTACAGCAATTTCATGGCCTTTCGAAGCCTGAGGTATGGACATCGTAGGTCCTGTCTCCCCTCCGTCAAGCAAAGGTCATCGCTTCATCTTCGCCGCTACGGATTATTTCTCCAAGTGGTCAGAAGATTTTGCGCTCAATGAAATGAAGACCTCATCAGTCCTTCAGTTCTTGCGCACCAACATCATTTGTCGCTTCGGCATACCTAAAAGATTCGTCCATGATAACGGACCACAATTCCGTGATCACAGATTCTACAGGTTCTGCGACAAATACAAAATCTAAAGTTGTCCTTCAACTTCGTACAATCCGGCGGCGAATGGACTGGCGAGGCCTTCAACAAGACACTCTGCAAAATTTTCAAGAAAATGGTCTCTAGCCACAAAAGGGACTGGGGCGACAAACTATCCGAAGCTTTGTGAGCCTACCGAACCACCGTTCGAGGACCGACCCATAGCACGCCATTCTCCTTGGTCTATGGATGCGAAGCTGTTGTCCCTTTAGAGGTACAAATTCCTTCCTTAAGGGTATCTCTATAAAATGACATGACGCAAGAAATTCTGACAAGATCTGGTGCTTGAAGTGGCGCCTTTCTATTTATGGCAGGATGTGGCTCCATTTACTTTTGGTGTTGAAGGGACATAGTGACATTTTTTGTGTCAACAAGCTGGCAGGACAAGAGGGGGGCCTGCAAGTCGGTGGATAAAACCGACAAGGTCGTCCAAGCTTAGTGGTATTGACTCATAGGTTATATGTAAGAATTCATAAAAAAATCATATATAAACGGGACAGGTTGCCCATAGGCATTGTAACACTTTTACATCAAGTCAGGCAAGAACGGGTTAGCAAAATGCTAGAACATGATTTCAATATATTCTGGGGCATGACTAGTCATATAGCATAAAGCTTGAAGTCTATGAGTAAAAATTCAAGTGAAAATAAGTACGATAGATTTTCCCTAAATTCCGGGTCAAGCATTGGGGTTCAAGATTTAAATCAGTGTGAAGAGGGTTCCGTATGTCGATTTGACATATATTTGGTACTCTTTGAGAATTAAGGACATTCCGGGTCCCTATGCACATTGACGAATCTCTGTATGGGGTTTATTCCTCAATCAAGCTTCACAATTTTCTTTTTCGGTCTTACCATCGCATTAACGATACCTCCCCAAGCCTTAGAAGAATATTTTAAGACTTCCATCATTGACCTAGGCCTGCTGTACAATTGGCTCGAGCGGACAAGAAGTTCGCTCGAGCTAACAACATTCTGTGAGCGGTTCGCTCGAGCGAACTATCACAGAAACACTAGTTTCTAAGTAGCCCGGCTCTTTCCTTTTTCTCTTCTTACAAACCCCTTTGAGTCTCATTTCTTCATCAAATTGAGAGGCTCAAAACCTCCTTCAAACCCCATTCAAAAGCACTATCAAATCTTCCATGAACAACCATCCATTCACCTCCTTCTATACCATATTCAACCACAAAAATAGAAGAGAAAATCCTCTAATCATAAAGATTCATTTGTATTATAAACAAGTACTAAATAAAAGACTATGAATGCTATTATTTCCAAAAGTTAAACAAACCAACAAGACTCATTTATGAGCATTTATTTCAAAACCAATGCAAAACAAGAATAATTAATAAAGTCATTCACATATCTCATAAAAACAATTTCATGCTCAAAATATCTATTCTTCCACTTGCCTTAGGTCCAAGCATAGCAAATAAATCTCTAATCACACTCCTCTCAAGGGTAATCTGCAACACAATCAAAAGGCCCCAAATACAAACCCTAAAGGTCAAAAATCAAGAATGGGGAATAGAAAACTTGCAATAATGGAGGTAGAGTTTCTCCAAGGCTATGAGAACACAAATCTAAGATATGAAATGAGAAGCTTACTTGAGGGTCTTCAAATGGACAAAGATGGTTCAAAGAGGATCTTGGAATAGGTGGTTTCCTCCATAAATGGCATCATTAGGGGGCTCTCAAGGAGAGGAAGAAGATGATGACATGCATATCTCCATTGGCAAGGGTATGGTGGTGGATTGAGATGGAAGAGCAAAGAGAAGAAGGGGGAAAAGAAACCCTAGCTTGGGTGTTGCTATTGAGCTAGAAAAAGAAGAAGAGAAGGGGAGTTCTCCTTTTATACAAGTAGAGGTGGGCTCCATTACTAGAAATCTTTTGGGGCTGAAATCATACTTTTCGGGACTTCGGATGAGTTCGACAAAGAAGAAAAAAAAAACGATCGATGGAATATCTAGTTTCCAAAAAGTATATATTTTGCGGGTTTTGGTGACATTGAAAATTGTGTCCGGAATTTGGGGTAAAAAGATCATTTTTCCCTTAAATTAAGAAAAGTCGGGTTTAGGGATCTCGAATACGGACGGGGTCAACATGAAGGTTGTAGGGATCAACGAGATGAGTTAAATGGGATGAACACGCGAATTTATGAAAATCTTGAATAATCCCCTAAGCTCACGCAAAGTTGCTAAAGGAACCCCCAAAGGGTCCCACTAATCAAGAAGGCTCTCAAAATTCCCCAAAGCTATTTTGAAAGTTTTTCTAATCCAAAAACTTAATCAAAATCAGCTAAACATACTTAGAGCTAAAACAAGAATTAATTAACACTAATCGTGGTCTCTCGGGTTGGGGTCTTACATCCTCCACCCCTTAGGATATTTGGTCCTTCATTTAAAATTACAACTCACGTCCAGTAGTAGATGCGGGTATTTCTTCTGAACTTGATCCCGTAGTTCCCACGTTGCTTCTTCCGGTCCATGATTTTCCCTAAGTACTTTGACCCACTGAATTGTTCACGTCCTCAGCTCTTGTTCCTTCGTGTCAATGATCTGAACAGGCTTCTCAACACATGTAGCATGTTCTCGGATTTCCAACGGTTCATGACGGAGTACATGTGATGGGTCGGGGACATATTTTTTCAACATTGACAAATGAAAGACATTGTGTACGCCGGATAATTCGGGCAGTAAGGCTAATCGATAAACCACTTCGCCAACCTTACTCAGAATATCATATGGTCCAACATATCTTCTGGATAACTTGCCCCTCCGTCCAAATCTCAATGTTCGCCGAGTCAGGACGCCTGTGGGAAATCGTATGTACGAGTGGCATCTTTGATGAACTTGTATACGTTTTGATTTAAATTAATTCATAGGATTGTGTATCATTCATTCATCATCCACATAATTTCTCATAAGCGTCCCGATCCCGGATTAGGCCCGTGGGACCCGATCCAAGGTCGCGAAAAAGCCAGGCCTTAAAGGTCTCCACTCTACCATCTGGTCGTCTTTCTCTCTTATAGACCCACTTACACCCAATAGGTTTGATATCGGTAGGCAAGTCTACAAGTGTCCAGACCTTATTAGAGTATATAGACTCCATTTCAGCTTTCATAGCATCTTGCCAACGTCTCGAATCTTTGTCATTAATTGCTTCATCATAGTTACAAGGTTCTTGGTCCGGTTCTTCCGGGACTGCCTCGTAACACTCTCCCAAGAACGAGAACCTGTCAGGGGGTCTGACAATCCTCCCACTATGACGCGGCACTGGTGTAACTATCGGGTCTGGTGAGGGCGGTTCTTCCCTAAGTTCGGTTATACTTGGATTTGGAATTGATTACTCTTGAATCTTTTCCAAGATCACTTTATCTAAAGATTTTCGGGCCATCATATAATCTTCCTCTAGAAACACCGCATTGGTGCTCACCAGCAATTTCTACTATCTTGGATTATAAGATAACAACCTTTAGTTCCTTTAGGATATCCTATAAACGTGCACACTTCCGACTTCGTTTCTAACTTATCTGTCTTAACCTTTAGCACGTGTGCTGGACAACCCCAAATATATAAATGTTGTAGACTAGGTTTTCGCCCGGACCACAACTCCCAGGGAGTCTTAGGTACAGACTTAGATGGTATGAGGTTTAGTATGTACATTGCAGTATCCAAGGAGTATCCCCAAAAGGATATAGGTAATCTTGAGAAACTCAACATAAATCTAATCATTTCTAAAAGAGTCTGGTTCCTTCTTTCTGCTACTCCATTCTGTTGAGGCATTCTAGGAGCAGACAACTGGGATAGAATCTCATTCTCTAATAAGTATCCCATAAAATGAGCATAGAGATATTCCCATCCTCGATCTGATCGAAGAGTCTTGATACTCTTACCTAATTGCTTTTTCGCTTCCGCTCGAAACTCTTTGAACTTTTCAAAAGCCTCAGACTTGTGGTGTATAAGGTATATGTATCCATATCTTGAGTAATCATCTTTGAAAGTGATGAACTACACATATCCTCCTCTGGCCCTGACATTAATGGGTCCACACACATCAGTATTCACTAACTCCAACAAATCTTTGGCCCTAATTCCCTTTGATGAAAATGGTCTTTTGGTCATTTTGCCTTCCAGACAGGACTTGCAGTCATGCATTGGTTCTACCACCAATGTAGGCAAGATACCCTCTTTCACTAGCCTGTCAATCCTATTTAGGTTTATATGACTTAGCCTCAAGTGCCAAAGTTTTGATGGATTAGAAGAAGGTGAATTCCTCTTTAATGATGGTCTATTAATTGTTTCAGTATCGTGTATCTTATACATCGTGGGAATTAACAAATAAAGCCCATTGGTTACCTTGCCAGAACATATAAAAGTACCATTCCTCTTTAAGACAACTTTAGTACCAAAAGTAATAGAATAGCTTTTATTTACCAAACTAGAAACTGAATTTAAATTCTTCCGTAAAGACGGTACATATAATGTGTCTGACAAAACTAATCTATTATTTGAGAAATATAAAGTAATGACTCCCACTGAAACAACCTTCGTCTTAGCGTCAGATCCTAGGTTACCAAACTAGAAACTGAATTTAAATTCTTCCGTAAAGACGGTACATATAATGTGTCTAACAAAACTAATCTATTATTTGAGAAACATAAAGTAAGGACTCCCACTGAAACAGCTTCCGTCTTAGCGTCAGATCCTAGGTTGGCAATGATTTCTCCATCTCTGTGCCTCCTGGTTTCCTTGAACCCCTGTAACGTATTACATATGTGATTAGTTGCCCCGGAGTCCGCACACCCGGATTCTGAAGTACTAGTTGCAAAATTAACTTCAGAAATAAGTGACTCAATTATACCTAAGGTCTTCTTCTTAGACAGATAATCTGAACAATTCCTTTTCCAAGGTCCTGTCTTACCACAATGGAAACACTTTCATTTTGTCCCTGATCCCTTAGCCTTGGCCACGCCACCATTAGGACCATTTTCCACCTTAGGACCATTCGGAACTGATTTTTTTTTGCCTTTTCGCCCTTTGCCTTTTGGCTTGGATTTGGCATCTAACTTTTCTGTCATTAAGGCAATTGACTTCTTCTTCATAATCCCTTCGGTCACTACCATCTAGCTAGACAACTCAGCCAGAGTCAGATTTATTTTATTCATATTATAATTGACGTTGAAATTGTTGAATGACTCTAGTAATGACTCAAGGATTATGTCAATTTGTGATTCTGCATCAATCGCAGCCCCCAATACTTCTAACTCATTCAATGAGCCCATCATTTTCAACATGTGTTCCTATACTGATGTGCCTTCAACCATCTTGGTGCTTATAAGCACCCTCGGGCATGTCCTATTCTGCAAACATCTCCTTTAAGTTTGATATAATATTATATGCAGTCTTATAGGATTGATTTTGGTGTTGCAAAACACTAGACATGGATGCCTGAATGTAACATCAGGCCATCTCATCGTCTTTGGCCCATTTGGTGTATAGTTCCTTTTCTTCTTCTGATGCATCCAGCCCTGGCTCATCAAGGGGGGGTTTGGTAAGGACAGATTTATATCCAGAAGATGTCAGGAGAATATACATGTTCCATTTCCAGTCTATATAGTTGGATCCCACCAACTTATTCTGGTTGAGGATGGTCGCAAGCGGATTGAAAGTATTTGAATTCATACTTGAAATACTGTAGCACATAACCATACATTCAATTAATAATTTAAATGACATTAGGGTTTAGTATTCTACCAAATATATGTGGGAATCCTCATGACCACTAAATTCAGAATACATCGAAATCCTAATCCTCAGGGTATGCCTCCTTGGGGAGTGCGAATTCCACCTAGATTGGTGCGGATCAAAGTTGGTCAAAATTAGGATTAAGACTAACTATCCATGATCCCCATCATTCATTATTATCTAGGTATCTCATACCAAATAATGTATGACTCTCGATTAACTTCGATTTCTAAAATACATGCGGGTCCCACGGGCCTAATCCGGGGTCGGGACTAAATGATTATGATTAGTGGTTGATTAATGAATGATAGACAATCCTTTGAATTAGTTTAAATCAAAACATATACGAGTCCATAAGAGATGCCACTCTTACACGCGATTTCCCGCAGGTGTCCGCGGTGAGGATATCACATCAACATGAATATTTCTTTTAAATGCGAAAGCGTGTAGCAAATCTAATTCATACATTCATGTCCAAGGTAGCAAGATAAAAACATATCTGAAACCAGTATCAAAATGAGCAATGATCATTAGCTATTTCCCAAAAGAAAGTTAAAGTTTACATCAAGATCATTTAATTACAATTTCCAAAAATAGAGGCCAACAAAGGCCAATATAGACAAAGTATCAAGTTCCCAAAAGAATGGTTAATTCCTAACCCAAAATGTTTCGTGACTCAAACACCCGAATGTCTAAACGACATCATCGGCGTGCCACTCAACTAAGCGTTGTGGTTCACCGACCGCCTCCTCGTGCTCCTCCTCGGGAAAACCGACGATAGGACCTGAGTACCAAAACAAGGGTCAAACACGACGGTTTGGCAGGTAGGTGAAAAGATATGACAATAATAAAAGCTACATTGGAAAACATTAAAACCTGTTAAAACAATAAATCTCATAAAACAGGATGATCATTTATTCGAAACATAAATGCAATATAAAACATGTAAGGTATCCAAGGAAAACGGGAAATAAACAATGTGTCACGCCCCCGAACCCGGATCCCGACAGCGGTCCGACCTAGGGGACGGGAATTGGGGAGGTAAGTAATGATTATATTTCTCCCAAGATCCGCGTGTGTGAGGATCACAAATCACAACACTGTCTGAATATTTTGCGGAAGCTTTCGTGGCAATGCGACCCGGAGTCCATGGACATCATCGGATTCCGCGTCGCATACAACCGTTAGCATGAAGCTATCATTTTAGGAACCATATCAGACTGGAATAAATCAACATAATAAAGTACAGAGCTGACAGTAACAGGATATTACATTCTCATATATGTTCAAGTTACAAGCATCAATGTGTATTAATTACAATCCCAAGAAAGGCTAATAAAAGCCGTACAATAACAAACTAATATCCACTACCCAAATATGACGTAACTCCGATGTCAAGCACAATGTCTACATGACATAGCCGACAAGGCAACCTGCAACTCATGGCTCCACAACCAACAAACTCTCAGCTCGGGGCGGGGAAACTGAACCTGAGTACCAAAATAGTAGGTCAAACACGACGGTTTGGCAAGCAGGTGAAAAGACATATCAATAAGGAAATTACCTTGGAAAACATTTAAGCCTGTCAAAACAATAGTTTCATAAAACGAGAGAATCATTTATTCAAATACATATGCAATATAAAACATGTAAGGTATACAAGGAAACGGGAAACAAGCAAGATGGCAACCACACATAGCTAAGTCCTCTATCGCCGAAGTGACATGAGCATATCGAGATGTTGTCTCAGTCACCGAAGTGAGGAGATGCAACATAAGTAACATATACATATACAATATAATACGGGACATGACCACGGTAGCGAACCGGGCATCAGGAACCACAATAACAATTTGCGGCATCGGGATAAGACCACGATAATTACTGGGTAACGGGATCCAAACTGCAGTTGGCGGGACGGGAAGGGGTCTCCAAGTCGGTGGATCAGACCGGCAAGGAAAGCCAAGCTTAGTGGCGCCGACTCATAGGTCAAATGACAAATCAAATCATGTATAAAACATATCAAGTGTATGTATGTAAACGGGCGGGATGGGATGCTCAAAGGCACAAGTATCATTTTATTCGGGCATGTATAAACGGGCTAGCAAAATGCTAAAATACACTTTCAATTCTTTCGGGAATGATAAATCATAATTCAAGAAATTCGGGACAAGTGTCAAGATTCAAGATAAATCATAATTCGAGAAATTCGGGACAAGTGTCAAGATTCAAGATAAATCATAATTCGAGAAATTCGGGACAATTGTCGAGATTCAAGATAAATCATAATTCGAGAAATTCGGGACAAGTGTCGAGATTCAAGATAAATCATAATTCGAGAAATTCGGGACAAGTGTCAAGATTCAAGGTAAATCAGGTGAGTAAGGACCCCGTATGTCCATTGTAATAATAACTTGGTACTCCTTGAGTTTGGAGACATTTCGGGCTCTTTATACACCTTAGGGATTTTCAAACTTTTAAATGAACTTCAAAACAAACGGAACCTCAAAAGAGATCCCAAGTACAATGTTAACCCTAAAGCATCATACAACGTACTCAGTCACCGAAGGGGATAGGATTCGAGATACCCAAACGTACGAACCTCGTGCATAGTTATAAAAAGGGGGGTATCCCTTGTCTCATACCGTTCAAGATTGAATTAGGTTAAGTTCCGATGCAACCGGATTAACCTCAAAGAAATGTCGGGTCAGACAATCTCATGACAAGTCAAGTGAGTCCAATAAAAGGTTAACCAAGTTCCACCTAAGTCCATTTAAGAAAAGAGTGAAAAATCACTTTCCAGGGGAAATTCGCAGAGTGCCCGGTCGACCTGGCCCTCTGCCGGTCGACCGCATACATTGCAGTCTCGGTCGACCTAAGGAGGTCAGGTCAACCCCTCCATGAATGCCCGGTCGACCGAGCCCTTGGCCGGTTGACCTGCAGTTGTAAATAAAAATGCGTGAACAGTGTTTTGGTCAGGTTCCAGAGAACCTGACCCCTGTGTGGCCGGTCGACCGAGCCCCCTGGCAGGTCGACCGCGTGAACTGCGTAATAGAACCCAGGTTCTGTTTTCTGCAGTGCAATGGGTCGTTCATCAGAGGGCCTCTCCCCGTGTCGCCGGTTGACCGAGCACCCTGGCCTGTCGACCGCGTGAACTGCGAAACAGAACCCAGTTCTGTTTTCTGCAGTGAAGTGGGTCATTCCTTTTTCCTTCCTTTTTCTTCATTCTTTTAAATCTGATTAGCAATCTAAATCATGGATAAAATAAGCTAACAAGATTCATTATTGTGCATTTATTTCAAATATAAACAAGTCATTAATATCACAAAATGTATAGTGAAAACATAAATGCATTTCATAAAACTCATTCAAGGCTAAACATATCAAATCATCCACTTGCCTTGGGTCTCAAATCAAATGAAAACATGTTCCTAAGCACCCTTGCAAGCCAAGAAAACAATCTCTACAAAAACCCCCAAAACAAACCCTAAAATGGGTCAAAACAATGAAGAAGAAGAGAAAGCTTTCAATAATGGAAAAGTAGCTTCTCTAAGGCTAGAAGAACACATATCTAAGAGATTAGGAAAAGAGCTTACTTGGAAGATCCTTTAATGGCAAGAACTAGCTCAATGAAGATCTTGGAGATGGTGGTTTCTTACACAGATGTTATCAATGGCAAGCTCTCCATGAGAGGATGAGAGTGATGGTCCTCATTTCTCAAGAGAGTAAAGTTTGGTGGAGATTGATGAAGGAGAAGCAAGAAGAAGAAGAGAGGAAATGAAGAAAGAACCCTAGGTTCTGTTATGCTGGAAAAATGAAGAAGGGGAAGGAGATGGGTTCCCTTATATAAGCAATGGGAGTGGGCTCCACCACTAGAAAACTTGGTGGGGTCAAAATTATGGTTTTCGGGACCTCGGATGAAATCGACGAAGAAGGAAGAAATGATCGTCGAAATTTGTAGTTTCCAAAAAGTATATGCTTAGCTGGTTTCGGGAATATCAAGTATTGGGTACAGATTTAGTGTAAAAAGACTGTTTTGCCCAAGAAGCTAGAAAAGTCAAGTTTCGAGATTCGGGACGGGAACGGGATCAACATGAAAGTTGAAGGGATTAACAAAATAAGTAAATCGGGATAAAACACCAAATCAAAAGAATTTCAAGTAAACCCCCAAGTACACGCAAGTCATAAAAGGAACCCCCAAAGGGCCCCACTAATCACATAGGCACTCAAAATTTCCCAAAGCTATAACAAAGTTATTCTAATCCCATCTTAACCACAATCCACTACACACACTTAGAGCTAAAACACAGCTCAAAAACACTAATCGTGGCCTCTCGGGTCGGGGTCTCACAATATGGCAACCACACGAAGCTAAGTCCTTTATCACCGAAGTGACAAGAGCATATCGGGATGTTGACATCAGTCACCGAAGTGAGGAGATGCAACATTAGTAGCATATACATATACATAATAATAATACGGGACATGACCACGGTAGTGAACCGGGCATCGGGAACCACAGTAGCAATCTGCGGCATCAGGACAAGACCGCGGTAATAACCGGGTAGCGGGATCCAAACTGCAGTTGGCGGGACGGGAGGGGGATCTCCACGTCGGTGGATCAGACCAACAAGGTTATCCAAACTTAGTGGTGCTGACTCATAGGTCAAATAACGGAAATCAAGTCATGTACAAATACATATGATGCACTTATATAAACGAGCGGGACGGGGTGCTCAAGGCACAAATATCATTTCAAACGGGAAGTGCATATCGGGACTTGCAAAATGCTACAGTTGCAAATTCAGTATTTTCGGGAATGATAAATCATAAATGATGAAATTCAGGACAAGCATCAGGATTCGAAATTCGATCAAAGTGAATAAAGGTCCCGTATGTCAAATTCAATATAAATCGGTACTCCTTGAGTTTGGAGACATTCCGGGCTCTTTATACACCTTGGATTTTCTTAAGGCTTCAAATGAATCTTTGTGTTATGTATTCTTTCTCAAACGGAGTACATACATATCTCTGGTTGAACAGTCCCCATCATTCTCTAAATGGGTGCAAAAATGATTGGGACATAATTGTCTTCGTTTCTCTTTATTTCAGAAATTATGTGTGATCTCGGTCACCTAGCGGTCAACTGGCGGTTAGCCGCTCATAGGTTCGGCGGCTAGCTGCTGGAGAACACCCGAGAGTGACCGCGGATACACCAGGTGGCTACAAAACTCTAGAAATGTAACCGAAATGGGTTCGGTTAGCTGACGGTTAGTCGCCGATGTGTTCGGCGGTTATCCATTGGCTAACCGTGAGGCTAACCACGCCTTCTGGGAGAAAACATGCTCTCTGGAAAAGTGACCGCGACGGTTCTGTCATCTGGCGGTTAGCTGCCAGTAGCTTCAACGGTTAGCCACAGGCTAACCGCGGGGCTAACCGCGGATTCTGGGTGAATATGTACTCTTTGGAAACGTGACCGCAATGGTTCGGTCAACTGGAGGTTAACCGCCGGTCACTTGACGGCTTGCCGACAGGTGACCACTGGCTGAACCGCCAAGTGCGGAAAAACCCTTCTGTACTCAGATTTGAGCTCATTTCTCCCTTAAACCATTTCCTTTCATTCCCATTCATTTTCCTACAATAAAATGAGCTAAAAGCTCCTTCTATTCAACATTCAACACTTCTCCCATACTCCTATGGGTATTCATCCAATCAACCCATTTTCTTCTCATTCACATTCAACCACAAAGAGGAGAGAAACAATCCATAATCACAAGGGGCATTTAAACTTCAATCAAGCAATAAATGAAAACTACCAACCACATTTCCAAAACCATTAAATGAACTAATAAGAGTCATTAATGCACATTTATTTAAAATCAATGCAAATCAATAATGGTAGGAAACATATATTGAAATCATCCATGCATTTCATCAAAATCATTCAAAACTCAAATATCAAATCATCCACTTGCCTCAAGTCCAGGCTAAGCAAAAAGATCTTCTAATCACCCTCTCACGCTCAAAATCAACAATCTCTACAAAAACCCCAAACAAACCCTAAAATGGGTCAAAAAAGAAATAGGAAGAGAGAGCTTCCAAAAATGGAAATGGAGCTCCTCTAAGATCACAAGAACACAAATCTAAGAGATTAGGGAGGGAGCTTACTTGGAAGGTTTCCAAATGGAGAGAGCTAGCTCAAAGCAAGTCTTGGAGATGGTGGTTTTTGTTGCGACCTCGGACCGGGTCCCATGGGCCTAATCCGGGATCGGGACTAATGATGAATGAATGATACGATCCATGTCAACATTATGAATTAATTTAAATCAAAACATATACGAGTCCATCAAGGATACCACTCGTACACGCAAGTTCCCACAGGTGTCCGCGGTGAGGATATCACATCAACATAAATATTTCTTTTAAAGTGCGGAAGCGTGTAGCAAATCTAATTCATACATTCATGTCCAAGATAACAAGATTAAAAGTATTCTATACTAGTATCAAAATAAGCAATGATCATTGGTTAATTCCCAAAAGTAAGTTAAGGTTTACAACAAGATCATTTAATTACAACTCCCCAAAAATAGAGGCCAACAAAGGCCAATATAAACAAAGGTTCTCCAAAGAATGATTAATTCTATCCCAAAATGTTACGCAGCTCAAACACCTGAATGTCTAAATGACATCATCGGCGTGCCACTCAACTAGATGTTGCGGTTCTCCGACTGCCTCCTTGTGCTCCTCCTCGGGAAAACCGACGATGGGACCTGAGTACCAAAACAAGGGTCAACCACGACGGTTTGGCAAATAGGTGAAAAGATAAAACAACAATTGCAATTACCTTGGAAAACATTTAAACTATTAAAACAATAAATCTCATAAAACAGGATGATCATTTATTTGAAATATAAATGCAATATAAAACATGTAAGGTATCTAAGGAAAACGGGAAACAACAAGATGGCAACCACACGAAGCTAAGTCCTCTATCACCGAAGTGACATGAGCATATCGGGACGTTGACCTCAGTCACCAAAGTGAGGAGATGCAACATAAGTAACATATACATATATATAATAAATACGGGACATGACCATGGTAGCGAACAGGGCATCGAGAACACAGTAGCAATCTGCGGCATCGGGACAATACCACGGTAATAACCGGGTAGCGGGATACAAACTGCAGCTTGCGGGACGGGAGGGGGATCTCCAAGTCGGTGGATCAGATAGGCAAGGTTATCCAAAGTGGTGCCGACTCATAGGTTAAATATCATAAATCGAGACATGTACAAAATTCATGTGATGCACTTATATAAACGGGCAGGACGGGGTGCTCAAAGGCACAAACATCATTTTAAACGGGAAGTGCATATCAAGATCAGCAAAATGCTACAGTTGCAAATTCAATGTTTTCGGGAATGGTAAATCATAATTCAAAAGGTTTGGGACAAACATCGGTATTCGAAATTCAACCAAGTGAATAAAGGTCCCGTATGTCATATACAATAAAAATTGGCACTCCTTAAGTTTCGGGACATTCCGGGCTCTTTATACACCTTAGGATTTTCAAAACTCAAATGAAAACTTGTGATTTAATTTCTCTTTTCAAATGGGTGTTATACAATGGTTACTAGATTTCCCACCACAATAGGGTTCCCAACAAACGCCTCTCAATCAAATAAACATTTCATTTTTGCTCACAGATTAGTCCCAGGTGAACAGTGCTTATCGCTCGAGTGGATAGGAAGTTTGCTCGAGCGACGAGCTCTCTGGAATGGATTTATGGGAGGTTCGCTCGAGCGGATAACGGGTTCACTTGAGTGAACATGTTGGCTCGAGCGAATAAATGGTTCGCTCGAACTAACAATGTTCTGTGACGCTTTGATAAAATTTCTAGGAGAGTTCGCTCGAGCAGATAACGGGTTCGCTCGAGCGAACTTGTTGGCTCAAGCGAACAATTAGTTCGCTCGAACTAACAAGGTTTTGTGAGGAGCCTGATGTGATCCTGGGCATGTTCGCTCGAGCAAATATGGGGTTCGCTCGAGCAAACTGTCTACTGGAATGGTTCGGAACCTGTTCTGGGCACTTCACTCGAGCGACCACCAAGTTCGCTCGAGCGAACTGTCCAGAAATGGGTTCCTGGACAATTCTGCTCCCTTTCATTTCCACTTCTCACAACTCCCTTAGCCACGTTTTCACTCCACATGGGAGGCCCTAATACTCCTTTCCAACATCATTGAAGTTCCACATCAACACTTCCATCATCATCAATCAAAACACCTTCTTCTCCTCCATCTCATTCAACCACAAAGAGGAAAGAAAATCCCAATCACAAGGAGTCATTTAAACCAGAATCAAGCAATAAATGAAAAATACCAACCACATTTCCAAAACCATTAAATGAACTAATAAGAGTCATTAATGCACATTTATTTCAAATCAATGCAATTCAATAAACATGGGCAAGAAAGACATACCATTATATTTTTCATAAAACATTAAAGTGATTAAATTCATCATTTCATCCACTTGCCTCAAGTCCAAGCTAAGCAAAAGATCTTCTAATCACCCTCTCAAGCTCAAAACCAACAATCTCTACAAAACCCCCCAAAAATACACCCTAAAATGGTCAAACAATGAAATAGAAAGAGGGAGCTTCCAATATTGAAAATGGAGCTCCTCAAGGACAAGTAGAATACATAACTAAGAGATTAGGAAGAAAGCTTACTTTTTGAATCTCTAAATGGAGAGAGCTAGCTCCAAGGGGATCTTGGAAATGGAGATTTTCTTCAACAATGGTATCAATAGAGAGCTCTAATGGAGAGGAAGAAGAAGATCACCTCCATTTCTCAAATGAAGCAAGGTTGGTGGTGATTGGAGATGGGAAGAGCAAGAAGAAGAAGAACAAGGAAGAAGAAAACCCTAGGCAAGAAGAAAGTTGCTGGAAAAGGGGAAAGGAAGAAGAGGTGGGTTCTTATATAGCATTTTCAAGTGGCCTCCGCCACTTTGGAATCTTGAAAGGCTGAAATAGTAGTTTTCGGGACCTCGGATGAAATGGACGAAGAAGGAAGAAATGATCGTCAAAATTTCTAAATGATCGTCAAAATTTCTAGTTTCCAAAAAGTATATGTTTCGCTGGTTTCGGCAATATCAAATATTAGGTCCAGATTTAGTGTAAAAAGACTGTTTTGCCCTCAATGCAATGGAAGTCGGGTTTCGGGATTCGGGACGGAAACGGGATCAACATGAAAGTTGTAGAGATCGACGAGATTAGTAAAACGGAATAAAAACACAAATTTAAAGAATCTCAATTTGTCCCCCAAGTACACGTAAAGTCATAAAAAGGGAACCCCCAAAGGGCCCCACTAATCACAAAGGCACTCAACATTTCCCAAAGCAATAACAAAGCTATTCTAAACCCAATCTAAACCAAAACACACTAAACACACTTAGAACTAAAATGCAACTTAATCAACACTAATCGAGGTCACTCGGGTCAGGGTCTTACAGTTTTCTTCAAAAATGGTGTCAATATGAAGCCTTCAAGGAGAGGAAGAGAATGGTGATTCTCATTTTGATGTTGGTGTAAGTTTGGTGGGAGACTGAGATGAAGAGAGCAAGAAGAAGAAGAGAAAGCAAGAAAACCCTAGGTTGGTTCTTGTTGTGCTGGAAAATGGAGAAAGAAAGAGATGGGTTCTCTTATAAAGGCAATTTGCAAATGGGCTCCACCACTAGAAATCTTTGTGGGGTCAAAATCATGGCTTTCGGGACTTCGGATGAAATTGACGGAGAAGAAAGAAATGATCGTCGAAATTTCTAGTTTCCAAAAAGTATATGTTTCGCAGGTTTCGGGAATATCAAATATCGGGTATAGATTTAGTGTAAAAAGATTGTTTTGCCCTCAATGCAATGGAAGTCGGGTTTCGGGATTCAGGACGGGAACGGGATCAACATGAAAGTTGTAGAGATCGACGAGATTAGAAAAATGGGATAAAAAACACAAATCCAAAGAATCTCGAGTGAACCCCCAAGTACACGTAAAGTCATAAAAGGAATCCTCAAAGGGCCCCACTAATCATAAAGGCACTCAAAATTTTCCAAAGCTATAACAAAGCTATTTTAAACCCAAACTAAACCAAACACATTAAACACACTTAGAACTAACACACGACTTATTCAACACTAATCGAGGTCACTCGGGTCAGGGTCTTATAGAAAATCCTTGGGGATACTACATCATTATTTTAGTTAAGTGTGACCCACCAACTAGCATTGCATGACAACCATTACGAGCAACTCCTCCTTGGGGTGTGGGCCCCCGCTCTATCTCACCAACATTATCCATAGGAGATCCATATATAGTAACCAAACAAATAAAAGCCCTCTGTGGGGAACGACCATTTTCAAGATGGCGCGAGGCTAATACTTTCTTTACAACGGACCTATGGTGGAAAACCATTGGGATTTATAAATATAAATGCCCCACTCCCACTTAATATTTTAGAATTGAGGATTTCCTTATAGGTATATGGGCCCACAAATATAGATATCAAATCATCTCATGATATGACCAATGATTGGTTCCAAGTCAAGTTATGCTAAGGAAAGTCCAGTTCTAAAATTAGTGTTACCAATGGATCCGTCTCATGGGCCCACCAACTCTAATTAGAACTCTTTCCAAAAATTAATTTGATTTGACCAATTTTGAAAATTGCTATGTTTGGATTAGATTTGAAAACATTCTAAAATAAGCATTCATCTATAAATACAAAGTGCTAAAATTAGAAACTAGTCATCTCATCCACATGGCCCAAGCGGAATAGACTTCTTGGACTTCTAGACTCTCCAAAACTTTGGGCATCTCCAAAACGCCTTTTGGTACTCTTCAAACTCTTTGATTAGGAGTCAAACACCACTTTCCTTCTTCGTCTCGGACATCGCCAGAATTTACCAATTTAGGAAAAATTACATAAATTCCTATGCCTCGATATTGAGACTTACATTATAATCTAAACATGGAAATAAAAGGGCTATAGGGAAATTCACCTTGCCTTGCCCTTTCGCGGGAAATCAAGGAAACCATGATGCCCTTTACACTTAGCCTCAAATAAACCATCAACCATAAAAAGGAATTAAAAGACTTGTGGGCCATATGGAGAGGACATGAACCTACAAAGTTATATCAAGAACGTAGGAGGAACTCGATCTCAGAGGATACCATTCATCATCTCATGATGAAAATCCCAGACGGCCAAAAGAAAAAATTATGCACTTAGTTCGCTCGAGCAGACTAGAGTTCGCTCAAGCGGACCATTCTAGAACCTGGTTCACTCGAACGGATGGAGGTCCGCTCGAGCAACCTGCTCGAAAACTTAAAGAAAATCTTTCTCTTTCCCGAACCAGCCCCTTATATTTCAATAATTACAGATACAATATGCACACAATCATCAAATCTGATCCTTACAAAGCCCTATGTCTATCCTCTTCGCATCTCATGCAAAAATTAGATCTAGATCACTGATCTAACATGATTAGAGATGAGGTAAGGCTCTGATACCAATTGTTGGAAGTAGGCGGGCCTCGTGGACTAATTTTCGAAACTTTTGACCCACTTGACTCAGGGATCAAGTGCCGATAAGGCCATAAACCATATTCAGGATGCAATCCCTCCGTCTCATCAATCATGTAGAGCAATAGAACTTATCTAATAGATGGAAATCAACAGCACCATGCAACAAAAATAATCCACAACAAATAGAGAAGTAGATTATACCTTTGGAGCCTAGTAGTGCTCTAATGGAGAAGAAGACAATCAACTAGATTAATAACTCTTCTTGAAGCAAATTAGGATCTCCAAGACCTTGTTGTCTTCCACGCTATGACCCACTATCAGATCTCTTTTCTCAAGAAGATTGGTGGAAACTTCAAGAGAAAACCCAACTAAAAACTCCAAGGAGCTAGAAAAGAGAGGAGAAATTGTGTAACACTTGCACACAAGGGGACTGGGCGTGCTCTCCTTTTGATGGACGTCCAAGGGGGTTTACTCCCCTTTTTATAGCCTTTAGGCAACTCCTCTTCTTACTAATTAACTAGAAGACCTACTTCAAAAATAACTAGTAACTTTCTCTTTTTCTAATTACTATAGAAGTCTCACTTCCACAATAATTAGTTTCTTAGTATTACCTCTATTAGAAGTCTCACTTCAAATAGTAAAAAGTAACTTTCTAATTCCTTCCTTTTTGAGTTCAAGTAGGATTAGTATCTTTTGAATAACTTGGGCTAGCGTGGGAACCACTAGGGATTCCTTAGAAAGCTGGCTCCAACTAGGACACCGCGACCCCACATCTCATGTGCAATCCGGGCCCACAGTTAATTGAAAATAACACCACTATATAAATGCAATTGCACTCCAATCTTAGGAATAAATTACAAAGAAGACCATAAACTTCTTAATTACCACAAGTAGGCCCCTCTATCAATATCCATGGATCAATTGGATCAAATCTGTCTCTACCAATCTTAGATCCACATCTTATTATCCTTGAGCCCCAATTAATCACAGTGATCATCAGTACCATCCAATTAACTCTTAATCGAGATGGGTGCACACTTACTAATGACAAATTTCATTAATTGGTACAACGGGTATAATATAGATAGATTTCATCTTGACCATTGGATGTCCTTACAGTTCTACTACCACGTACCCAAGACACCGAGGTGTTGACCTACAGTTGGCCTTACTCATTGGTGAATCAAAGTAAATGAATAGATAAAAACTTAAGTTTATCAATGTTTCAGGATTGAGAGCCTATTGCTAGGGAATTACGAGAGTAGACCTCAAAATCGAGACAGTTTTCCATAAAGTGCTTCTCATGGTCCTTCAATACATCCAACATACTAACACCTTGATCCAGAATCTTATATTCTGATGATCGAGACAAATCACACTATCTCATAGTGATCAAAATGCTATAACCTTATCAGATGAGATGCTCAATCTTATCAATGGTTGTGAAGATATTTAAGTATAAGATTTGTGACACATGTCTCCCGTATATGGATCTCATCCATACACTTATATCACATTTAATATACTAATGGGACCCAGTTTATCTCATGAACCATCATGTCGCGACCCCGGACCGGGTCCCCAAGATAAGGCGGGCCTAATCCGGGATCGGGACGGTGATTTTAATTGTGATGATGTGTATGAATTGATTTAAATCCAAAACCAAAACGTATACGAGTCTATCAAAGAGTACCACTCGTGCACGCGATTTCCCACAGGTGTCCGCGATGAGGATATCACATCGACATGAATATTTCTTTTATGTGCGGAAGCGTGTAGCAAATCTATTTCATACATTCATGTCCAAGATAGCAAGAATTAACACATGTTTCATATTAGTATGAAAATGAGCAATGATCATTAAAGCTATAACCCCAAACGAAAGTTAAGGTTTACAACAATATATTTTAATTACATTGTTCCCAAAAATAGAGGCCAACAAAGGCCGATATAAATCAAATAACAAGTTCCCCAAAAGAATGGTTAGTTTCTACTCCCAAAATGTTTCGTTACTCGGCAACCGAATATCTAGACGACATCATCGGCATGCCACTCAACTAGATGTTGCGGTTCGCCGACCGCCTCCTCGTGCTCCTCCTCGGGGAGACCAACAACGGGACCTGAGTACCAAATCAAAGGGTCAAACACGACGGTTTGGCAAACGGGTGAAAAGACATAACAATAAAGAAATTACCTTAGAAAACATTTAAACCTGTCGAATCAATAGTTTCATAAAACAAGAGGAACATTTGTTCAAATACATATGCAATATAAAACATGTAAGGTATCCAAGGAAACGAGAAACAGACAAGATGGCAACCACATATAGCTAAGTCCTCTATTACCGAAGTGACATGAGCATATCGGGATGTTGTCTCAATCACCGAAGTGAGGAGATGCAACATAAGTAACATATACATATACATACTATAATACGGGACGGGATTACGGTAGCGAACCGGGTATCGGGACAAGACCACAGTAATAACCGGGTAGCGGGATCCAAACTGCAACTGGCGGGACGGTAAAGGGTCTCCAAGTCGGTAGATCAAACCGGCAAGGAAAGCCAAGCTTAGTGGTGCCGACTCATAGGTCAAATCATGTAAAACAAGACATGTACAAATCATATGTAATGTACTTAAATAAACGGGCGGGACGGGGTGCTCAAAAGCACTAATTTCATTTTTAAATGGGAAGTGCATATCGGGCTAGCAAAAGCTCTAATTGCAAATTCAAAGTTTTCGGGAATGATAAATCACATTTCTTGAAATTCGGGACAAGTATCGGGATTCGATATAAATCAAATGAATAAGGACCCCATATGTCAATTGTGATGATCACTTGGTACTCCTTGAGTTTGAAGACATTCCGGGCTCTTTATGCACCTTAGGTGTTCAAACCTTAATCAAATTTTAAATAAACAAAACATGATAGAGGGGGGATCCTAAGCACAACGTTAATCTAGTAGTACCTTACAAGTTACTCAGTCATCGAAAGGAAAACGGATTTGTGATACCCAACCAAACCAATTTCACGTTTAGATAAAAGAAAGGATATCTCGTTGTTCCGTACCGTTCAAGATTGAATTAGGTTAAGTACCGATACAACCAGATTAACCGTGAGGAAATGTCGGTTCACCCTCTAAAGAAGTCAAATGGGTCCACAAAAGGGTCACTAAGTTCCACTTAAAGTCCATCTAATCATAGGGTAAAAATCCACTTTTCAGCAGGTTTTCCAGTTGGGCCGGTCGACCTGGCCCTTGGCCAGTCGACCGCGTACACAGTGGGCTCGGTCGACCGGCTAAGGGCCAGGTCGACCGGGAGTTGTAAAATAAAAGGGTGAACAGTATTTTGGTCAGGCTCCAGAGAGCCTGACCTCTGTGTGGCCGGTCGACCGCGCCCCTTGGCCGGTCGACCGCGTGAACTGCGGAACAGTGATGCCCGCAGTGCAGCAGGTCGTCCATCAGGGGGACCTGTTCCAGTGTCCCCGGTCGACCGCGCCCCTTGGCCGGTCGACCGCGTAAACTGCATAACAGAACCCAGGTTCTGTTACAGCAGTTCAATGGGTCATTCCATTTTTCCAATCTTTTCTCTTCCTTTCTTAAACCTGATGAACAATCTAAAACATGTATTTGACAAGCTAACAAGAGCCAAAATAAGCATTTATTTCCAATCTAAACAAGTCATTAATATCCCAAAGTATTAGGTGAAAACATAAATGCATTTCATCAAAACTCATTCAAAGATAAAAGTATCAAATCATCCACTTGCCTTGTGTAAGACCCCGACCCGAGTGATCCCGATTAGTGCTCAGTTAGTTGCGTTTTAGTCTTGATTTGTCTTGTGGTTTTGGTTTAGTGGTCTAGAATAGCATTTGGAATAGCTTTGGGGATTTTGAGTGCTTTGGTTTAGTGGGGCCCTTTGGGGGTTCCCTTGTTTATGGCTTTTTATGTGCTTGAGATTTTATATTGGTTTTCGTGATTTGTATTTCATCCCGATTTACTTGTTTTATTATTGCCTTCAACTTTCATGTTGATCCCGTTCCCGTTCGAAACCCCGAAACATGACTTTTCTAGCTCCAAGGGCAAAACAGTACTTTTACTCTAACTCTGTACCAAATTAGTGTTAATCCCGAAACCCGCGAAACATAAACTTTTTAGAAACTAGATATTTCGACGATCATTTCTTCCTTCTTCGTCGATTTCATCCGGAGCCCCGAAAATCACTATTTCAGCCCATATAGGTTTCTTGATGGTGGAGCCTACTTGTTTGGCTTATAAAAGAGAACCCTCCCCCTTCATTTCCTCTTTTTCCAGCAACTCTAACTGAGCCTAGGGTTTGGTTGCACTATTCTCTTCTTCTTCTTGCTTCTCCATCATCAAGCACCTCCCAAGCTTGCACCATCATCTCAAGAGATTCCCCCATCTTCTTCTCCATTGCAAGGGCTCTCCATAGACACCATTTTGAAGGAAATCCCACCACTCCAAGACTCTCTTCTAGCTTGCATTGCCTCTTTGGAACACCATTTGGTAAGCTCTCTTCCTAATCTCCTAGATTAGTATTCTTCTAGCCTTAGAGAAGCTACATTTTCTATATTGGAAGCTCTCTCTTCTTCTCCATTGTTTTGACCCATTTTAGGGTTTGTTTTAGGGGTTTTTGGTAGAGCTTGTTTCCTTGACTTGCAAGAGTGCTAGGAGCTATTTTTCAGGGATTTGGGACTTGAGGCAAGTGAATGTTTTGACATTTTTGCTTTTGAAAGAGTTTTGGTTGAAATGCACTTATGGTTTTACCTAAGGTTTTGATGCATTAATGACTTGTTTAGGTTGGAAATAAATGATCATATTCATGCTTGAAAGCTTGTTTTAATCACATATGATATTGCTAATCAGGTTTGGAAACAATGTAGAAAAGTTTGGAAAAAGGGAATGAACCCCTGCACTGCTGTAACAGAACCTGGGTTCTGTTACACAGTGTACGCGGTCGACCTGCCAATGGCGCGGTCGACCGGCGACACTGGGACAGACCCCCCTGCAGAGCAGCCTGCTAAACTGCGGGAGTCCCAGTTCTACAGTGCACGCGGTCGACCTGCCTGTGGCGCGGTCGACCGGCCCAACTGGAACCCTGCAGAAAACTGTCTTCTTCCCTATGACTAAATGGACTTTAGATGGAACTTAGGGACCCTTTTGTGGGCCCATTGGACTTCTTTTGAGGATGGTTGAACCGTCATTCTCCTCATGGTTAATCCGGTCGTATCGGTGCTTAACCTAGTTCAATCTTGAACGGAACGGAACGACGGGATATCCTTTCTTTGATCTAAACGCGAAATTGGGTTGCTTGGGTATCGCGAACCCGTTTTCCCTTCGACGAATGAGCAGGTTGTACGTTACTACTAGATTAACGTCGTGCTTAGGTTCCCTTCTCAATTAGGTTTTGTTTAATTAAAATACGATTAGGGTTTGAATCCCTGAGGTGCATAAAGAGCCCGAAATGTCTCTAAACTCAAGGAGTACCAAGTGATCATCACAATAGACATACGGGGTCCTTATTCACTTGATTTATATCGAATCCCGATACTTGTCCCGTATTTCAAGAAATGTGATTATTCATTCCCGAAAACACCGAAATTGGAACTAGAGCTTTTGCTAGCCCCGACATGCACTTCCCGTTTGGAAATGAAATTAGTGCTTTTAAGCACCCCGTCCCGCCCGTTTATTAAAGTGCATTAAACATGATTTGTACATGACTTGTTTTACATGATTTGACCTATGAGTCGGCACCACTAAGCTTGGCTTTCCTTGCCGGTTTGATCGACCGACTTGGAGACCCCTTCCCGTCCCGCCAGCTGCAGTCTTCGATCCCGCTACCCGGTTATTACCGTGGTCTTGTCCCGATACCCGGTTCGATACCGTGGTCCCGTCCCGTATTGTATTATATATGTATATGTTACTTATGTTGCACCTCCTCACTTCGGTGACTGAGACAACATCCCGATATACTCTTGTCACTTCGGTGATAGAGGATTTAGCTATGTGTGGTTGCCATCTTGTGTGTTTTCCCGTTTCCTTAGTTACCTTACATGTTTTATCTTGCATATATATTTGGATAAATGTTTATCTTGTTTTATGAAACTAATGCTTTGACAGGTTTAAATGATTTTCAAGGTATTTTCTATATTGCTATGTCTTTTCATTCGTTTGCCAAACCGTCGTGTTTGACACTTGATCTTGGTGCTCAGGTCCCGTTGTTGGTCTCCCCGAGGAGGAGCTCGAGGTTGCGGTTGGCGAACCGCAACGACTAGTTGAGTGGCACGCCGATGATGTCATCTAAACATTCGGGTGCTTGAGTTGCGTAACACCTTTTGGGTTGTAACTAACCATTCTTTTGGGAACTTGATACTGTATTCATTGGCCTTTGTTGGCCTCTATTTTTGGGGACAATGTAATTAAACTACTTTGTTGTAAACCTTAACTTTATTTTGGGGTTATAGCTTTAATGATCATTGCTCATTTTGATACTAGTATGAAACATGCTTTAAATCTTATATCTTGGACATGAATGTACGAAATATAGATTTGCTACACGCTTCCGCACATAAAGGAAATATTCATGTCGATGTGTTATCCTCACCGCGGACACCTGTGGGAAATCGCGTGTACGAGTGGCATCCTTCTTGATGGACTCGTATACGTTTTGTTGGTTTGGTTTCAATAAATTGGAACAATCATACATCATATAAATACATCACATTAACAGTCCCGATCCCGGATTAGGCCCGCCTTCTTAGTGGGGACCCGGTCCGGGGTCGCGACACCTTGGGTCTTAAATCAAAGGAAAACAAGCTCCTAAGCACCCTTGCAAGTCAAGAACACAATCTCTACAAAAACCCCCAAAACAAACCCTAAAATGGGTCAAAACAATGAAGGAAAAGAGAAAGCTTTCAATAATGAAAATGTAGCTTCTCTAAGGCTAGAAGAATACAAATCTAGAAGATTAGGGAGAGAGCTTACCAATAGGTTCTCCAAATGGACAGGACAAGCTAAATGAAGATCTTGGAGAGAAGAGATTCCTTCAAAAATGGTACCAATAGAAAGCTCTTGAAGTGGTGAAGAAGATGATGAAGTCTTAATAGATGTTGGTGCAAGTTTGGTGATGCTTGATGAAGGAAAAGCAAGGAGAAGAAAAGGAAACCCTAGGCTCAAGGAAAGTTGCTGGAAAAGGAAAAAGGAGGGAGATGAGCTCTCTTTTATAAGCAACACAAGTGGGCTCCACCAACTAGGAACTTTGAAAGGCTGAAATAGTGGTTTTCAGGACTTCGGATGAAATCGACGAAGAAGGAAGAAATGATCGTCGAAATATCTAGTTTCCAAAAAGTATATGTTTCGTGGGTTTCGGGAATAACAATAATTTGGTACAGATTTAATGTAAAAAGACTGTTTTGCCCAAGAAGCTAGAAAAGTCAAGTTTCGGGGTTTCGAACAGAAACGGGATCAACATGAAAGTTGAAGGTATTAACGACATAAACAAAACGGGATAAAATACAAACCAAGATAAACCCCAAGTACACGTAAAGTCATAAACAAGGAACCCTCAAAGGGCCCCACTAATACCAAAGGCACTCAAAATTCCCCCAAAGCTATTACAAAGCTATTCTAAACCAACTAAACCAAAATCCACAAAACACACTTAGAGCTAACACGCGTCTTAATCAACACTAATCGAGATCACTCGGGTCGGGGTCTTACACATCATGTCATATGTATTGGTCATGTTCATTAAGTAATAAAACACCATTCATCTCATGAAAGGAAAGCATAATTTTATTGATGAATAAAGAAATTAATCAATTTATTACATCCTCTGATGAATTGAGTCCATACAATCTAACACCTAGTTAACGGAAAGTTCAACGAATCCTCGTGGCTTCATTAGGATTTCTTGTTTCTTTTAATTGCCTAAAACATGTCTCGCTCTAATACCAGTCTGTCGCGACCCCGGACTGGGTCCCCAAACGGGCGGGCCTAATCCGGGATCAAGACGGTAAAGATCAAATTATGTGGATGATGAATGAATGATGCACAATCCTATGAATTGATTTAAATCGAAACGTATACGAGTCCGTCGAAGATGCCACTCATACACGCGATTTCCCACAGGTGTCTGCGGTGAGGATATCACATCAACATGAATATTTCTTTTAAGTGCGGAAGCGTGTAGCAAATCTAATTCATACATTCATGTCCTAGATAACAAAATTAAAACATATTTAACACCAGTATCAAAATAAGCAATGATCATTAGCTATTTCCCAAAAGAAAGTTAAAGTTTACAGCAATGTCATTTAATTACAATTCAAAAAAATAGAGGCCAACAAAGGCCAATATAAACAAAATAGCAAGTTCCCAAAAGAATGGTTAATTCCTAACCCGAAATGTTACGTAACTCAAACACCCGGATGTCTAAACGACATCATCAGCGTTCCACTCAACTAGACGTTGCGGTTCTTCGACCGCCTCCTCGTGCTCCTCCTCGGGAAAATCGACAACGGGACCTGAGTACCAAAGCAAAGGGTCAAACACGACGGTTTGGCAGGTGGGTGAAAAGACATATCAATAAAAGAAATTACCTTGGAAAACATTTAAACTTGTTAAAACTATAAATTTCATAAAACAAAAGGATCATCTATTCAAAACATATATGCAATTTAAAATAGATAAGAATCCAAGGAATTCGGGAAACAAATACTATGACAACCACACGAAGCTAAGTCCTCTATCACCGAAGTGACATGAACATATCGGGATGTTGACCTCAGTCACCGAAGTGAGGAGGTGCAACATAAGTAACATATATATATATACATAATAAATACGGGACATGACCAAGGTAGCGAACCAGGCATCGGGAACCACAGTAGCAATCTGCGGCATCAGGACAAGACCACGGTAATAACCGGGTAGTGGGATCCAAACTGCAGCTGGCGGGACGGGAGGGGGGTCTCCAAGTAGGTGGATCAGACCAACAAGGTTATCCAAGCTTAGTGGTGCCGACTTATGGGTCAAATCACATAAAACAAGGCATATACAAAATTCATATGCTGCACTTATATAAACGGGCGGGACGGGGTGCACGAAGGTACAAATATCATTTCAGATGAGAAGTGCATATTGTGACTAGCAAAATGCTACAATACAGTTTCAAAGCTTTCGGGAATGATGAATCATAATTCATAATTTTCGGGACAAGTACTGGGATGCAAAACTAATCAAGGTGAATAAGGGTCCCGTATGTCAATTTCAACATAAATTGGTACTCCTTGAGTTTGAGACATTCCGAGCTCTTTATACACCTTCGGATTTTCTCAAGGTTTCAAATGAATCTTTATGTGATGGTTTCTTTCTCAAACGAACTCCATACATATCTCTGGTTGAACAGTCCCCATCATTTTCTAAAAGGGTACACAAATGATTGAGGTAGAATCCTCTTGATTTCTCTTCATTTCAGAATTTCAATGGAATTTCGGTCAGTTGGCGGTCAGCTGGTGGTTAGCCGCCGATGGGTTCAGCGGCGCTGGGTAACCCTCGAGGCTGGCCGCGAATCTTTGGGAAGAAATCATGCTCTCGGGAAAAGTAATCATGACAACACGGTTAGCTGGCGGTTAGCCATCGATTAGCCGCCAGTGGGTTCGGCGGTTAGCCGCTGTCTAACCGTGAGGCTGACCGCAGGTTCTGGGTGAAGATGTGCTTTCTGTAAAGCTGACCAGATGACGATTAGCCGCCAGTCACCAGGCGGCTAGCCGATAGGTGACCGCTAGCTGACCACTGGGTGAGGAAATACCCACTGTGTCCAGATTTCGAGCCCATTTCTCCTTCAAACCATTTTCCTTCATTCCCATTCATCTTCCTATAATAAGATGAGCTAAAATGCTCCTCCAAACTATCATTGAACACTTCTCCAATACTCCTATAAGTATTCATCCACTCAACCCTTCTTCATCCCATTCAACCATAAGAGATGGAGAAAAACCATAATCATAAGGGTTCATTTCCTACAACCATAAATGCAATGTTTCAAGAGTTAAACAAGCTAACAAGACTCATGTATGCATTTATTTCAAAAGTTAATGCAAGTCAATAAATATGAGTACAAATGACAAAACCAATCACATTCTTCATAAAAACATCAAATGTTTAAACTAATCATTTCATCCACTTGCCTCAAGGTCTCTAGCAAGCTATCCAAGCTCTAAACAAGCAATCTAAGCACAAAACCACAATCTCTACAAAAACCCCCAAAACAAACCTAAAATGGGTCAAACAAAGAAATAGGAAGAGAGAGCTCACAATAATGAAAATGGAGCTTCTCAAGGACTAGAGGAATACATATCTAAGAGATTAGGGAGAGAGCTTACTTGTAGGGTCCTCTAATGGCAAGATTTAGTCTTAGAGATGGTGGTTTTCTTCACATATGGTGTCAATGGGAAGCTCTCAAGATGGTGAGGAGGATGATGAAGTCCATTTCCCAATTTGTGCAAGGTTGGTGGTGTTTTGATGATGGAAAAGCAAGAGGGAGAAGAAGAACAAGGAAAACCCTAGACAAGACCTTGTTGTGCTGGAAAAAGGGAAGGGAAGAGAGATGGTTTCTCTTATATAAGCAATGCAAGTGGGCTCCACCACTAGAAATCTTTGTGGGGTCAAAATCATGGCTCTCGGGGCTTCAATGGAATTCGATGAAGAAGGAAGAAATGATCGTCGAAATTTCTAGTTTCCAAAAAGTATATGTTTCGTGGGTTTCGGGAATATTAAATATTGGGTACAGATTTAGTGTAAAAAGACTGTTTTGCCCTTGAAGCTAGGAAAGTCGGGTTTCGAGATTCGGGACGGGAATGGGATCAACATGAAAGTTGAAGAGATCAACGAGATTAGTAAAACGAGATAAAAACACCAATCATAGAAATCTCAAATAATCCCCCAAGTAAACGCAAAGTCATAAAAGGAACCCCCAAAGGGCCCTACTAATCACAAAGGCACTCAAAATTCCCCAAAGCTATAACAGAGCAATTCTAAACCCAAACTGAACCAAAACACACTAAATACACTTAGAGCTAAAACACGACTTAATCAACACTAAACAAGGTCACTCGGGTCGGGGTCTTACATCCTCCACCCCTTGGGATATCTGGTCCTTTAACTAAAATACAAAACTCACCTCAGGGAGAAGAAGTGGATACTTCTTCTGCAGTTGGTCTCGTAATTCCCATGTTGCCTCTTCCGGTCCATGATTTACCCAAATCACTTTCTCCCACTGAATAGTCCGTGTCCTCAATTCTTGTTCCTTTGTATCAATGATTTGAATAGGCTTCTCGACATAGGTAGCATCTTCTGTGATTTACAACGGTTCATGCCGGAGAACATGTGAAGGATCGGGAACATACTTCTTTAACATAGACACATGAAAAACATTGTGTACGCCGAATAGTTTGGGTGGTAAGGCTAATCTATAAGCCACATCACTAATCTTGCTCACAATGTCATAAGGTCCAATGTATCTCCATGATAACTTGCCTTTCTGCCCAAATCTCAATGTTCCTCGTCGGTGATACTTTCAAGAAAACCTTGTCTCCTTCTTTAAATTGTAAGTCCCTTCAGTGAGAATCCGCATAACTCTTCTGTCTACTCCGAACTACTTTCAGACGTTCTTGTATCTGCTTGACCTTCTCACTGGTTTCACTCAACATGGCTGGCCCATGTAAACTGCGGGTACCAACTTCTTCCCAACAAACAGGTGTCCTACACCTTCTACCATACAATACCTCAAAAGGCGCCATCCCAATGCTCGAGTGGTAGCTATTATTGTACGCGAACTCACACAACGGTAGAGTCTCTTCCCATTGGGTCTTAAAGTCTAACACACAAGCACGGAGCATATCCTCAAGAGTTTGAATGGTTCTCTCTGACTGGCCATTTGTATGAGGGTGGTAAGTTGTACTAAACTGTAGTCTTGTACCCATGACTCACGCAATGTCTTCTAAAATCTCTAGACGATTTTGCTGTCTGTCTCGATTAGACGTGATGGAAACTGGCTGACCTTGTCTGCTGACAATCTCACTGACAAACAACTCTGCCAAAGGTTGCATGTGCATCTTCTTTCCTGTCTTCATCGGTATGAAGTGAGCTGACTTGGTGAGACGGTCCACAATGACCTAGATAGCATCATTGCCTTTGCTGGGCCTCAGTAATCCCGAAATGAAATCCATGGTAATGTGCTCCCATTTCCATTCCTGAATCTCTAACGGTTGCAACAACCCTGGAGGCTTCTAGTGCTCTGCCTTAATCAACTGACATGTCATACACCGAGAGACAAACGCCACTATCTCTCTCTTCATGTTGTTCCACCAAAATCTGCCCTTTAAGTTCTGATACATCTTCGTACTGCCTGGATGCATGGAGTACCTCATACTATGAGCCTCTTTCATGATATCATTCCTCAATTCTTCAATGTTTGGCACGCATAGGCGGTCACGGTAGTACATAGCTCCATCAACAATGCGAAAATCAGGATGATCTACTATATGCCCTAAAATCTTGGCTAACTCTGGATCTTGCAACTGACTATCCTTGATCTTCTGAATGAAGGAAGGCTCTAACACTGACATGTTGGCTAATATTGCACCCTTCTTCAGTGGCTGAAGATCTATACTCAACTCTTCAAGTTGCTCAAAAATATAGGTGTCGCTGAGATTTCCCAAGCCTACTGACTTTCTGCTCAAAGCATCAGCAACTACGTTTGCTTTCCCCAGGTGGTACTTGATTGGAAAATCATAATCTTTGATGTATTCCATCCATCTTCTCTGCCTCATATTCAGTTCCTTCTGAGACAACAAGTACTGTAAGCTGCCGTGGTTTGAATGAACCTCAAATTTCTCTCCATAGAGATAATGTCTCCATATTTTCAATGCAAAAACAACCGCTGCTAACTCAAGATCATGTGTTGCATAGTTTTTCTCATGATCTTTCAACTCCCAGGATCCATAGGCTATGACTTTTCCTTCCTACATCAACACACATCCGAGTCCAATGTTTGAGGCATCGGTAAAAATAGTGAAACCACCAGTTCTGGATGCCAAAGTAAGGATTGGTGCTGTGGTTAATCTCTTCTTCAGCTGTTGGAAACTATCTTCACACTTGTCTGACCACACATATGGTACATTCTTCCTTGTCAGCTTCGTCAAAGGTGACGCAATTGACGAAAATCCTTGAACAAACTTCCGGTAGTAGCCTGTCAATCCTAGAAAACTTCTGATTTCTGGACGGATCCACTGACAATCCTTCCTTGGAGATAATTTGCCCCAAAAATGCCAGGTACTCTGCGAATATCTTGTTCATCAATGCCATGAACATTGATGGTGCGTTGGTCAATCCAAATGGCATCACTAGAAACTCATAATGTCCATATCTTGTCCGGAAAGCAGTTTTCATTACATCTGAATCTCTGACTCGCAGCTGGTGGTAACCGGATCTCAAATCAATCTTCAAAAAGTAAGAAGCACATTGTAATAGATCAAATAGTTCATCTATCCTTGGTAGAGGATACTTGTTCTTGATGGTCACTTGGTTCAATCTCCAGTAGTCTATACACATCCTCATTAAACCATTTTTCTTCTTGACGAACAATACCGGAGCTCCCCACGGCGAAACACTAGGTCTTATACAACCTTTGTCCAACAATTCTTGCAATTGTGTCTTCAATTCTCTCAATTCCGCTGGAGCCATTCTATAAGCTACAATGGAGATCGGAGCGGTCCCCAGTAATAGCTCGATAGTGAAGTCTATCTCTCCAATAGGTGGTAAACATGGAATCTCCTCCGGAAAAACATCCGGAAATTCCTGTCGCGACCCCGGACGGGGTCCCATGGCCTAATCCGGGATCAGGACTAATGATGAATGAATGATACAATCCATGTCAACATTATGAGTTAATTTAAATCAAAACGTATACGAGTCCATCAAGGATACCACTCGTACACGCGATTTCCCACAGGTGTCTACGGTGAGGATATCACATCAATATGAATATTTTTTTTTAAGTGCGGAAGCGTGTAGCAAATCTAATTCATACATTCATGTCCATGATAACAAGAGTAAACGTATTCTATATTAGTATCAAAATGAGCAATGATCATTGGCTAATTCCCAAAAGTAAGTTAAGGTCTACAACAAGATCATTTTATTACAACTCCCTAAAAATAGAGGCCAACAAAGGCCAATATAAACAAAGTATCAAGTTCTCCAAAGAATCGTTAATTATATCCAAAAATGTTACGTAGCTCAAACACCCGAATGTCTAAATGACATCATCGGCGTGCCACTCAACTAGATATTGCGGTTCTCCGACCGCCTCCTCATGCTCCTCCTCGGGAAAACCGACGACGGGACTTGAGTACCAAAACAAGGGTCAAACACGACGGTTTGGCAAATAGGTGAAAAGATAAAACAACAATTGAGATTACCTTGGAAAACATTTACACCTGTTAAAACAATAAATCTCATAAAACAGGATGATCATTTATTTGAAACATAAATGCAACATAAAAACATGAAACGTATCCAAGGAAAACGGGAAACAACAAGATGGCAACCACACGAAGCTAAGTCCTCTATCACCGAAGTGACATGAGTATATCGGGATGTTGACCTCAGTCACCGAAGTGAGGAGATGCAACAAAAGTAACATATACATATATATATATATATATATATATAAATACGGGATATGACCACGGTAGCGAACCGGGCATCGGGAACTACAGTAGCAATCTGCGGCATCGGGACAATACCACGGTAATAACCGAGTAGCGGGATCCAAACTGCAGCTGGCGGGACGGGAGGGGGATCTCCAAGTTGGTGGATCAGACCGGTAAGGTTATCCAAGCTTAGTGGTGCCGACTCATAGGTCAAATACCATAAATCGAGACATGTACAAAATTCATGTGGCGCACTTATATAAACGGGTGGGACGGGGTGCTCAAATGCACAAACATCATTTTAAACGGGAAGTGCATATCAAGATAAACAAAATGCTACAGTTGCAAATTTAATGTTTTCGGGAATGGTAAATCATAATTCAAGAGGTTCGGGACAAATATCGGGATTCGAAATTCAACCAAGTGAATAAAGGTCCCGTATGTCATATACAATAAAAATTGGCACTCCTTAAGTTTGGGGACATTCCGGGCTCTTTATACACCTTAGGATTTTCAAAACTCAAATGAAAACTTGTGATTTGATTTCTCTTTTCAAATGGGTGTTATACAATGGTTACTAGATTTCCCATCACAATAGGGTTCCCAACAAACGCCTCTCAATCAAATATACATTTCATTTTTTGCTCACAGATTAGTCCCAAGTGAACAGTGCTTATCGCTCGAGCGGACAGGAAGTTCGCTCGAGCGATGAGCTCTCTGGAATGGATTTTTGGGAGGTTCGCTCGAGCAGATAGCGGGTTCGCTCGAGCGAACATGTTGGCTCGAACGAATAAATGGTTCACTCGAACTAACAAGGTTCTGTGATGCTCTGATGAAATTTCTAGGAAAGTTTGCTCGAGCAAATAACGGGTTCGCTCTATTGGCTCAAGTGAACAATTAGTTCGCTCGAACTAACAAGGTTCTGTGAGGAGCCTAATGTGATCCTGGGCATGTTCGCTCGAGCGAATAAGGGGTTCGCTCGAGCGAACCGTCTACTGGAATGGTTCGGAGCCTGTTCTGGGCACTTCGCTCGAGCGACCACCAGGTTCGATCGAGCGAACTGTCCAGTAATGGGTTCCGGGACAGTTCTGCTCCCTTTCATTTCCACTTCTCACAACTCATATGAGCCTTATTTCTACTCCAACATAGGGGCTCCAATACTTCTTTCTAACATCCTTCACACCCCACATCAATACTTCCATAATCATCAATCAGACAATCTTCTCTCCCATCTCATTCAACCACAAAGGATAAGAGAAAAACCATATCATAAGGGTTCATTTAAACTACAATCAAATAATAATGAAAAGCTGCCAACCACAATTCCAAAACCGTAAATGAGTTGATAAAACTTCTAATGAGCATTCATTTCAAGTCAATGCAAGACAATAAAAACAAATAAATCATGGTAAATCAATACATTTTTCATAACAATCATTTAATGCTCAAATCATCAATTCATCCACTTGCCTCAAAGTCTCTAACAAGCAAATCAAGCTCCTAATCACTTCTCCAAGCTCAAAACCACAATCTCTACAAAAACCCCCAAAACACACCCTAAAATGGTCAAACAATGAAATAGAAAGAAGGAGCCTCCAATAATGAAAATGGAGCTCCTCAAGGACAAGTATAATACATAACTAAGAGATTAGGAAGAAAGCTTACTTGTAGGGTCCTCTAATGGCAAGATTAAGCTCAAGGCAAGTCTTAGAATGGGAGGTTTCCTCCACAAATGCTATTAATGGAGAGCTCTAACAGAGAGGAAGAAGAAGATCACTTCCATTTCTCAAATGATCCAAGGTGGATGGTAATTAGAGATGGGAAGAGCAAGAAGAAAAAGAAGAACAAAAAGAAAAACCCTAGACTAAGCCCTTGTTGCTGGAAAAGGAGAAAGAAAGAAGAGTTGGGTTCTTATATAGCATTTGCAAGTGGGCTCGACCACTAGGAAACATTGGAAGGCTGAAATAGCAATTTTCGGGACCTAACACTGTAGTAGACAACTGTAATATCTACCTAAAACTGTAGTAGACAACTTCCCGAGGTCATATCTCCCTCAATATAGCTCTGATATATGCATTCTTGGGCTTTATGGATATCTACTCAAAAAGAGCTTTCCAACGGTGGCTAGATTGCGTCGATCCGACACTTGGTTTGAGAGTTATGGCTATTTTAAGTTACTACCCTTGAAAAATCCGAGAATAATTGTGCATGAATGGAAACTTCTATGTTGGCCTACAATGGTGTAAGACCCCGACCCGAGTGATCTCGATTAGTGCTTAGTTAGTTGCGTGTAGCCTTGTTTTGTTTTGTGGATTTTGGTTTAGTTGGTTTAGAGTAGCTTTGAAATAGCTTTGGGGATTTTGAGTGCCTTTGGTATTAGTGGGGCCCTTTGGGGGTTCCTTGTTTATGACTTTGCGTGTACTTGAGGTTTTATCTTGGTTTTCTTGATTTGTATTTTATCCCGATTTACTTGTCATGTTATTACCTTCAACTTTCATGTTGATCCCATTCCCGTTCGAAACCCCGAAACTTGACTTTTCTAGCTTTATGGGCAAAACAGTACTTTTACACCAAATCTGTACCAAATTATTGTTAATCCCGAAACCCGCGAAACATAAACTTTTTAGAAACTAGATATTTCGACGATCATTTCTTCCTTCTTCGTCGATTTCATCCGGAGTCCCGAAAACTACTATTTCAGCCCAACTAGGTTACTAGTTGGTGGAGCCCACTTGTGTAGCTTATAAAAGAGAACCCATCTCCCTCATTCTCTCTTTTTCCAGCAACTTCCTTGAGCCTAGGGTTTCCCTTGCTTCTTCTTGTTCTTCCATCATCAAGAGACATCACCAAACTTGCACCATCATCTCAAAAGATTTCATTATCTTCTTCTCCATTCCAAGGGCTCTCCATTGGTACCATTTGTGGTGAAACCTCATCTCTCCAAGATCTTCTTCTAGCTTGCATTGCTCATTTGGAACATCTATTGGTAAGATCTCTTCCTAATCTCCTAGATTAGTGTTCTTCAGGCCTTAGAGAAGCTACATTTTCATTATTGAAAGCTCTCTCTTCTCCTTCATTGTTTTGACCCATTTTAGGGTTTGTTTTGGGGGTTTTTGTAGAGCTTGTGTCCTTGACTTGCAAAAGTCCTTAGGAGCTGTTTTTCCTTTGATCAAAGACTTGAGGCAAGTGGATGATTTGATACTTTTTCATTTGAATGAGTTTTGATGAAATGCATTTATGTTTTCACCTAATGTTTTGAGGTATTAATGACTTGTTTAGATTGGAAATAAATGTTCATTTTTGCTCTTGATAGCTTGTTTTATTCATATATGAGATTGCTAATCAGATTTGGAAAGAATGAAGAAAAGATAGGAAAAGTGGAAGAACCACTGAACTGCTGTAACAGAACCTGGGTTCTGTTACGCAGTTCACACGGTCGACCGGCCAAGGGGCGCGGTCGACCGGCGACACTGGAACAGGCCCCCCTGTTGGGCAACCTGCTGAACTGCGGGGATTGCTGTTGCGCAGTTAGCGCGGTCGACCGGCCAAGGGGCGCGGTCGACTGGCCACACAGAGGTCAGGCTCTCTGGAGCCTGACCAAAACACTATTCACCTATTTAAAGTTACAACTCCCGGTTGACCTGGCCCAACTGAAAACATGCTTGAAAAACTAACTTTTTACCCAATGTTAGATGGACTTTAAGTGGAACTTAGTGACCCTTTTGTGGACCCTTTTGACTTCTTTTGAGGATGGTTGAACCGACATTTTCCCCACGATTAATCCGGTTGTATCGGTACTTAATCTAGTTCAATCTTGAACGGTACGGAACGACGGGATATCCTTTTCTTTTATCTAAACGCGAAATTGGTTTGTTTGGATATCGCGAATCCGTTTTCCTTTCGATGAATGAGCAGGTTGTAAGGTACTACTAGATTAACGTTGTGCTTAGGTTCCCTTCTCTATTAGGCTTTGTTTATTTAAAACTCGATTAAAGTTTGAATACCTAATGTGCATAAAGAGCCCGGAATGTCTCTAAACTCAAGGAGTACCAAGTGATCATCACAATCGACATACGGTGTCCTTATTCACTTGATTTATATCGAATCCCGATACTTGTCCCGAATTTCAAGAAATCTGATTTAGCATTCCCGAAAACATTGAATTTGTAACTAGAGCATTTACTAGCCCCGACATGCACTTCCCGTTTGAAAATGGAATTAGTGCTTTTGAGCATCCCGTCCCGCCCGTTTATTAAAGTGCATTACATATGATTTGTACATGTCTTGTTTTACATGATTTGACCTATGAGTCGGCACCACTAAGCTTGGCTTTCCTTGCCGGTTTGATCTACCGACTTGGAGACCCTTTCCCGTCCCGCCAGCTGCAGTTTTGGATCCCGCTATCCGGTTATTACCGTGGTCTTGTCCCGATACCCGGTTCGCTACCGTGGTCCTGTCCCGTATTGTATTATATTATGTATATGTTAGTTATGTTGCATCTCCTCACTTCGGTGACTGAGACAACATCCCGATATACTCATGTCACTTCGGTGATAGAGGACTTAGCTATGTGTGGTTGCCATCTTGTCTGTTTCCCGTTTCCTTGGATACCTTACATGTTTTATATTGCATATGTATTTGAACAAATGTTTCTCTTGTTTTATTAAACTATTGCTTTGACATGTTTAAATGTTTTACAAGGTATTTTCTTTATTATTATGTCTTTTCACCCGTTTGCCAAACCGTCGTGTTTGACCCTTGTTTTGGTACTCAGGTCCCGTTGTTGGTCTCCCCGAGGAGGAGCTCGAGGTTGCGGTCGGCGAACCGCAGTAATTAGTTGAGTGGCACGCCGATGATGTCGTCTAGACATTCGGGTGCTTGAGTTGCGTAACACATTTTGGGTTGTGTCTAACCATTCTTTTGGGAAACTTGATACTTTATTCATATTGGCCTTTGCTGGCCTCTATTTTTAGGAACAATATAATTAAACTACTTTGTTGTAAACCTTAACTTTATTTTGAGGTTATAGCTTTAACGATCATTGCTCATTTTGATACTAGTATGAAACATGCGTTATCTTTTATCTTGGACATGAATGTATGAAATAGATTTGCTACACGCTTCCGCACATAAAAGAAATATTCATGTTGATGTGATATCCTCACCGCGGACACCTGTGGGAAATCGCATGTACGAGTGGCATCCTTCTTGATGGACTCGTATACGTTTTGAGTTTGGTTTGGTTTTAATTCATACATGTTCCACACATCATCATCATACATTATTATAATAATAGTCCCGATCCCGGATTAGGCCCGATGACCCGGTCCGGGGTCGCGACAAATGGGTTGTGTGGAGGCCATGTTGGACGTCCAAGCATGCTTGGACTCTTTCCTTGCTTGCTTATTTAACTTTCCTTTGGCCTCTCTTCTCAAATTTCATCAATTTGGTCCCATATTGATTTCTCCTACAAATTGAAAGAAATAAATTTAACATAAATTACGTGCAAAAAATTAAACATGAATCATGCATGGGACTCTACATGCTTAATGATGCACCTAAATGACAAACTTTTCAAAAATAGCACATGGTGCCAAAAATAGTAGGTATATTGGTGAAGAAAAAAAAAACTGGTTTTGGGGTGATAAATGAGATGAAAAGCCTTAATTTCAAAAAAGTCATGCAATTCAATGAATTTTGACCAATTCTGACCATGTTTCCAAAAATAACCCTAAACGCATGAAATCATGAAATTGAGTGTAATCTATGCAATTGAACCTAATTAAGTCCACAAATGCTCATGAAATGATCTAATGACCTAATTTGGTGGACATATCACACCCCTCAACCAGCTTTTTGCTAGTCCCTTAACAAAATAAGCAATAAGGAATAAAACTCACATAAACTAATCCTATGGAAATTCAACTAATGTAGAAAACAGAAATGAAAAACACCACTTTCGCTGGCACTCTCGACTGCATTTAGCATATGCAATAAGCCCTTAAACCCCTAGGTTCCCTTAGTGGACGAGTTGTGCCTCGTGAGGGTTTGCAATGAATGTACCCACAAAATTCTTCCTTTTTTTTTTTTTCCAATCCAAAGTAGAAACCTAACAAAACCATGGGAACTTTTCCAAAAGAAAATTTACAACTCGATTCTTAGAATTTTTCAAAGGAAAATCTTAAATTAGGTTCACAAATCTCATCTTTTTGTCAGAAATTCTCGAAATCATGCTAAATTGATCGTGCACTGTGATAAGTGTGTATACGAGAAAACATAGGTATCAAATGATCCACCAAAAATTACCGTGAAAATGATCTTTTATCCAAAATTCTTGGCCACCTAACCTTAGCAAAGAAAAATAGCCTTCATCTCAAGGCGAACATGACGGCTTTCGCACTACTGTCTTTTCAAAGGCCGCACTTTTTTTTTTAAATACACACACATGTGACTGTGCAATGCCCAGGTCCCTTAAGCTTTCTAATTAACCCATATAGCGAGCATTAGGCCAATGACTCCCAAAACAGATGTCTTTAGGGCATTAGGTATGTAAATACCCCTACGGGCTTACTGACTCGGGTTAAAAGGGCTACGAACCCAAACTAGTCACACAACTTTTTATTCTTTTCAAGCCTCATAACTAAACAATTTTTTTTTCTTTTCATTTTTTTTTAACGGTCCCCAACAATAAGCAGCCCCTTCCATGTGCCTGAATTAATTTAAAGGTCTGTGGCTGATCAGACCACCCATATGAACCAGGAAACTGTGAAACTGAGGGTCAGTTTTCCGTCATATTTTCAAACCTATCATCAAAGAAAATGGAAATCATGACTTCACATTCAAAACCTTGAAAACGTATACAGACTGTGTAAAAGTGAGGGGTCAAAATTCAGCACTTTTCCAAAAAACTCTTTCCTTAAACAAAATAGTGAACCATCTCTTTTTTTTTTTTTTTTTTTTGCCCAAAGCATTGAAAATTACGAAATTCAAGATATCTTTGTTTTGTAAAAATCCTTTTGAAATTTCCCTCTTTTTTTTTATTTTTTTCAAAAACCCTAAAACCAACAGAAATAGCAAAATTTTTGAAGAATTTTAGAAATTATTCCTAAAAAAAGACTAAAAACCAAAAACAAATGTGTAAAAATTCTGTCTGACAACAGACAAGTGTGTTTGTCCCCACCCGCCAACCTAGTATGAACATCATCCTCGATGTTAAAATGAATGAAATGCAATGTAACGTATGAAACATGAGGATTAAAAATATCAGTGGATAAAGTGAAGAAGTCACCTGAGAATTTAAAACTTTTTAGAAACCCTGTCCATGGTGTCGCGACCCCCGACCGAAGACCGGGCCCGCGATAATGATTGATGAGATAATTTCCCACAGGTTCCTGTGGTGAGGATTCCGAGACACGGAGATCTAACTCACATGATCAAGTATGCAGAAGCGTGTAGCAAATCACATCACAACAAGATATGAACAAATACAGCGTCAACACCAAAATATTAGAAAAGGAGTTATAACCTAACATTCCCATCATAGTTCAAGTCAAAAGATTAATCCAAAAGTATATTTAATTTGTTACATCCCAAAATAAGAGCCCAACAAAAGCCAATAGAAAATCGAAAGTATAATAGAACCCAAAACGTGATGACTCGAAACTCAAGGTCCCGCCCAACATCTAGATGACATCGTTGGGCTGCCATTCACGAGCTGGGGTTGGCTCAACAACCTCCTCCGGGCACTCCTCAAAGGTAATGCCGCCTGCACCTGGCACCAAAGTAACACGTATCAAACACAACGGTTTGGCAGGTAATCAATTTAGGCATGAGCATAGAACAATAGACGTTTTAAAGAAATAATAGTAAACAAATCTGACTGAATTTGAAACAAACACTTAACTGATGTACATTTCAAAATTATGAAACAAGATTAGCATGAATACATAAATATATCATGAATAATAAATCCACAAAGAGCCCATCCTTTTTCTATCATATATATAATGAAAAGAGCAAGCACGCACGACAAGCATGATATACATAGCATAACAAGACACGATTCCTACAAATACGGGATTTCGGCCGCGGAACCGGACACGCACGATGTGTAATAAAATACACGACCAATCTGTAGATGGTCCACATGTTTAAAGACCCCCGGATAGTGGATCAGACTGAAAGGGCAGTCCAAGCTCAGTGGTGTTCACTTGGATTCATGAATGCACAAAATACACGAAACACATTTTTAACAAGTCAAAATAGAGGGAAGAAATAACTTTTCGAAACAAGACATGACACGACTAGCAAAAGGCATAATTAATATGCATAACAAGCTTATGAAGTGATTCCCTTTGATTCCTGAAAACAAATCTTCAAACGAGCTTATACTTGAATTTCAAAACAAGTGCACGATGATACTTATTGTATCAAAACTAAAATACGAGCGCAAGGTTTTTCAAGCACATGTAAGGACCTTTGGTTGACACTTGTATAATTGAAACCCAAATGTTGGAATTTAAAAGAGAATCGGTGCTCCCGAAGTTAAAAGACATTTCGGGTTATCAAGTATACAATATCGGGCTAAAGGTCCCTTAACATTTCTGGTTTTCACTCTTACAGAAATTCTTCAAAAACAGGGCATTTTTCCAATTTCGGTTAGCTCGCGGTCACCTATCGGCTAGCCACAGGTGGGATGTGGCAGCTAACAGCCAGCTGACCAGCAAGCTGACTGCTGGAATGCAGGTTTCTGAAAATGAAACCGCCAATTTCGGTTGGCTCGTGGTTAGCCGAGGTGGGATGTGGCTGCAAACTGTCAGCTGACCGCCAGGCTGACCTCTGAGATGCAGGCTTCTAGAAAAGGAACCGCTCAATTCGGTTGGCTCATGGTTAGCCGAAGTGGGGTGTAGTGGCTAACCGCCAGCTGACCGCCATGCACGGGCAGTGCATTTCAAGGCATATTTTCACATTTCTTCTCTTCTTCTCATTTCTAAAATACCTGCACTTCCCTGAGCCTTCATGCTCTCCAAGGGATAGATCCACATTTCAAAACCATTCACATTCACAACTAATCCAAACATTAAATTTACATTTCTCATCAAACAAAATTCCAAAGTTTCAAATGAAACAAGGGTTTACAATAAAAAATAGAATCTCAAGACTAACAATTTAATCCACAAACACGCATGCAACATTAAACCCAAAGAAATTATTTGCCTTGCCCAAATGCTAAACAAAACTTCTTCTTCAAGCACACTAATCCAAAAGCTAGCCAAGAACTACAAAAAACCCATGAAAAACCATTCAAAACTCACTCAAACATGCAAACAAGAAACCCATTTCGAAATGTGTGTTGAAAGTTAGAAAAACAAGATCCTTAGTAGTCAAAAGGACTCCATTGAAAAGACGGGTTGGAGCTCTTACCTAGAGGAGTCCAAAAAAGAAACAAGGAAGGAAATGGAGAGCTTGCCCAACTAGGAATTCCAAGAAAATAGGATCAATGGAAAGCTTGGGATGAGAGGAAGAAAATGGTAGTCTTAGATTTTCATTTGGAGATCTCTAGCTTGGTGTACAAGAGAAGAAAGTGCAGAGGAAAAAGGGTTTTCTTCTTAAGCTTGGGTCTCCTAGGGTTGCAGGGATTTTGGAAATGGGAAGAGGGAGAAAAGGGAAAGCGATAAAGTATCTCGCAAATGAGACCCATTAGTGTTGATTCTTGCATGGATGAAAACATGATCTTGTGGGCCCCGAATGAAGTTGACGAAGAAGGATAAAATGATCCTTGAGATATCTAGTTTCCAGAAAGTACATTTTTGACATAGTTTTGAGATTTCGAAAAGTGTGTCCAATTTTGGGTGTGAAAAGACAATATTACCCTTTTTGGGCCAAAACTTGGGTTTCTGAGCTTCAAACACAGACGGGCTAAAAACGAAAGTTGTAGACAATCATAAATCCATTCAAATGAAATCAAGATCACGATTAACACAAAAATCAACACAATCCTCCAACGCTTGCACGTACACCCAGGCCTTTTTGAGTGTGTCTGACTAACATAAAATGTTCTCAAAATTTCCAAAGCTATGACCAGGACTAAAAATAATTATCTTCTAACCCAACAATAATTAAACCCACTTAGGACTAAGCACATACTAAGAATACACTAATCGGGTTAATCTTGGGTTGGGGTCTAACACATGGTTAGACAAAACACACAAAAAAAAATAAGAAACAGAAAAAAAAAAAATAGAAGCTACACTACTGGGTACTCAACAAGGAATCCACCTGGATCCCAAACAAAATTTTCCACTACACATTGGGCAAAGACTAGATTAGAATTTTCAGCATTTCGGACCACACATTTCTTGTCCAATGGGGAGAAGGTAACCACCATTAAAGTCTCTTCCTTTAAAAATGAACCATCTAATTCTGAAGGAAGAGATTGCATAAATGAACAAGGTGGTTCAAGTGATTCTCGTGCATGTAATTCCCCAAAATCAAATTTCTCAAATTCTTCTAACACGGGTGCGGAACATGCGGTGGCAATGTCTGTTAGATTGTATGGACTCAATCCATCAATTGATGTAATAAATTGATTAATTTCTTTATTTATCAATAAAATTATTCTTTCCTTTCATGAGATGAATGGTGTTTTAGTACTTAATGCACATAACCAATACATATGACATGATGGTTCATGAGATGAACTGGGTCTCATTAGTATATTAGATGTGACATATGTATATGGATAAGATCCACACACAGGAGACATGTGTCACTAATCTTATACTTAAAATATTTTCACAACCAGTGATGAGACTAGGCATCTCATCTGATAAGGTTGTAACACTTTGATCACTATGAGATAGTGTGATTTGTCTCAATCATTAGAATGTAAGATTCTGGATCACGATGCTGATACATTGGATGTATTGAAGGACCATGAGAAGCACATTATGGAATACTATCTCGATTTTAATGTCTGCTCTCAAAATTCCCTAGCAATAGCTCTCAATCCTGAGACATTGATGAACTCAACTTTCTATCTATAAATTTACTTTGATTCACCAATGAGTGAGGCCAACTGCAGGTCAACACCTCGGTGTCTTGGGTACATGGTAGTAAGACTGTGGGAACATCAATGGTCAAGATGGAATCTATCTATATTATCCCCATGTGGCAATTAATGGATATGTCATTAATAAGTGCGCACCCATCTCGATTAAGAGTTAATTGGATGGTACCGATGATCACTGTGATTAATTGGGGCTCAAGGATAATAAGATGTGGATCTAAGATTGGTAGAGACAGATTTGATCCAATTGATCCATGGATATTAATAGAGGGGCCTACTTGTGGTAATTAGGAAGTTTAGGGTCTTCTTTGTAATTTATTCCTAAGACTGGAGTGCAATTGCATTTATAAAGTGGTGTAATTTGCAATTAACTATGGGCCCGGATTGCCCATGAGATGTGGGGTCGCGGTGTCCCAGTTGGAGCCAGCTTTCTAAGGAATCCCTAGTGGTTCCCACGCTAGCCCAAGTTATTCAAAAGATACTAATCTTACTTGAACTCAAAAAGGAAGGCGTTGGAAAGTTACTATTTCTATTTGAAGTGAGACTTCTAATAGTGGTAATAGTAGGTTACTAATTTGTGTGGAAGTGAGACTTCTATTTCAAATATGAAAAGAGGAGAACTAAAGGGCTATAAATAGAAAACAAATTCCCCTTGGACGTCCAACCTTGGATAAACACGCCCAGCCCCTCATTGTGCAGGTTGTTGCACAGTCTTCTCTCCTCTCTTTCTCTTCTAGTTCCTTGGAGTTTCTTGAAGGGTTTTCTCTCAAAGCTTCCATCAATCTTCTTGAGAAAAGAGATCTGATAGTGGGTCATAGCGTGGAAGAGAACAAGGTCTTGGAGATCCTAAATTTCTTCAAGAAGAGTTCTTGATCAAGTTAATTGTCTTCTCCTCCATTAGAGCACTACCGGGCTCCAAATGTATAATCTAATTCTCTAGTTGTTGTGGATTGTTTTGGTTGCATGGTATTGCTGATTTCTATCTTTTAGATAGAGTTTATTGTTGTACATGATTGATGAGATTGAGGCATTGCATCCTGGATGTGGTTTATGGCCTTATGGGTGCTTGATCCTTGAGTCAAGTGGGTCAAAAAGTTTTCAAAACCTATCCACGAGGCCCACCTACTTCCAACAATTGGTATCAGAGCCTTACCTCATCTCCAATCATGTTAGATCAGTTTTTTAGATCTAATCTTTTCATGAGATGCAAAATGGATAGACCTAGGGCTATGTAAGGATCAGTTCTGGAATTTTTTCTGCATTTATTATGTTTTCTGAATGCACAAGAAGGGACAAATTCTGGCAAAATAGTGGTTTTCTGCAAAATCTCGATTTGGGCTCTAGACTTTTACCGGCGGCCACAATACGCCTTTACCTGCTGCCAGACTTTTACCGGCAGCCAAACAGACTTTTACTGGTGGCCCTGGCCCCCACTATAGGCAGTTTCTTTTTTATGTAGCTATCCGGGTTTGTTCATCATGAGATGATGGATGGCTTCTTAACCTAAGTCCTTACTGTGTATGAGATGTTAACTTGCAGGTGATCATGTCCACTCCATATGGCCCACAAGACTTTTACCTTCTTTTTTGGTTATTCGTTTATTTGAGGCTAAGTGTAAAGGGCATTATGGTTTCCTTGGTTTCCCGCGAAAAGGGCAAGGCATGGTGAATTTCCCTATAGCCCTTTTATTTCCATGTTTAGATTACCATGTAAGTCTCATTATCGAGGCATAGGAATTTATATAATTTTTCTAAATTTGTAAATTCTGGCAATGTCCGAGACGAAGAAGGAAGGTGGTGTTGGACTCCTAATCAAAGAGTTTGAAGATTACCAAAAGCATTTTGGAGATGCCCAAAGAGTTTGAGGATCCCCAAAGTTTTGGAAAGTCTAGAAGTCCAAGAAGTCTATTCCACCTGGGCCATGTGGAGGAGAGGACTAGTTTCTAATTTTAGCACTTTCTATTTATGGATGAATGCTTGATTTAGAAAGTTTTCAAATCTGATCCAAACATAGCAATTTCCAAAATTGGTCAAATCAAATTAATTTTTGGAAAGAGTTCTAATTAGTGTTGGTGGATCCATGATATGGATCCATTGGTAACACTATTCTTAGAAACTGGACTTTCCTTAAAATAACTTGACTTGGAACCAATCATCGGTCATATCATGAGATGATTTGATGTCTATATTTGTGGGCTAATATACCTATAAGGAAATCCTCAATTCTAAAATATTAAGTGGGAGCGGGGCAGTTATATTTAGAAATCCCCATGGTTTTCTAGCATAGGTCCATTGTAAGGAAAGTATTAGCCTCGCGCCATCTTGAGAATGGTTGTTCCTCACATAGGACTTTTATTTATCTGGTTACTAGATATGGATCTCCTATGGATAGTGTTGGTGAGACAGGTCGGGGGCCCGCTCCCCAAGGAGGAGCTGCCCGCAATGGTTGTCATGCAATGTTAGTTTGTTGGTCACACTTAACTAAAATAATGATGTAGTATCCCCAAGGATTTGCCTCATGTATTTTAGAAACCGAAACTAATCGGGAGCTAATCGGGAGTCATACATTATTTGGTATGAGATACCTAGATAATAATGAATGATGGGGATCATGGATAGTTAGTCTTAATCCTAATTTTGACCAACTTTGATCCGCACCATTCTAGGTGGTATTCGCACTCCCCAAGGTGGCATACCCCGGGTATTGGGATTTCGATGTATTCTGAATTTAGTGGTTATGAGGATTCCCACATAAATTTGGTAGAATACTAAACCCTAATGTCATTTAACTTCATCAATCGAATGTACGGTTATATACTACAGTATTTCAAGCATGATTTCAAATACTTTCAATCAACTTGCACCATCCTCAACCAGAATAAGTTGGTGGGATCCAACTATGTAGACTGGAAACGAAACCTAGATATTGTCCTGACTGCTTTATGATATAAATATGTCCTTACCAAACCACCACCTCCCCCCCCCCCCCCCCCCCCCCCCCCCTGATAAGCCTGGCCCGGATGCATCAGAAGGAGAAAATGAACTTTACACCAAATGGGCCAAAGACGATGAGATGGCCAGATGTTACAATCAGGCATCCATGTCTAGTGTTTTGCAACACCAACATCAATCCTATAAGACTGCATATGATATTATATCAAACTTAAAGGAGATGTTTGTGGAACAGGGCAGGCCTGCTAGGCAGGCAGCTATGAGGGTGCTTATAAGCACCAAGGTGGTTGAAGGTACATCAGTACAATATATGTTGAAAATGATGGACTCATTAAATGAGTTAGATTACAGGGAGCTGTGATTGATGCAGAATCACATATCGACATAATCCTTGAGTCATTGCCAGAGTCATTCAGTAATTTCAAGGTCAATTATAATATGAATAAGATGAATCTGACTCTTGTTGAACTGTCTAGCTAGCTGGTAGTGACTGAAGAGATTATGAAGAAGAACCCAACTGCCCAAGTGACAGAAAAGTCAGATGCCAAGCCCAAGCCGAAAGGCAAAGGGCGGAAAGGCAAAAAGAAATCAGTTCCAAAGGGTCTTAAGGTGGAGAATGGTCCTAATAGTGGCATGGCTAAGGCTAAGGATTCAGGGACAAAAGGAAAGTGTTTCCATTGTGGTAAGACAGGACATTAGAAAGGGAATTGTCCAAAATATTTGTCTACTTATCTCAACAACCATCATCGCGGGGCCCGGGTCTCGGTCCGAGGTCACGACAGGATTGGTATCAGAGCGGGACTTGTTTCAGGCACTTAAAACAAAACTAGAAAGATCTTAGGATCGTGGCGAGGGTTCGTAAGTTCATTAGATTCGCCTAGTGTGACGTCTAGGAAACCATTTGACCTTATTTATTGTGTACTAACTCTTTGTTTTATAGCAATGCCTCCTAGAAAAGCTCCTCCCAACAATGCCTCGGCTAGTAATCAGAATGAGACCAATCCGAATGCTACACCCACAACTAATCAATTTCAAGAACTTATGCAAACAATGTTAGAACAGCAGAGGCAAGCCAATGAAACACAAGTTAGATTCCAAGAGCAGATGGCCAAGAAGGATGAAGAAATGGTTCAAGTTCAGAGGCAGCTTTTGGATGTTCTCCAAAATAGACATGAAGCTCAACCTGTAGCCCCAAATATTGTCATCAACAATAGGGAGCATGACCCTAATCTATTATTTGAGAGATTCATGAAGAGGGCACCAAAGGAGTTTTCGGGAAACGAGAACCCATTAGTAGCAGATGACTGGCTGGCAAACACCGAGAAGATTTTTGATGTCTTTACTTGTACGGGGAGGCAGAAAGTAAACCTCACAGCCTCTTTGTTTTATGGGCTTGCAGATCAGTGGTGGCAGACAGTAAAGAAACCATATATGACAATGGCCAATGAAGAAGCATTGGCAGCCTTCAAGACTCAATTCCAAGACAAGTATATCCCTTCTCATATCAAGAGACAGAAGGCCATCGAGTTCCAGCAGCTTAAGCAGGGTAACATGACAGTGTTAGAATATGTCACCAAATTTGAGAGACTAGCCAGCTATGCCACTGAGCTGATTGACACAGAGTAGAAGAAGATCAACAAATTCCTGGAGGGACTAAATCCCATCATCATGAGAGATACTATTAGGGAAGTTCCACCGGCTACCTATGATGAAGCTGTCAAGCGGGCATACAAGTTTGAAGACATAAACAATATGCTCATACAAGACAGGAAACACCACTATCAGCAGCAGAATCAGAGGCAACAACACCACAACAAGAAACCAAAGCAGGAGCAGAATCAAGTGAGGCAAGGTTGTGCTCACTGTGGCAAGAACCATGAAACTCATGAATGTCGCAAAGCCACATGTGCTTGCTTCAAATGTGGGGCAATGAACCATACAATCAAGGATTGCCGACAACTTCAGAATCAACCCAACAGGAACCAACAGCAGAGGCAAGCAGCTCATCAGAACCAGGCACCAATTTAGAATCAAGCTAGACCACCTCAGCAGCAGCAACAAGCAAGACCACCAGTGCAGAATCAGAATCTTCATCCTCCTCAGCATAATAGGAATGTCCAAGGCAGACATAATTAGGTACAGAGCATACCACAGCAGCAAGGATGTTTATTTAACCACAATCGTGCAGATACTGAAGTTGCAGGAGACGTGGTAGAAGGTAAACTTCTTGTTTGTGGAGTAGAAGCACAGATTTTATTTGATCCTGGATCATTACACTCTTTTATATCTCCTATGTTTGTCAAGATGATTGATGCACCACATAGTCAACTGGATTACATTTTGATTGTTACAACACCAGTAGGTAAACAGGTTGAGTGTAGAATCTATTACCCTAATTGTTCAGTTTTATTAGGAGATGTTAATTTACCAGCCAACCTTATTGTGCTAAACATGCATGATTTTCACATCATCTTAGGCATGGATTGGTTAGAAACATATCATGCCACCATGGATTGCTTTAGCAAAACCATAACATTCAGATTGCAAGGAGAACAAGCAGGACTGATGTTTTGGGGAAACAGAGAACCAACTAGAGCAGGATTTATTTTGGTGCTTAAGGCAAACAGATTGATACAAAGTGGATGTAAAGCTTTTATACCGTTTATCACGGAGGATAAACAGTCCCAAGGGGTGGAGGGAATCCCCGTTGTGTGCGAATTTCCGGATGTTTTTCCAGAAGAAATCCCGGGATTGCCACCAATTAGGGAAGTTGAGTTCACAATCGAGCTTCTTCCAGGGACAACTTCGATCTCTATTGCACCTTATAGGATGGCTCCAGCAGAATTGGGTGAATTGAAACTTCTGTTGCAAGAATTGTTGAACAAGGGTTTTATTAGACCAAGTGTTTCACCTTGGGGAGCACCAGTTTTATTTGTGAAGAAGAAGGATGGGAGCTTAAGGATGTGTATTGATTACAGAAAATTGAATCAAGTGACTGTCAAGAACAAGTACCCTTTGCCTAGGATAGATGAATTGTTTGACCAACTGCAAGGAGCAGCGTACTTTTCCAAGATAGATTTGAGGTCTAGGTACCATCAGTTGAGGGTTAGAGACTCGAATGTACAGAAAATGGCTTTTCGAACGAGATATGGGTATTATGAGTTTTTAGTAATGCCCTTTGGATTGACCAATGCACCCGCAGTCTTCATGGCCCTTATGAATAAAGTGTTTGCACAGTACTTGGACCACTCGGTAGTAGTGTTTATTGATGACGTCCTCGTGTATTCCAAGAGTAGAGAAGATCACAAAGAACACTTGAGGACATCATTGCAGCTTTTGAGGGACAACCAGTTATATGCAAAACTCAGTAAATGTGAATTCTGGTTAGAGCAAGTCGCTTTTCTGGGCCACATCATCTTAAAAGAAGGTTTAGCAGTTGATTCAGCCAAGATAGAAGCAGTTGTTGATTGGAAGAGACCGCGCAGTGTGACTGAAATCAGAAGTTTCTTGGGGTTAGCAGGCTACTATCGAAGATTTGTCCAAGGCTTCTCATCAATTGCAGCACCATCGACCACATTGACCCGGAAGAATGTTCCATTTGTTTGGACTGAGCAGTGTGAAACAAGTTTTCAAGAGTTGAAGAGAAGATTAACCACAGCTCCAATCCTCACATTACCATCGGGCAGTAGTGGATTCATTGTTTTTGCAGATGCTTCTAATGTGGGACGAGGTTGTGTATTGATGCAAGATGGCAAAGTGATTGCTTATGGCTCAAGGCAGTTGAAGGATCATAAAAAGAACTATGCAACTCATGACTTGGAATTGGCAGCAGTGGTATTTGTTTTGAAGATGTGGAGACACTATCTCTATGGAGAGAAATTCGAAGTCCATTCCGACCATAGGAGTTTGCAATATTTGTTCTCACAGAAGGATTTGAATATGAGGCAGAGGAGGTGGATGGAATACATCAAGGACTATGACTTTCCAATCAGGTATCATCCAGGCAAAGTGAATGTTGTAGCTGATGCATTGAGCAGAAAGTCAGGGGCCATGGCCAGCTTGAGAGGAACCAGTGTCCTTCAGCAGTTTGAAGAGTTAGGTGTAGAAGTGCAGACCCTAGAGTTGGGTGTGATGTTAGTAAATATGACAGTGTCTGAGCCTACTTTTATCCAGAAGATCAAGGAAAGTCAGTTGCAAGACCCAGATTTAGCAAGGATTGTAGACCATATCGCAGAACGTCCAGATTTCAAGATGGTGAATGGAGTATTGTATTTTCGTGACCGATTGTGTGTACCGAATGTGGATGGTCTAAAGGAAGAAATAATGACTGAAGCTCACAACACAAGATACTCCATGCACCCGAGTAGCACGAAGATGTATCAAAATTTGAAGAATAGATTTTGGTGGAACAACATGAAGAGAGAGATAGCAGCTTTTGTATCTCGTTGTTTAACTTGCCAGTTGATCAAAGCAGAGCATCAGAAACCCCCAGGTTTACTACAACCGTTAGAGATTCCGGAGTGGAAATGGGAACATATCACCATGGATTTCGTCTCTGGTTTGCCAAACACTAAGAAAGGGAATAATGCAATATGGATTATTGTGGATCGTCTCACCAAGTCTGCCCACTTTATTCCAACGAAGACAGGGAATAGATGCATATGGCACCACTTAGAAAATTATTTGTTGATGAGATTGTTAGTAAGCACGGTCAACCCGTCTCCATCACTTCGAATAGAGATAGCAGATTTGTTTCGAGGTTTTGGAAAACTCTTCTTGAGTCCATAGGTACCAAACTCCAATTCAGTACAGCGTATCATCTTCAAACAAATGGTCAGTCCGAACGGACGATACAGACTCTTGAAGACAAGTTGCGTGCATGTGTGCTAGATTTCAAAGTCCAATGGGATGAGTGCTTACCACTTTCTGAGTTTTCTTACAATAATAGTTACTGTCGCGACCCCAGACCGAGGCCGCGGCGGTTAGTGTAGTAAAGATTGTTGTAAAAGATAAGATTAAACCTCCCACAGGTTCCCGCGGTGAGGGTTCCAAAACAAACACACATGGAACAACCAACTCACATGAATTAAGTATGCGGAAGCGCGTGGCAAATCACATCTTATCATATCATGTCAAAATAGGAAACATAATGACATCATAACTAAAATATCAGAATGAAGACATAACAAGGCATTCCCATAATTTCAAGTTGTAAAGTTAACAAAATAAATTAAGTTATTACACTTCTCAAATAAGAGGCCAACAAAAGCCAATACAATACCAAAAGTATATCAAAATCCCAAAAAGTGATCCAACGGAACTCATGCACCACCCCCAACGTCTAGATGACGTCATCGGGTTGCCACTCACGGGCTAGGTTGGGCCCAACGGCCTCCTCCTGGCACTCCTCCTCAAAGGGAGGATCTCCTGCACCTGGTCACCAACATACAAGCATCAAACACAACGGTTTGGCAAGAAATCATTTTAAGTGAAAGCATGTAAAACATCGTTTAATCAAGAACATAAAGAAATACTTTGCTGAACACGAAACAATGCTTACGAAACACTTTCTAAATCGAAGACAAACTAGCATGAATGCGTACATATATATATATATCATGAATAGTAAATCCACATAGAGCCCATCCTTTCTCTAGCATTTATAATGCAAAGAGCAAGCACGCACGACAAGCACGAATATACATAATATAGCACGACACGATTCCCACAAAAACGGGATTTCCGGCCGCGGAATCGGACACGCACGATGTGTAGTAAATACACTACTAATCTGCAGTTAGTTCACATGTTTAAGGACCCCCAGACAGTGGATCAGACTGAAAGGGCAGTCCAAGCTCTGTGGTGTTCACTAGAATTCATGAATGCACAAAACACGCGAAACACGATTCAATCATATCGAAAATAAAGGGGGAAATCACTTGTCACGACAAGACAAGGCACGACTAGCACAATGCATAATATATATGCTCACAACTTATAGAAGTGATCCCCATTTAATACTTGAAACACATCTTGAAAATACTTGAAACACATCTTGAAACACATCTTGTAACGAGCTTAAATACTTGAATTCAAAGCGAGTACACTATATTGCTTGTCGTATCAAAACAAAGTTCAAAACGCGATAATTTCATCAAATACAAGCTTAGGCTATTCCTTGACCCTTGTGTGATTAGGACCCTGTCGTTAAAATGTAATAATTGGTGTCCCCGAAGTTGCTTCGAATCTTGTTGTTCCAATCACGCAATGTCAGGTTAAAGTCCATGACATAGCCTAGTTTTCTTTTTCCAATCCTTAAAAGTGCATAAATGGGTTAAAATTTCTAAACAGGCTCTTTCCCAAAAAAATTCAGGCAGCAGGCAGTTCGCTCGAGCGAACGAGGGGTCGCTCGAGCGGACAGCTTGCTGTCTGCGCCCGGACCAGGCAGTGGCCTGGTCGCTCGAGCGGACCCATGGGTCGCTCGAGCGAACAGGCTTCTGCCTGCGCTCGTGCCAGGCAGTGGCCTGGTCGCTCGAGCGGACCCATGGGTCGCTCGAGCGAACAGGCTCTTGCCTGTGCTCGCTGAGTGCAGAATCTGCACTCCTCTTGCATGATTCACAAGTCCATTCTTTCCTTCCTTCCTTTTCTACAATCTTTCCCACCTAATTAGCAAATCAAATACATGAGTATACATGCTATCAAGGCTCACATTGGGGCATTCATCTCAAACTTAATCAAGGTATTAACATAGAACCCATTTCACAATACTTGAAACCCATTCTTATCAAAACAAACCCAAACTTCAACAAAACAAGACTTGATTAAAAGATATGAAATCTGAAAGTTTGGAAAACTATTAGGCATGCTTGCATTTTCCAAAGTAAGATATTAACATGAAAACCTAGTAAAACAATGCATTAATACCAAATAACAAATCCTTAGGTCCACATGCATAAACAACCCAATGGATTACTTGCCTTAGCCAAGTGAAAACAAGATTCTTCTTCAAGCACTCCTAACCAAAAGCCACTCCAAGAACTACAGAAGACCCATGAAAATCCATTCAAAAACTCACTCAAAAACACAACCAAGCAACCCATTTAGAAATAGGTGCTATAGGTTAGAAAAACAAGATCTTTGGAAGTAGAAGAAACTCCATTAAAGAGATGGGTTGAAGCTCTTACCTAGAGGTGCCCAAACAAGAAATGAGGAAGAAAATGGAGATCTCTCCCACAAGGAAACTTCAAGAAAATGGTATCAATAGCAAGCTTGAGATGAGAGGAAGAAGATGATGGTTTTAGTATTCCATTTGGAGGTTCATAGCTCTTGCACTCATGAAGAGAAGAAGAGTAGAAAAAAAAAGGGGTTTTCTTAGCCTAGGGTAAGAAATTGCAGAGATTTTGTGGGAAATGAAGAGAAAGAGAGAAGAAGGGTCTTAAGTGCTAGACAAGTGGGCCCCTTTTTGTGCTAAACTTGAATGAGTCAAAACATAGTCTTGCGGGCCTCGAATGAAGTCGACGAAGAAGGATAAAATGATCCTTGAAATATCTAGTTTCCAAAAAGTATATTTTTGACATGGTTTTGGGATCTCGAAAATCGTGTCCAGATTTGAGTGTGAAAAGGCTATTTTACCCTTTTTGGCCAAAACTTGATTTTCTGGGCTTCAAACACACACGAGCTAAACACGAAAGTTGCACATAATCATAAAACCCATCCAATGAAATGAAAATCACGATTAACACAAAACCAAACACAATCTTCCCACGCTTGCACGTACACCCAGGCCTTCCTGAGTGAGCCTAATAAACACTAAACGTTCTCGAACTCCCCAAAGCTATAACCACGACTAAAACTAATCACATTCTAACCCACGATAACTAAACCCAAATCAAGACTAAGCACACACTAAACAAACACTATTGGGTTAATCCTGGGTTGGGGTTTGACAGTTACAATTCCAGCATTGGTATGGCACCTTCCGAGGCACTCTATGGCAGAAGATGCATAACTCCAATTTGCTGGGAGGAAGTCGGTGTACGTAGCTTTCACGGACCGACTATAGTTGGAGAAACTAGTGACAAGGTCAAATTGATTCAGGAACGCTTGAAGGTCGCCCGAAGTAGATAGAAGAGTTATGCTGACACTCGCCGAAGAGAATTGCAGTTTCAAGTGGGTGACAAGGTGTTCTTGAAGGTTTCACCCGTCAGAGGGACTCTGTGTTAGGGATTTTGTATTTGCAATTTGATGGATGCATTATCATTCAAGCATCATTTGATTTGCACACATATGCATTGATTTGAGAAATCTTGAAATCCTGTTTTATACATGCATTGTTTTTAAGAGTTGTAAAAGTATTGATTTATGCATGTTTTGGTTTTAAACTTGGATGCATTTGTTTTTTAAAAGAGTTTTTAGAAATCAAGCAAGCCTTTGGTTTTAAAGTTTTGAATCATTTTAGGCTTTTTGTGTTTCATGTTTTTAAACCACTTAGTTTGATTTAAAACATGTTTCCAAGCTTGATTCCATGGCCCAAAAAGTTCCCTCAAGAAAAACTTTGAAATATGCATGAAATATGCATTTGTGGGAAAAATGGTCCCAGGCCCGGGTCGACCGCGCAGTGTGGCCGGTCGACCGGCCCATGGACTCGGTCGACCGGGCAAAGAGCCGTTGAGCTCTTTTCAAACGGTCACTTTTTTTTTTACCGTTGTTCACCAAGTCGACCGGGCAGTGTACGCGGTCGACCGGGGACTAGCCGTTGGGCATTTTTTGATATAAATAGAAGCTCATTTCCAAAGAAATTTTGAGGGACAAAGAGGCCCTCCTTGAGATGTTTTGAGGCCAAACAAAGGGGAATGAGCTAAGGAAGGTTGAGGGACATTTGGAAAGCTAAAGTTTGGATTAATGAAGTTAAATCTCTAAGTAAACTTTACTTTTCTTAATCATATGTTTTCATGCTTTGTTTTATTTATTGGTAAATCTTGTCTAGCATGATAAACTATGATTTGTTGTATCCTTAACATATATATGTTTTGAATTGATTTATTGTTTTGGATGCAACACTTTGAGATTCAATCCAAATAGTACTTGAATTGGTATATCTAAGTAGATCATGTTAATGAAAGAATCTTTGAAATTATATGTAACATGATTCATATACTTGGTTGAATCTTTGGTTGTTGTTTTCCATCATAAGAAAATCACTTTCAAATCTATCTTATGTTTTGGATTCAACAACTTCACAAATCATATGTTTTCATGTTTAGCTTTAATTATTGGTAAATCTTCTCTAGCATGATAATCTATGATTGTTGTGTCCTTAACATGTTTTATGTTTTGAATTGATTTATTGTTTTGGATGCATCACCATTTGATTCAATCCAAGTAGTACTTTATTTGGTAAATCTAAGTAGATCATGTTAATGAAAGAATCTTTGAAATTATATGTAACATGATTCATATACTTGGTTGAATCTTTGGTTGTTGTTTTTCATCATAAGAAAATCACTTTCAAATATATCTTATGTTTTGGATTCAACAACTTCACATGTACTTTTATTTTAAAGTTTCACAACTTGCTTAGCTTTGATAGGTATATCATTTTCAAGTTGTATTTTAAGTACATGTAATTTGTCCCTTGATTTCAATCAAATCTATTTTTGTGCTTTACACTTTCAAATGCTTTAAAGCATACATATATTAAGCTACATTGTTAAATTGATTGAAATCTTCATGCTTCACATGTTTTGTTCTTAAACTTTCACAACTTGCTTGAACTAGATTGGTAAATCTTTTACAAGTTGTTTTTAAACATGTGATTAGCATTACTACCTCAATCATAAATGTTTTTATGAGTTAAAACTTTTAAAAGCCTTTGGCATACATTTATGAGCTTTCATTTTCAAAATGATTGAGGACATCACACACACACACCTCATGTGCTTTCATCTTTGCATTCATAGTGTGTGTGTGTTTTAGATTTTCATTTTCATATCCGCCTATTCTAGAGGCAAATGTAATGAGCTTAATTGAATCTCCATCTAGTGTAATTTAGACACTACTTAGAGAGATAACCAACCTTGTGGTTGAAGAGGTTATTGCTTAGCCTATAAAAGCATAATGCATAGGTTGATGTTAAGCTTAAAAAAACATCATTGTAAAGGTTATTGCTTAGCCTTGAAAAGCATATTGTAAAGGTTATTGCTTAGCCTATTGAAAAGCATAAATAGTGGAAATCCGGTGGGGTGTTGGATCACAAGCCGGTAGTGGATGTAGGCATTGAGGCCGAACCACTATAAATCCTTGTGTGATGGTGCTTGCTTTGTGGTGATTATTTTTATTAAGCTTCCGCATTTTATTTGTAATCACCACTTGTGACTAGTTTGTTTTAAAGAAGTTAAAATTGGTTAAAATTGGTCATAAATGAAGCTCACCCTATTCACCCCCCCCCCCTCTAGGGTTCGGATCCCCGGACTTTCACTCTGAGGTTCGAACAGAAGGGCGAATTGTCAAGGAGATTTATTGGTCCTATAGCTTTCTGTCAATTGGTATCTTTATAATGGTAATTTGATCATATTGAGCTCTATAGTTATATGTGTCTAATTCTGTCAAACCCCAACCCAGGATTAACCCAATAGTGTTTTCTTAGTGTGTGCTTAGTCTTAAGTGGGCTTAGTTACCGTGGGTTAGAATTCCATTAGTCTTAGTTTTGAACATAGTTTTTGGGAGTTATGAGAACGTTTAATGTTAACTAAACACACTCAGGAAGGCCTGGGTGTACGTGCAGGCATGGGAAGATCGTGTTGAGTTTTGTGTTAATCATGAATTTCATTTCGTTTGAACAGTTTTATGATTATTTAAAACTTTTGTGTTTTGCCCGTCTACGTTTGAAACCCGGAAACTCAAGTTTTGGGCCAAAGGGTAAAGTCGTCTTTTCACACCAAATCTGGACACAATTTTTGAAATCTCAAAACCGTATCAAAAATATACTTTTCGGAAACTAGATATTTCAAGGATCGTTTTATCCTTCTTCGTCAACTTCATTTGAGGCCTGTAAGACCATGTTTTCACACATGCAAGAATTAACACTTGAGGGACCCACTTCAAAGCATTTAAGTTGTTTTACCTTTCTCTTCCTCTCCATTTCCCCCAATCTCTGCAACTCTCTTGACCTAGGGCTAAAACCCTCTTTTCGCTTCATTTTCTCTTCCTGAATGCATGAGCTAGAGACCTCCAAAAGAAATTCCAAGACCATCATCTTCTTCCTCTCATCCCAGGCTTTCTATTGATGCCATTTTCTTTGGATTTCTAGTTGGGCAAGCTCTCCATCTTCTTCCTCACTTCTGGTTTGGACACCTCTAGGTAAGAGCTCCAACCCATATCTTCAATGGAGTCCTTTTGACTCTTAAGGATCTTGTTTTTCTATCTTTCAACACCCATTTCGAAATGAGTTTCTTGTTTGCATTTTTGAGTGAGTTTTTGAATGGTTTTCATGGGTTTTTTTTTTTTTTTTTTTTTTTTTTTTTGTAGCTCTTAACTTAGCTCTTGGGTATGAGTGCTTAAAGAAGTTTTGTTAGCATTTGGCAAAGGCAAGTAATCTCTATAGGTTTATTGTGCATGTGTGTTTATGGATTTCACTATTTATCTTGAAGTTTCCATATTATGTGTCATTTAGTATTCATATCATGTTTTGTTGGACTCTTATCTTGTGAAGTTTACTCAAGTATTGGTAAGAATGTTAATTAGCTTTCCAAACATTCAGATTTTCTAATTTGTGTGTAAGCCTTACCTCTCTTTGAAATTTGGGTTTGTTTAAATGAGAAATGGGATTTGAATGTTAATGATTATGTAATGAATGATATGGGAATGTAATTGTGAACCCTTGGAGAGCATGGAGGCTCAAGGGGTTTAAGGTGGTCTAAGTGTAAGATGGAGGGAGGAATTGGCTTATGAGTCATGTATGAGGAGTGCAATTTCTGCACTCAGCGAGCATAGGCAGAAGCCTGTTCGCTCGAGCGACCAGGCCACTGCCTGGTCCAAGCGCAAACAGAAAGTTGTCCGCTCGAGCGACCATTTGTTCGCTCAAGCGAACTGCCCATTGTCTGGCCAGTTTCAAGACAGAACCTTGTTCGCCTGAGAAACCGGATGGATCGCTCGAGCGAAATGTCTCGATCGAGCAAACTATCCAGACCACTTGAGCGAGCTGTCAAATCCCAATTTTTAGAAATTTTACCCCATTTCTATACTTTTTAAAGATTTGAAAACTAGGCTATATTAAGGACTTTAACTTGACATTGTGTAATTGGAACTCCAAGATATGAACCAACTTCGGGGACACCAATTTTTTTTATTTTAATAACAGAGTCCCAATCACACAAAAGTCAATGAATAGCCTCAGTATATGCTTGATGAAATCATTGTGTTTTGAACTTTGATTTAACAGAGTAGGTAATATCATGTACTCACTTTGAATGCAAGTTTTAAGCTCGTTCGAAGATTTGTTTCTAGTATCAAATGGGGATCACTTCTTAAGTTGTGAACATATATATTATGCATTTTTGCTAGCCATGCCTTGTCTTGTTTTGATAAGTGATTTCCCCTTTTATTCCGACGTGTTTGTATCGTGTTTCGCGTGTTTTATGCATCCATGAATTCAAGTGAACACTACAGAGCTTGGACTGCCCTTTCAATCTGATCCACTGTCCGGGGGTCCTTAAACATGTGGACTATCTGCAGATTAGTCGTGTATTTTATTACACATCGTGCGTGTCATGTTCCGCGGCCGGAATCCCGCATTTGTGGGAATCGTGTCTTGTTATATTATGTATAAATCGTGCTTGTCGTGCGTGCTTACTCTGTTCATTATAAATGATAGAGAAAGGATGAGCTCTTTGTGGATTTACGTTCATGATATATTATGTACGCATGCTAGTTTGTCACAAATGTTGAAACGTATTTCAGTCAAGTATTTAGTTTAAGTTCAGTAAGTTGCTTTTATATGTTTTCAATTAAACAAGATTATTCCATGCTCATGCCTAAATTGATTACCTGCCAAACCATTGTATTTGATGCTTGTATTTTGGTGCGTAGGTGTAGGCGGTGTTACCTTTGAGGAGGAGTGCCCAGAGGAGGCTGTTGAGCCCACCCTAGTTCGCGAGTGGCAACCCGACGATGTCATCTAGACGTCGTGACGGGTCATGAGTTCTAATCATCACGTTTTGGGGTTCTCATACTTTCGATTATTGTATTGGCCTTTGTTGGCCTCTTATTTTGGGATGTAACAAATTAATACACTTTGTTAAACCGTGTAACTTGAACTATGTGGGAATGTCATGTTATAACTCCCTTTCTGATATTTTAGTCTTGATGATGTCTATATTCATATATTTGTTATGACGTGATTTGCTACACGCTTCCGCCTATTTAATCGTGTGAGCTGGTTATTCCGTGTTCTCGGAATCCTCACCGTAGGAACCCGTGAGAAATTAATCATCTTATCTCAACAACCATCGTCGCGGGGTCCGGGGTCGCGACAAATTCTTTCCTTGAAGTTTACCCTCATTTGGTAAAACCATCTTCTTCTTGCTTTAAATAGTTAAATATTTGTCAAAAGTTTGACAAAAGGAGAGAATGGATTGAGGGGGAGTGTAAACCTTTATAGGAAGTATTAGTTTTGATCAAATTCACCCTTGTATTGGCCATTTACCCTTTTAGATTGCTATTCATACATGATGGTCTGTTATGAATTTCATTTTTGATTTCTTTTGTTAACAGGTGCTACTCAAAGGTATTTTTTTTGTTTCATGTGTGTAGGATCCTTTGCAATTTAATGTCAAAACGGGAGAGAGTGTTCAAGTTGTCTAAACGAGGAGAGAATGCATATCTTGCCAAATGGGAGAGAGTGCATGGTCAAAGGGGGAGAGTGAAAGAAGAGAAAGCTTGGGAGCTAAAAGAAGATGCTTGGCCAATGAAAAGAAAGCTTGAAGAATGATCAAGCTCCAAGCATCAAGGAGAATGAAGAAAAAGACCTAGAGCCCAAGCTAAGTGAAGAAGCATCCAATGAAAATTTCAAGTCTTGTCCAGCCTAGAGGGAGCTGAAGACTTTGTGTGAAAATCAATGTTGAATAAGGTTTGCCATCAAATTGCAAAGGGGGAGATTGTTAGGGATTTTGTGTATTGCAATTTGATGGATGCATCATCATTTTAATCATCATTTGAATTTTCACACATGCATTGATTTAGAAAAACTTGAAATCCTGATTTACATATGCATTGTTTTTTAGACTTGTAGAACTATTGATTTATGCATGTTTTGTTTTTAAACTTGGATGCATTTAAATTTGAAAAGAAGTTTTTTAAATCAAGCTAGCCTATGTTTTAAATCTTTCAAATCATTTTAGGCTTTTTATGTTTCATGTTTTTAATCCTCTTAGAATGATATAAAATCATGATTTCAAGCTTGATTTAATGGCCCAAAAGTCCCCACAAGAAATCTCTTTAAATATACAATTTTTGGGGGAAAATGGTCCAAGGACCCGGTCGACCCACAGTGTGGTCGGTCGATCGAACCCATGGACCCGGTCAACCGACCACACATGGGGTCGACCGGGAAAAGAGCCGTTGGGCTACTTTTTCAAATGGTCAGATTTTTTACCGTTAAGGCCAGGTCGACTGGGGTAAAGTGGGGGTCGACCGGGGACATGCCAGAACTCTATTTTTAGTTATAAAATGAGGTTCATTCCTTTGAAAAAGGAGTTGAACATTTTAGTCTTCCTTGAGGTGTTTGGAGACAAAAGAAAGGGGATGAACTAAGAGAGACCAAGGGGTCTAATGGAAAGCTAAAGCTTGGATTAATAAAGTTAAATCTCTAAGTAAGTTTTACTTTTCATTATCATATGTTTCATGCCTTGTTTAAATTATTGGTAAATTAATTTTAGCATGTTAACTATGATGTGTTGAATCCATCACTTCTCTTAATCTTTGATTTAAGTTGGATTAGATTCTTCATCCTTGATTTCAAACCAAGTTTGTTTTAAAACTTTATAAAACATGTTTTGTCAAATCCTTTGATTTCTTTTATAACATGTTTTATTTACGTGGTTGAATCATATTGTTGTTTTCATTCATTTGAACCTTAGTTAAACTTTTTTTTTTTTTTTTTTGAAAACAACATTGCACATGCATCACATGTTTAGAAATAATTAATTTCATACAACTTGTGAGCTTTTGATTTTCATATCATCAACAAGTTAGTATTTATACATGTAATTTGCATTTCACTTCAATCAAATCTTTGTGTGCTTTAAACTTTAAAATGCATTAAGCATACATTAATTGAGCCTTCGTTTTAAACTTGATTGAAGTTTTCACACACACACTTCATGAGCATTCATCTTAACATTTCATAGAGTGTTGTGTGGGTTGAATTAAACTTTCTTATCCTCCTATTTTAAAGGCAATTAAATTGAGCTTTAATTGTAATCTCTTAAAGTGTTTGTGTAGACACTTATTTGAGAAATCATCTCTTGTAAAGGTTATTGCTTAACCTAGAAAAGCACATTGATAGGTTGTTGTTAAGCCTAGAAAAACAACATTGTTAGGTTATTGCTTAGCCTTGAAAAGCATATTGTAAAGGTTATTGCTTAGCCTTTTTGAAAAGCATAAATAGTGAAAATCTGGTGGGGTGTTGGATCACAAGCCGGCAGTGGATGTAGGCATTGAGGCCGAACCACTATAAATCCTTGTGTAGTGGTGTTTGCTTTGTGGTGATTGTTTTGTTAAGCTTCCGCATATTGTATGTTAATTATCACATGTGACTAGTTGATTGTTAAGAAATTAAAATTGGCCATAATTAGTCATTAAGTGTAGATCACCCCCCCCCCCCCCCCACCCTCTAGGGTTCGGATCCCGGACTTTCACGAGTTGCGTAACATTTTGGGTTAGGTTTAACCAGTTTTTTTGGGAAATAGACATTTTGTTTTTATTGGCCTTTGTTGGCCTCTATTCTGGGAAATTGTAACTAAATGATCCTGTCGTAAACTTTAACCTTCTTTGGGGAATAACTAATGATCATCGCTCATTTTGATATTGGTTTTATACATGTTTTAATATTGATATCTTGGACATGAATGTATGAATTAGATTTGCTACACGCTTCCGCACTTAAAAGAAATATTCATGTTGATGTGATATCCTCACCGCGGACACCTGTGGAAAATAGCGTGTACGAGTGGCATCCTTGATGGACTTGTATACATTTTTATTTAAATTAATTCATTGTGTTGACATGGATTGTACCATTCATTCATTATCCAACACCCTTTCCTCTTCAGTCCCGATCCCGGATTAGAGGCCCGCCCACGCTTGGGGGCCCGGTCCGGGGTCGCGACACCCGTGCTAGCCCAAGTAATTAGAAAGATAGTAATCCTACTTGAACTCTAAAAGGAATTAGAAAGTTACTATTTCTATTTGAAGTAGGACTACTCATTAGTGGTAATAGTAAATTACTAATTATTGTGGAAGTGAGACTTCTATAGTAATTAGAAAGGAGAAAGTTACTAATTCTTAATGGGAGTTAGACTTCTACTTCAATTAATAAGAGGAGGTTGCTTTGTGCTATAAATAAAGGAGAGAGACCCCTTAGACGTTCACTCTTGGATCCCACTCCCAATGCAAGTTGTTGCATGCCCTCTCTCTCCTCTCTCTCTCTCTTCTAGTTCTCTTCTAGTTCCTTAGAGCTTCTAATTGGGGTTTCTCTTGAAGTTTCCACAAATCTTCTTGAGAAAAGAGATCTGATAGTGGGTCATAGCGTGGAAGACAACAAGGTCTTGGAAATCCTAATTTGCTTCAAGAATAGTTCTTATTCAAGCTAATTGTCTTCTTCTCCATTAAAGCACTACCGAGCTCCAAAGGTATGATCTACTTCTCCTTTTGTTGTGGATTATTTTTGTTCCATGGTGTTGCTGATTTCTATCTCTTAGATAGAATTTATTGCTGTACATGATTGATGAGACGGAGGGATTGCATCCTAAATATGATTTATGGCCTTATGGTTACTTGATCCCTAAATTAAGTGGATCAAAAGTTTTGAAAATCTATCAACAAGGTTCACCTACTTCCAACAAGCCGACACTTTGAAAACATGAATTTGCTTCTCCTTCCAACACATCCCTTCCCTGCAATAAACTGAGCCTATAAGATCCTCCTTTTCAACGTTTCCTTCACAAATAATCCATGCATCTCACATTTCCATTTTTCCAATCATTAGAGATCATCAACCCAACCATTCAAAACAAGTAATTTGCAACCAAAAACAGAATTCAAACTTGACCAAATGAAAGATTTTCAAGCCATACTAGAAACATATGCATGCAAGCTTAAAAGTAGATTTCAAAACAACCCAACCTTGTTGATATCAATATAAATGCATGAAGTGTTAGATTGTATGGACTCAATCCATCAGATGATGTAATAAATTGATTAATTTCTTTATTTATCAATAATATCATGCTTTCCTTTCATGAGATGAATGGTGTTTTACTACTTAATGCACATAACCAATACATATGACATAATGGTTCATGAGATGAACTGGGTCCCATTAGTATATTAGATGTGATATATGTGTATAGATGAGATCCACACACGGGAGACATGTGTCACAAATCTTATACTTAAACATTTTCACAACTGGTGATGAGACTGGGCATCTCATCTGATAAGGTTGCAGCGCTTTGATCACTATGAAATAGTGTGATTTGTCTCGATCATCAAAATGTAAGATTCTGGATCACAATGCTGGTACATTGGATGTATTGAAGGACCATGAGTCGCACCTTATGAAATACTGTCTCGAGTTTAAGGTTTGCTCTCATAATTCCCTAGCAATAGGCTCTCAATCCTGAGACATTGATGAACTCAAGTTTCTATCTATTCATTTGCTTTTTGAGTCACCAATGGGTGAGGCCAACTGTAGGTCAACACCTCGGTATCTTGGGTACGTGGTAGTAGGATTGTGGGAACATCCAATGGTCAATATGGAATCTATCTATATTATCCCCTTGTGCCAATTAATGGATTTGTCATTAGTAAGTGTGCACCCATCTCGATTAAGAGTTAATTGGATGGTACTGATGATCACTGTGATTAATTGGGGCTCAAGGATAATAAGATGTGGATTTAAATTGGTGGGACAGTTTTAGTCCAATTGATCCATGGATATTAATAGAGGGGCCTACTTGTGGTAATTGGGAAGTTAGGGTCTTCATTGTAATTTATTCCTAAGACTGGAGTGCAATTGCATTTATATAGTGATGTTATTTGCAATTAACTGTGGGCCCGAATTGCACATGAGATGTGGGGTCGCGGTGTCCCAGTTGGAGCCAGCTTTCTATGGAATCCCTAGTGGTCCCCACGCTAGCCCAAGTTATTGGAAAGATACTAATCCTACTAGAACTCTAAGATGAAGGAATTAGAAAGTTACTATTTCTATTTGAAGGGAGACTTCTCATAGTGATAATAGTAAGGTTACTATTTTGTGTGGAAGTAAGACTTCTATTTCAATTAGTACAAGAGGAGGAAAGGAGGTTGCTTAAAGCTATAAAAGGAGAAGCAAGGGGGCTGGGACGTTCATACTCTTGGAATTCACGCCCAGCCCCCTTATGTGCAAGAGTTGCACATCTCTCTTGTTGCATGTTGTTGCTTGTTTTATTGCTGTACATGATAGATGAGTATGAGGGATTGCATCCTGGATATGGTTTGTGGTCTTATGGGTGCTTGATCCCTCAGTCAAGTGGGTCGAAAGTTTTGAAATCCCATCCACGAGGCCCATCTATTTCCAACAATTGGTATCAGAGCCTTACCTCATCTCTAATCATGTGAGATCAGTGATCTAGATCTAATCTTTGCATTAGATGTGAAGAGGATAGACCTAGGGCTTTGTAAGGATCAGATTTGATGTTAGTTTGCCTTCTGTATCTGGTATGAATGCTGTCAAAGGGGCTATTTTGGATGGTATTATTTTGGTAGTTCGGGATTTTCATCATGAGATGATGGATGGTATCCTTTATACCAAATTTTTTTGGTCTGGGGGCGCTGCCCCCGAGCCCCTGCCGTGGGACACCCCTGGACCCCCTCTGCGAAGCACATATTATATAGAAGTGGCAATATGATTTTGTGAGTTGTATGAGATACTAACTTGCAGGTGATAATGTCCTCTCCATATGGTCCACAACTTTTACTTTCTTTTATATGGTTATTGGTTTATTTGTGATTAAGTGTAAAGGGTATCATGGTTTCCTTGGTTTCCCGTGAAAGGGCAAGGCATGATGAATTTCCCTATAGCCTTTTTATTTCCATGTTTAGATTACCATGTAAGCCTCATCCTTGAGGCATAGGAATTTATGTTAATTTCATTAATTTGTAAATTCTGTTGATGTCCAAGACGAAAAAGGAAAGTAAAGTTGGACTCCTAATCAAAGAGTTTGAAGATTACCAAAAGAGTTGTGGAGATGTCCAAAGAGTTTGTGGAATCCCAAATTTTTGGAAAGTCTTGTAGTCCAAAAAGTCTATTCCGCTTGAACCATGTGGAGAAGAGGACTAGTTTCTATTTTTAGCACTTTCTATTTGTGGATGGTTGCTTGTTTTAGAATGTTTCCAAATCTGATCCAAACATAGCAGTTTCCAAAATTGGTCAAATCAAATTAATTTCTAGAAAGAGTTCTAATTAGAGTTGGTGGGCCATGAGATGGATCCATTGGTAACACTAATTTAAGAAACTGGACTTTCCTTAAAATTACTTGACATGGAGCCAATCATTGGTCATATCATGAGATAATTTGATGTCTATATATGTGGGCCCATATACATAAAAGGAAATACTCAATTCTAAAATATTAAGTGGGAGCGTGGCATTTATATTTAAAAATCCTCGTAGTTTTCCACCATAGGTCCATTGTAAGGAAAGTATTAGCCTCGCACCATCTTGAGAATTGTCGTTCCCTACGGAGGGCTTGTATTTGTCTGGTTACTAGATATGGATCTCCTATGGATAGTGTTGGTGAGACGGGGCGGGGGCCCACTCCCCAAGGAAGAGCTGCCCGCAACGGTTATCATGCAATGCTAGTTGGTGGGTCACACTTAACTAAAATAATGATGTGGTATCCCCAAGGATTTGCCCCATGTATTTTAGAAACTGAAGTCAATCGGAAGTCATACATTATTTGGTATACGATACATAGATAATAATGAATGATGGGGATCATAGATAATTAATCTTTATCTCCATATTGACCAACTTTGATCCGCACCAATCTAGGTGGTATTTGCACTCCCCAAGGAGGCATACCCCGGAGATTGGGATTCCAATGTATTCTGAATTTTATGGTTATGAGGATTCCCACATAAATTTGGTTGAATACTAAAACCTAATGTCATTAAAATTCATTAATTGAATGTATGGTTATGTGCTACAGTATTTCAAGAATGAATTCGAATACTTTCAATCCACTTGCGACCATCCTCAACCAGAATAAGTTGGTGGGATCCAACTATGTAGACTAGAAACAGAACATTGATATTGTCCTGACTGCTTCAAGATATAAATATGTCCTTACGAAACCCCCCCTTGATGAGCCTGGCCCGGATGCATCGGAAGAAGAAATGCAACTTTACACCAAATGGGCCAAAGACGATGAGATGGCCCGATGTAACATTCAGGCATCCATGTCTAGTGTTTTGCAACACCAACATCAATCCTATAAGACTGCATACGATATTATATCGAACTTAAAGGAGATGTTTGTGGAATAGGGCAGGCCTGTTAGGCAGGCAGCTATGAGGGTGCTCATTAGCACCAAGATGGCTGAAGGTACATCGGTACAAGAACACATGTTGAAAACGATGGACTCATTAAATGAGTTAAATTAACTGGGGGCTGCGATTGAAGCAGAATCGCAGATTGACATAATCCTTGAGTCACTGCCAGAGTCATTCAACAATTTCAAGGTTAATTATAATATGAATAAGATGAATCTGACCCTGACTGAGCTGTCTAACCAACTGGTAGTAATTGAAGGGATTATGAAGAAGAAGTCAACTGCCCTAGTGACAGAAAAGTCAGATGCCAAGTCCAAGCCGAAAGGCAAAGGGCGGAAAGGCAAAAAGAAATCAGTTCCGAAGGGTCCGAAGGTGGAGAATGGTCCTAATGGTGGCGTGGCCAAGGCTAAGGGTACAGGGACAAAAGGAAAGTGTTTTCATTGTGGTAAGACAGGACATTGGAAAAGGAATTGTCCAGAATATCTGTTTAAGAAGAAGACCTCAGGTATGATTGAGTCACTTATTTCTGAAGTTAGTTTTTTTACTGGTACTTCAAAATCTTGGTGTGTGGACTCCGGGGCAACTAATCACATATGTAATATGTTGCAGGGGTTCAGGGAAACCAGGAGGCTTAGTGACGAAGAAATCATTGTCAACCTAGGATCTGACGCTAAGGCGGAGGCTGTTTTAGTGGGAGTCATTACTTTATGTTTTTCAAATAATAAGTTGGTTTTGTCAGACACATTATATGTACCGTCTTTACGACGGAATTTAATTTCAGTTTCTAGTTTGGTGAATAAAAGTTATTCCATTACTTTTGGTACTGAAGTTGTCATAAAGAGGAATGGTACTTTTGTATGTTCTGGCAAGGTAACCAATGGGCTTTATTTGTTAACTCCCACGATGTATGAGATACTGAAACAATTAATAGACCATCATTAAAGAGGAAGTCACCTTCATCTAATCCAACAAAACTTTGGCACTTGGGGCTAGGTCATATAAACCTAAATAGGATTGACAGGCTAGTGAAAGATGGTATCTTGCCTTCATTGGTGGTAGAACCAATGCCTGTCTACGAGTCCTGTCTGAAAGGCAAAATGACCAAGAGACCATTTTCATCTAAGGACAATAGGGCCAAAGATTTATTGAAATTAGTGGATACTGACGTGTGTAGACCCATTAATGTCAAGGCCAGAGGAGGATATGAGTACTTCATCACTTTCACAGATGATTACTCAAGATATGGATACATATACCTCATGCACCGCAAGTCCGAGGCTTTTGAAAAGTTCAAAGAGTTTCGAGCGGAAGCAGAAAAGCAATCAAGAAAAAGTATCAAGACTCTTCGATCAGATCGAGGAGGCGAATATCTCTCTACTGATTTTATGGGACACTTATTAGATAATGGGATTCTATCCCAGTTGTCTGCTCCTAGTATGCCTCAACAGAATGGAGTAGCAGAAAGAAGGAACCAAACTCTTTTAGATATGATCAGGTCTATGCTGAGTTTCTCAAGATTACCTATATCCTTTTGGGGATACGCCTTGGATACTACGATGTATATACTAAATCTCGTACCATCTAAGTCTGTACCTAAGACTCCTCGGGAGTTGTGGTCCGGGCGAAAGCCTAGTCTGCAGCATTTACACATTCGGGGTTGTCCGGCACATGTGCTGAAGGTTAAGACGGATAAGTTGGAATCGAAGTCGAAAGTATGCACGTTTGTAGGATATCCTAAGGGAACTAAAGGACGGTTATTCTATAATCCCAGAGAGCAGAAAGTGCTGGTGAGCACCAATGCAGTTTTTCTGGAAGAAGATTATATGATAAACTGGAAATCTTTAGAAAATGTGATCTTGGAAGAAATTCAAGAGCAATCAATTCCAAATCCAAGTGAGACCGAACTTGAGGAAGAACCGCCCTTACCAGACCTAGTAGTTACACCAATGCCTCGTCGTAGTGGGAGGATTGTCAGACCTCCTGACAGGTTCTCGTTCTTGGGAGAGTCTTACGAGGCAGTCCCGGAAGAACCAGAACACGATCCCTGTAACTATGATGAAGCAATTAATGACATAGATTTGGGACGTTGGCAAGATGCTATGAAAGCTGATATGGAGTCTATGTACTCCAATCAGGTCTGGAGACTTGTGGACTTGCCTGCCAATATTAAACCTATTGGGTGCAAGTGGGTCTACAAGAGAAAAAGAGGACCAGATGGTAGACTAGAGACCTTTAAGGCCAGGCTTGTTGCCAAAGGGTATACTCAGAAAGAGGGTATCGATTATGAGGAAACCTTTTCGCCGGTAGCCATGCTCAAGTCCATCCGAATACTCTTATCCATTGCGGCTCATCTCAATTATGAGATTTGGCAAATGGATGTCAAGACGACGTTTCTTAACGACCATCTTGAGGAAGACATCTATATGGTGCAGCTAGACGGTTTTGTAGCTAAAAACTAAGAGCAAAAATTTTGCAAGTTGCAGAAGTCCATTTATGGATTAAAGCAGGCATCCCGAAGCTGGAATATCCGTTTTGACCAGGCAATCAAGTCATTTGGTTTTTGTCAAAATCCGAATGAGTTACGTGTGTACATGAAAAGTGAAGGTGACAGGGTAGTTTTTCTGGTTTTATATGTCGATAACATCCTTCTCCTCGGGAAAGACATAGGAATGCTGTCAACAGTAAAAGTTTGGTTGGCCAAGACTTTTGATATAAAGGACTTGGAAAAAGCTAGCTACATCCTAGGGATCAAACTCCATCGAGACCGGAAAAATAGGATGATTGGCTTATCTCAAACTGCATATATAGATAAGGTACTAGTACGGTTTGCTATGCAGGACTCCAAGAAGGGTATTACACCTTTCAGGCATGGAGTGCACCTTTCCAAAAACCAGTATCCTAAGACACCTGAGGAGAAGGAGCAGATGAGGTTGATACCATACGCTTCAGCTGTTGGTAGCCTCATGTATGCTACGCTATGTACTAGACCGATTATCTGTCATGCAGTGGGCCTAGTCAGCAGATATCAGTCTAATCCAGGACCTGAACATTGGACTGCTATAAAATGTATTCTCAAATACTTGAGAAGGACTAGAGATTACATGTTGATTTATAGCAGTGATGAGCTCATTCCAGTCGGATACAAAGATTCTGACTTCATGTCAGATAAGGATTCCAGGGATTCCAGGAAATCCACTTCTGGTTATATATTTGTGCTTGGTGGCAGAGCAATCAGCTGGAGGAGTATAAAACAGGAATGTACCGCTGATTCCACCTCGGAGGCTGAATATGTAGCGGCTTGGGAAGCAGCTAAGGAAGCAGTATGGCTCAAGAGATTCCTTATGGAACTTGGGGTGGTACCTTTGGCACGACAACCACTCACAGTTTACTGTGACAGCAGGGGAGCAGTCGCTCAATCCAAAGAACCCAGAAGCCATAAAAGCCAAAAGCATGTAGAGAGGAAGTATCATTTAGTCAGAGAGATTATGCAGAGAGGTGATACAGCTATTACTAAGATAGGCTCTGTAGACAATCTGGCAGATCCCTTTACTAAGCCTTTGACTGCAAAAGTCTTTCAGCAGCATATAGATGGGATGGGCATGAGATGCAACCCTGACTGGCATTGAGCCCAAGTGGGAGATTGTTAGATTGTATGGACTCAATCCATTAGATGATGTAATAAATTGATTAATTTCTTTATTTATCAATAATATCATGCTTTCCTTTCATGAGATGAATGATGTTTTATTACTTAATGCACAAGACCAATACATATGACATAATGGTTCATGACATGAACTGGGTCCTGTCGCAACCCCGGACCGGGCCCCCAAGACAAGGTGGGCCTAATCCGGGATCGGGAACTAATTGTTTGGTGATTGATGATTGTATGAATTAATTTAAATCCAAAACGTATACGAGTCTGCCAAAGAGTACCACTCGTACACGCGATTTCCCACAGGTGTCCGCGGTGAGGATATCATATCAACATGAATATTTTTTTTATGTGCTGAAGCGTGTAGCAAATCTGTTTCATACATTCATGTCCAAGATAGCAAGATCAACACATGTTTAATACTAGTATCAAAATGAGCAATGATCATTAAAGCTATAACCCCAAAAGAAAGATCCCAAAAGAAAGTTAAGGTTTACAACAATATAGTTTAATTACATTGTTCCCAAAAATAGAGGCCAACAAAGGCCAATTTGAATAAAATAACAAGTTCCCCAAAAGAATGGTTAGTTTCTACCCCCAAAACGTTTCGCAGCTCAAGCACCCGAATGTCTAGACGACATTATTGGCGTGCCACTCAACTAATCCGTGCGGTTCGCCGACCGCCTCCTCAAGCTCCTCCTCGGGGGGACTGATGCCGGGACTTGAGTACCAAAGCAAAGGGTCAAACACGACGGTTTGGCAAACGGGTGAAAAGACATATCAATAAAGAAATTACCTTGGAAAATATTTAAACCTATCAAGCAATAGTTTCATAAAACGAGAGAATCATTTATTCAAATACATATGCAATATAAAACATGTAAGGTATCCAAGGAAACGGGAAACAGACAAGATGTCAACCACACATAGCTAAGTCCTCTATCACCGAAGTGACATGAGCATATCGGGATGTTGTCTCAGTCACCGAAGTGAGGAGATGCAACATAAGTAACATATACATATACATAATATAATACGGGACATGACCACGGTTGCGAACCGGGTATCAGGACAAGACCACGGTAATAACCAGGTAGCGGGATCCAAACTGCAGCTGGCGGGACGAGAAGGGGTCTCCAAGTCGGTGGATCAGATCGTCAAGGAAAGCCAAGCTTAGTGGTGCCGACTCATAGGTCAAATGACAAGTCAAATCATGTATAAAACATATCGAGTGCATGTATGTAAACGAGCGGGACGGGATGCTCAAAGGCACAAGTATCATTTTATTCGGGCATGTATAAACGGGCTAACAAAATGCTAAAATACACTTTCAATACTTTCGGGGATGATGAATCATAATTCGATAAATTCGGGACAAGTGTCGAGATTTAAGATAAACCATAATTCGAGAAATTCGGGACAAGTATCGAGATTTAAGATAAATCAGGTGGTTAAGAACCCCGTATGTCCATTGTAATAATGACTTGGTACTCCTTGAGTTTGGGGACATTCCGGGCTCTTTATACACCTTAGTGATTTTCAAACCTTGAAATGAACTTTAAAACAAACGGAACCTTAAAAAAGATCCTAAGTATAATGTTAATCCTAGTGCATCGTACTACCTATTCAGTCACCGAAGGAATAGGATTCGCGATACCCAGGCATACAAACCTCGTGCATAGTTATAAAAAGGGTATCCCGTTGTCCCATACCGTTCAAGATTGAATTAGGTTAAGTTCCGATACAACCGGGTTAACCTCAGAGAATGTCAGGTCAAACACTCTCACGATAAGTCAAGTGAGTCCAATAAAAAGGGGTAAACAAGTTCCACCTAAGTCCATTTAAGAAAAGAGTGAAAAATCACTTTTCAGGGGAAATTTGCAGAGTGCCCGGTCGACCCGACCCTTGGCCGGTCGACCGCGTACACTGCAGTCTCCTCAGGTCGACCCTCTCATGAAGGCCCGGTCGACCGCGCCCTTGGCCGGTCGACCTGCAGTTGAAACTAAAAATGGGTGAACAGTATTTTGGTCAGGTTCCAAAGAACCTGACCTCTGTGTGGCCGGTCGACCGCGTGAACTGCGTAACAGTAGTTCCCGCAGTGCAACAGGTCATTCAACAGGGGACCTGATCCAGTGTACCCGGTCGACCGAGCCCCTTGGCCGATCGACCGCGTGAACTGCATAACAGAACCCAGTTTTGTTTTCTGCAATTCAGTGGTTCATCCCTTTTTCCCTTTCTTTTGTGTTCATTCTTTTAGACCTGATTAGCAATCTAAATCATAGATAAAATAAGCTAATAAGGTTCACAAATGTGCATTTATTTCAAACCTAAATAAGTTATTAATATCACAAAACATTAGGTGAAATCATAAATGCATTTCATAAAACTCATTCAAAGCTAAAAGTATCAAATCATCCACTTGCCTTTGGTCCCAAATCAAAGGAAAACAAGTTCCTATGCACCCTTGCAAGCCAAGAACACAATCTCTACAAAAACCCCCAAAAACAAACCCTAAAATGGGTCAAAACAATGAAGGAGAAGAGAAAGCTTTCAATAATGGAAATGTAGCTTCTCTAAGGCTGGAAGAACACAAATCTAGAAGATTAGAGAGAGAGCTTACCAATAGGTGCTCCAAATGAGCAAGGCAAGCTAAATGAAGATCTTAGAGAGATGAGATTTCTTCACAAATGGTACCAATGGAAAGCTCTTGAAGTGGTGAAGAAGATGATGAAATTCTTTTTGATGTCTTGATGATGGAAAAGCAAGAAGAAGAAAGGAAAACCCTAAGCAAGAACAGTTGCTGGAAAAAGGAGAAAGGAGGGAGATGAGTGCTTATATAGCATTTGCAAGTGGGCTTCACTTCATTGGAAACTTGGAAGGCTGAAATAATAGTTTTGGGGATCTCGGATGAAATCGACGAAGAAGGAAGAAATGATCGTAGAAATTTCTAGTTTCTAAAAAGTATAAGTTTCGCGGGTTTCGGGAATATCAATTATTTAGTCCAGATTTAGTGTAAAAAGACTGTTTTGCCCAAGAAGCTAGAAAAGTCGAGTTTCGAGATTCGGAACGGGAACGGGATCAACATGAAAATTGAAGGGATTAACAAAATAAGTAAACCGAGATAAAACATCAAATCAAAAGAATCTCGAGTAATCCCCCAAGTACACGTAAGTCATAAAAAGGAACCCCCAAAGGGCCCCACTAATTCCAAAGGCACTCAAAAATTTCCAAAGCTATGACAAAGCTATTCTAAACCAACTATACCAAAATCCACTAAACCAAATCAAGTCTAACACGCAACTTAATTAGTACTAATCGAGGTCACTTGGGTCGGGGTCTTACAGGTCTCATTAGTATATTAGATGTGATATATGTGTATGGATAAGATCCACACACGGGAGACATGTGCTACAAATCTTATAATTAAACATCTTCACAACCGGTGATGAGACTGGGCATCTCATCTGATAAGGTTGCAGCGCTTTGATCACTATGAAATAGTGTGATTTGTCTCGATCATCAAAATGTAAGATTCTGGATCACAATGCTGGTACATTGGATGTATTGAAGGACCATGAGTCGCACCTTATGAAATACTGTCTCGAGTTTAAGGTTTGCTCTCATAATTCCCTAGCAATAGGCTCTCAATCCTGAGACATTGATGAACTCAAGTTTCTATCTATTCATTTGCTTTTTGAGTCACCAATGGGTGAGGCCAACTGTAGGTCAACACCTCGGTATCTTGGGTACGTGGTAGTAGGACTGTGGGAACATCCAATGGTCAATATGGAATCTATCTATATTATCCCCTTGTGCCAATTAATGGATTTGTCATTAGTAAGTGGGCACCCATCTCGATTAAGAGTTAATTGGATGGTACTGATGATCACTGTGATTAATTGGGGCTCAAGGATAATAAGATGTGGATTTAAATTGGTGGGACAGTTTTAGTCCAATTGATCCATGGATATTAATAGAGGGGCCTACTTGTGGTAATTGGGAAGTTAGGGTCTTCATTGTAATTTATTCCTAAGACTGGAGTGCAATTGCATTTATATAGTGATGTTATTTGCAATTAACTGTGGGCCCGAATTGCACATGAGATGTGGGGTCGCGGTGTCCCAGTTGGAGCCAGCTTTCTATGGAATCCCTAGTGGTCCCCACGCTAGCCCAAGTTATTGGAAAGATACTAATCCTACTAGAACTCTAAGATGAAGGAATTAGAAAGTTACTATTTCTATTTGAAGGGAGACTTCTCATAGTGATAATAGTAAGGTTACTATTTTGTGTGGAAGTAAGACTTCTATTTCAATTAGTACAAGAGGAGGAAAGGAGGTTGCTTAAAGCTATAAAAGGAGAAGAAAGGGGGCTGGGACGTTCATATTCTTGGAATTCACGCCAAGCCCTCTTATGTGCAAGAGTTGCACATCTCTCTTGATCTTCTAGTTCTCTTCTAGTTTCTTAGTTTTCTTAAAGGGTTTTCTCTTGAAGTTTCCACCAGCCTTTTTGAGAAAAGAGATCTGATACGGGACATAGCGTGGAAGAGCAAGAGGTCTTGGAGATCTTAAGTTGCTTACAAAGAAAGCAGTTTCTTCAACTAGCAAGTCTTCTTCTCCATTCAAGCACAACCAGGCTCCAAAGGTATAATCTACTTCTCTATCTGTTATAGATTATTTTGTTGCATGCTGTTGCTTGTTTTATTACTGTACAAGATGGATGAATATGAGGGATTGCATCCTGAATATGGTTTGTGGCGTAATGGGTGCTTGATCCCTGAGTTAAGTGGGTCAAAAGTTTTGAAATCCCATCCACAAGGCCCACCTGTTTCCAACATGGAGTAGAAAACAAAATCATATACTTGAAATTAAAATAGTCTCCATAATTAACATGTACAATGAAAAACTAAAAGATCACTTGCCTTGGCCTCTAGCACTCCAAAATCACTCCTAGATCTCACCCAATAGACAATAGCGCACCTATTAAACAAAAGCCGTAAAGAAATATCAAAAATGGCTCAAAATTTAGAAAACAAACAAGGACATGGAATTTGATCATGCATGTTGGAATTAGTGGCTCATCTATTACCTAGATCAACATGTTAAAAGATGGGAGCAAGAGACTTACTCTAAGTTTGCCCTACAACAACTCTATGGGTTGTTGGAGAGGTTGTTGGCAACGAAACGACGAGAAAATGGCGCCAAATTCGAAGCTAGCTCTCAATGCATGGAGTAGAGTGGTGGTTATCAATCTTCAATTTGGTAGAGTTTAGTGAGGTCTTGGGAGAGAAAATGAGCAAGGAGAAGAGGAAGGAACTCGGCTCTGTAGCTACTGAAACCAGCTGAGAAAAACGTGGAAATGAGGAAGAAAGAGGGTGGGCAGCTTATATATAAAGTCATGAGTGGGGCGCAAAACTTATAATTCTTCATGGGCTTGGATCTGGGCTTTCTGGGCCTCGGGTGAAATCGACGAAGAAGACTAAAATGATCCTCATAAAATCTAGTTTTCAAAAAAATATATTTTTGACATGGTTCAGGAATTTCGAAATTTGGGCTCAGATTTCAATGTGAAAATGTTGTTTTGCCCTTATGGCTGAAAAACTGATTTTCTAAGTTTCGAATGGGACCGGGCTAAACACAAAAGTTGTTGGGGATAATTTGACCTATCAAAAGAAACCAAACTTGAAAATTTTCAAAATCAAGAACAATCACCCCACGCTGACACGTCAACCCAAGGCATCTCCGAGCTACCAGATTGGATCCAACAACTCTCAAAATTCCCAAAAGCTATAGAAAACTATTCTAAACCACAAACCAACCAATTAAGTTCAAAACTCACTTAGAAAACTAACCCACAGCTAAACACACACTAATCGCGAAAATTAGGGGTCGGGGTCTTACAAATCCATATTATACTTTTCCTTATTCCAATTAATGGGCTGGTCAAAGCATACCATGCATGCACCTCCTAGTGGGGCCCACTATCCAAATGTCCCTGATGGACACCTATTGCAAAATGTGAGTCTCTGTTAAGATGCCCTATGTGTGTTTAATCTGTGGTGGGACCCGTTGTTTGATCTGATAAGAGATCAGGTCCATTCTCATGTCCGTACTTGTCTGGGTAACTCTGCTAGTGTGGTTAATCTTGGAGCGGAACCCACAACCCAAATGTCCCAGTTAGGCATGACGTGAAGCCCACCTCTTCCTGGAACCGGGTTCTGTGTAGAGAAAAGGGTTCTGTAGTGAAGAGGGAGGGGGCCAGTTTTGACCTCAGTAGGTATTGGAAGAGAGAGAATGCCCAGGTGACAAACATTAAATGTTGTCAAAGTATTTCCATGCCTACCTCATAGTTTCTAGAATTTAGGAAAAAAGACCCTTAGTCTTTAATGAACCCATTGGTCTCTTAAGATTTATATTCGTGGAAATACACTAAGATGTGATCCCTAGGTTTTCTAAAAATTATAAACTGAGGCTGTTATTTATCATTATCATTTACAAATTAAATATTGAATAATATATTTGGTTTTTAATGTGTTAAATTTATATTTTTGAACTCTATTAATTGGATTATTGGACCGAGTAAATACCGTCTGGGCACACGGTATCTTACCAACGTAGGGTTTAGTAACTGGTATGACCTCGGGGAAATCCTAGTGGATTCGTATTCGAGCTCAACTCATATTTATTGGAAAACCCTTAATTGGGTCTATGCATTGATTGAGAAGGAATGCATTGGTCTTTTATCTATTTAGAGATTCTTGTGGTTGTTGGGCACGAGACCTTACGTTTGACATTAGGATTAGCCTGTGATTATTCATTGACCTTCGGGTCTGCATACATGATTGAGATTGATGTTTGTTTGTTAGTTAAATACCCTACATGGATTGAATATGGACCGTGCTGTGGCTTGGCAGTCGATTGAAATATTGTAGTGGTTTATTTGAATGATTTATCAGTATTCGATTGTAAATTATTATGCAACCAGCCCTTCACTTTGACCTAGGTTTCCATGTCAGAGCATTACAAATCACTAGGTTTATTCTATTATGATATGTATATATATGTACATCGATTGAGTCATAATTGAACAATTGCAGTTGTAATTGGACGGCTGATCACCGATGTGTGCGGACACTATAATATTCGAATTGATTGTTTGACCGGTATTCTAGATTATTGATTAGTTTATGACCGCTGACGTGATTTAGATGGTTAGGGCTGACCACCCAAAGCAGTGGTATTGCTTCTATGTGATTATTGTATTGCTCTATTAAGTAGATTGGATTTAGGTTATACGCTCTTTTCGTCACTGTCACAGTGTTATTCTCTTACGATCATTACCTGACATTACTCATCTTGATCTTGTATTTTATTTATAAATTATGCTTTAGTCCTTGCTGTTTACCTTGTTTATTGGTGCATAGGTGTCGATCCCTACCCGAGAAGGAGGAGGGTTAAACGTTTCAAGCATTTGAGCCAATTGATGAACCCGAGTGGAGAGCCGGAGATGGCTACGAAGCCGTCTGGGTTTGTGCAGGAGTGACTTTTATCATAGAGACCATTTTAGTAGCAAATTCTATATAATGAACCTAATTTTATTTAGTTGTTTTATTTAGGTTATTTTGGAAACTTTAACCTTAAAAATTTAGTTGGTTATGTGTTGGTTTGGATTTTGGATATTGATACCAATTGATTTAATACTTCCGCAAAGATTATATTATGACTCACCATGTTTTGAAATTTTGTGGGTTAATATTTGGGAGCTTCTGTTGCATTAAACACAGGAAAATGAATATTTATTCTTATTTTCCACGTCTTTCCTTGGTTATAATTTTGGGGACGTGACACCCTTCACTTGAATATGCATTAAGATGGATTGTTGGGGTATCATAGATCTCATCTCCTCCAATGACCAAATAGTAATGTACGGTACGTCGAGGACAACCCTTTACCTAAGTTTGGTTTGTGACCTCTATGACTTTGCATTGTACCTTTTGGTACCGATGTATACATGTCGCGAACATATTCTTTAGCATTGTACTTGTGTTGAGGGATCATATAAAAAACTTAGATAGATTGGACATAGGATCCCCTTTGTAATCCGTATCTTTGTTGGGGTTTGACTAAAGTGTTGAGACTAGGCGGCTTTGGTCGCTAAGGCTTTGGAGATGACTACCAATGACGGTCTGATGAATCGTCTGTCTATCTGGAATTGGCTTGGACTGATTGATTGATGAGGGTAGTTCCTCTTTCATTTCAACGAATCTTGTTAACACAAGAGAAGCCTAGCCCCTCAGTAATGTATGTTTTTAGGACTCTTTATGTCAAGCACCACTCAATTGTAACTTTCAACACAGCTGGGGCACCACTATGATAGAACTTCTTTTTTTGTAAAACTACAGATCGATAATTTTGGATGGATGTACACCATTGGATACCAATGATGTTGGGTTTTGATGTTTGTTATCCTAGGCATCACTTTCCGACTAGGCTATTCCCCCGTGCATTCTCTCCACCACAACTCGGTGCGAGTGGGGAGGGCAGTGATACTATCCCATGGTGATTAGCCTATTTGGATCGCCTATTTGTTGAGATGTTTTGTTTAGGTCTTTCTTTGTGACTCGTTATGCACTGAGACTCATATGATCATGTTATTTTCAACTATGGTTATTACTACATATCTAATGTCGTTTATATAAATATATTTGTCTGCCGACTCTCGTAGTCTGATGATGTTACTCTTGGTGCATAAGAACTGAGCCCACAGATCCCATAGAGGAGACGGAGGAAGTTTAGGCAGATCAGCCCAATGATTTCCACGAGTGGTATGTGGATGACATAGTGTAGTCGTTCTAACCCCTCACTCGATGCCTTCACGCCTACATAGATAGTTCTCCCTTTTGGGGTTTTTTTTTTTTTTTTTGGCCCAGGTTTTTGTAGTGGCCGTTTTTGTATAAAATGCTTTTGTACAACTGTTAAACTTTGACTATAACTGATGTTAACTATACTTTTCTCTTAAATGTTTACTATTGATGTAAATTGTTAAATTATGAAGCTTCCGCTATATTTTGGATGAACTGAGGAAATATCTATACCTCATCGTAGACTTCGATCCTTATGGGACAATTATTGAGGGCCACGTATACTGGTTTAGTAGAAGGATTTTAATTGACTCAAAATCTCACACATAATCCCCATTTTACAAAATTGGGGCGTGACAGCTGAGTTAAGGTCTCCCAACAAGGAGTTCATTCCAACGAGCAGCTACAGTATACTCATTTCTCCCGCTCCATGTGCATGCTATCCAAATCTATTTCACAACACTTAGCAAACGCAATATTGCCCACTACCCATTTTAGATTATCAAAAATTATGTTTATGTGCTGCATCAATGAATTCCAAAAAAGGGAGCCTGTTGGTTTTGTCTGACATTCCAGTATGGAGCTGTCTTGGTGCTTGTAAGTGCCTAAAATAATACGGACTTGCTTTGATGGGGATTACTGAAGAGCCACTGATAGAGGGGAGTGTTCGCTTGACCTGAGAAAGAGAGATGGGTTAGAGGCCTTGGCTGTGAAGAGCCGAAGGCACTCCGACGCCTAAGTTAGTCTTGTTACTGAACAAAGGGAGAGTCAATGAAGAGGGAGAGAAGGCTTAATATCGCTTACCCCTTCGTCGTTCTGTGCTGTGCCTATTTATAGATGCTGGTGTTCTCAGATCATTCCTGAGTGGAGGTTGGTGGGCGTACGGTCCCATCGGACCATGCTTTTCCCATAAATGAAGGTTGGTAGAGGTCCCATCCTGTCAGACCATACCCCGATCTTTCACATGATTGCTGATGTGATGGCGGAATGAAGTCCACGCTTCTTCCGTATTCGGCGCCCATCCCGCTCGTCTGAGCCGGGACATGCCCTCATTAATTGTTGATTGACAAGATGCCCAACCCGGTTAACCACTGCAGAGGTGGATATCGGCACCCGTTTCACAATGGGAATGCATCCCCAAGTCTCGGGCGGATAATCCTTAGTCGAAGCGGAACTCCCCAAGAAGCCGAGATCGTGACGGATCAGCCGACCTGCGTCAGGTCCCGAGCTGGTAAGATAATCCCACACAATTGCCCCCCAAGCTCTGGGTCTCGGTATCCAACCTCGGGACCAAGAGCTTCGTTTTAGTGAGGGACCTCGCAGGCGTCCGTCCTTATCTTGAGTACTCTGATAGGGCAATTAAGGCCGTTGCCACCCTGTCTGTCAGGGACGGTTGATTAGCACAAACCCTTTCGTTTCATCTCCCGAGGGAACTGATGGGAGCGACTTTTCGTTTTTCAAGGAAAGACAGCTGGCGGTGACACGTGTCATTGTTTCATGGTTCCTTCCATCGTTTCCGGGGCAGCGTGCGCGCGGCTCGAGGCGACGATTCCTGTCTTCGATATTGAAGAAGGCGGTTTTCTCTTTATTTATAGGTAGGGGTGCCTCTCTCCTTCTACTTCTGCATTTTTGACTCTCAGCGATTTGAAGATAAAACGAAGGAAGTCCCCGCTGTGTTTCAAGTTTCCGGTCTTCCTCATCCATTGCGAGCTCTTCGTGAGTTCCTCTTCCCTCTTCCTCTTTCTGTATTCCGACCCTTTAGGGTTTTTAATCTAGGGTTTTTCTTTTTTGGGAGAATGGGAGTCTATAGACATTGGGTAGATACACCCGAGGCTATGGATAGTTTCAGGGAGATGTATCACATCCCTGCAAACGTTAGTACCAGGGTGGAGGACCCCGACGACATGTTCGACGGTTTTGTATTCGCCGATGGGTGGATGCCTTTTCCCCTAGTGGCCATAGTCGAGGGAGGGGTCAGGTTCCCGGTCCATCCACTATTGAGGGCATGCCTGTCCACATGGCACCTCAGCCCCTGCCAACTGATGCCTAACGGTTACAAGGTGATAATGGGGGCTGTGGAGCTCAATAGGATCTTAGGGATTAACCTCGGCGTCCACGACATAGAGGATGCATATGATGTGTGCAAGTCGGCGGGGGATGGTACCTGTTTTTACCTCCGGGGGAGGCCAGGAAGGGAACAATTTGTTACCGAACTGGATGATTCAGGCCGTCACGCCGGGAACGACCGCCTGTTCATATCAGGCAATTGGGAGTTCGGGGAGGATGAGACCGCGGCCGAGAAGCGGTACAGGATACCCCGTCATTTCGAGATCCCTCCAAGTAATGCACCGAACTCCTTCATGCCCTTGTTTTTCTGTTCTCCTTCTTTGTTGGACTAAGCCTTTTGTGTTTTTGCGCGAGCAGAGGTCAGCCAGAGGAAGAGCGAGGCCATCAATTCCGGTTGGAGACCGAATAGCGACTGGCAAAAGTCCGTGCGTGGTTACAAGGGCCATAACACGTGCGCCGCTTGGTCGCTCCTCGGCTATGAACCGAGGTACAAAACGTACATCAAGAGGAGATCCGCGGGTGACGCTGCATCGCCCGATCTAGACCGCCGAAGGGCTTCAGGGGCGGAGGCCACCACATCCCGAGCGGAGCCGGAGCCCGATCTTGAAAGGATCGTCGATTCCTATTCTTCCCCGAGCTCCGAGGGAGGGAGAATGCCGCCACAACGTCCTCCTCTGGCCACAAAGGATTTGGGCAGCAAGTTTTTTGGGAAGGAAGCTGCTGCCCCGAACCCCCCTATCACGAGCAAGCAGCCGGTTCCCACCGGTCAGGGCTCCACCAATGCCCTTCCTTCCGTTGGGCCTCCTGTCCGGGAGCGCCCCGCGGAGATTCCAAAGGAGAAATCCCGGGCGGACAAGGGGCCCAGGTTGGAGAAGCCGAGCTCATCTAGGCGGGAACGCCCCGCAGGGGATGAGAGAGAGGGGGGCCCGGAAAAGCGGCCACGTACTTAAGGGCCGGCAGAGAAGGCCCCGGGGAGAAATACGGAACAGGCCCCTGGGGCCAGTTCGGCAGTCCCTCGAGAGGGGCCGGCAATATGGAGGCCGTCCCTGCTGCTTGGGCCGGGAAGGCCTGTGACAGTGGATGACCGCCTCCATGGAAACCCCGCCGTTGCAGCCACGTTCGCTGGTGCCTGCGCCCTTCCGCAGGATATAGAGCAGTTGCAGCGGATGGAGGACGGGACTTTGATGGCCGGCGTTATTCAGTCTGCCTTCTCGGTAAGCCTCTTAAGAGTATATCGACCGTTTTTTGTGGGACTTTCTTGACATTCGAACCTTGCCTTTTGCAGATCATTCAGCGGGCGAAGGTGGCCATGGACAGAGTCCAGCACCGGGACACCCGGGTCGAGAAGCTGGAGGCTGAGAAGAAGAAGGTAACCGACGCCCTAGAGGGCGTTTGTAAGAATCTAAAGGAGGAAGAGGAGAAAAACTTCAGCCTTGTGAAAGACCTCGAAGCTGTCGTAAATGAGGTCTGCAAGGTCAAGGAGGAGAGCGTCGCTCTGAAAGCAGCGGCCGAAGTCAAGGCAAAAAGGGCAATCCAGCTTGAGGCCGAGCTGGAAGAAGCGAGAGCCGAGCTGAAGAAGAAGGATGCCGAGCTGAAGAGAAAGAGTGCTGAGCTTGAGGTCGTTTGTAAGGAGAAAGCCCATGTTGAAGCCACGACCCAGGCGGAAGTCGACGCTGCTTTCAACGACGGGGTGGGGGAAGCCACCAAGGATTATGAGAGGCAACTCGAGGTCCTGGGTCCGCGCTTGTTTGAGCTTGGGTGCAGAGCTGTGCTAAAGAAAATGGTTGTCTCTAAAGACGACTCCATATATCAGGATTTGCCCAAACTTGAACCCCAGGCCTCGGAAGAGAGTTCGGTTTCCCCACAAGCCCCAGCAGCAGCTCCAGCACTCGAGGCTCCGGTTGCCGAGGCCGCTCCTGACGTTCCTCCTGAAACTCCTTCTGAGAAATGATTCTCTTTTTGTACTTTTCTTATCTATTTTGTAAGAACGAGTTTGTACTTCCTCTTCTATTAATAAAAGATTCATTTTTGCTTGAGCGTGTCCGTTGTGTCCACTTTTTAAGTAGTGAAACTTTTATACCCTGAGGATCGTATGTTTTTCGAATCACGAACTGACACATCAGGAGCCTGACCGGGACCGGGATGAATTGGTCCTGCGTGAGGATTGGCCCCGCCGTTTTACTCCGGGAAACGGGCGGCGAATTATTCAGGTTGGTTTGGGGACCCAGCCTAACGGTTGGTGCTGTGAGCCCGCAGAGGTGGCCGGCTCCATAACATAGCCCGGGTGGACGGTTCCTCTAACCAAGCTGAGGGAGGACTGGTTCCACAACCGAGTTCGTGTAGCTGGTTCCGTTAACCGAGCTGAGGGAGGACTGGTTCCACAACCGAGTCTGTACAGCTGGTTCCGTTAACCGAGCTGAGGGGAGACTGGTTCCTCAACCGAGTCTGGGCAGCTGGTTCCGTTAACCGAGCTGAGGGGAGACTGGTTCCATAACCGAGTCCGGAGCTGGTTCCGTTAACCGAGCTGAGGGGAGACTGGTTCCATAACCGAGTCCGGAGCTGGTTCCGTTAACCGAGCTGAGGGAAGACTGGTTCCACAACCGAGTCTGGGCAGCTGGTTCCGTTAACCGAGCTGAGGGAATTGAAGGCGATAGAGGGAGTACACCATAGTCATCGGAAAATTCACCATTTTTATTGCCTGTGATGAGTACAATTTCAAAAGTAATATTTTTTGAGGTGCGCAGCATTCCAGGGTCGTGGTAACCCTTTGCCGTTCATGTCTTCGAGCCTGTAAGCAGACTGTCCGGCGACAGAGACAATTTTGAACGGTCCTTGCCAGTTTGGCCCTAACTTACCTTCACTTGGGTTTTTATCTGCAGTCAGCACTTTTTTCAGGACCAGCTCTCCAACAGCGAACCTTCTTTCTCTGACTTTCTGGTTGTATCCCCTAGCCAGCTGCTGTTGATAGGAGGCAAGGCGGATAGCTGCGGTTTCTCTTCTTTCTTCGGCTAGGTCGAGTTCTCTGGCTAGATTGACGTTGTTTTCATCTTGGTGAAAAAGCTCCGACCTTAGAGTAGGAAGACCAACTTCGAGGGGTATTACAGCTTCCATCCCGTAAGCCAAAGAAAACGGGGTAGCCGAAGTGGATCGTCTTGGCGTCGTTCTGTATGCCCAAAGGACGCTCGGGAGTTCTTGGATCCACCTTCCTTTGGCCCTGTCTAGCCGCTTCTTGAGTCCGTCGAGAACAACTTTGTTTGAGATTTCAGCCTGGCCATTGCTTTGCGGATATGCTGGAGATGAGTATCGGTTTCGGATACCGAGCTCCTGACAGAAGTTCCTAAAGAAATTCGAATCGAATTGAGTCCCGTTGTCCGAGATCAATGTCCGGGGGATTCCAAATCTCGTTACTATATTCTTCCAGACGAAGTTTTTGGTGTCCTGTTCGGTAATGGAGGATAATGGCTCCGCCTCTATCCACTTCGTGAAATAATCCGTAGCGGTTATCAGCCACCTCTTATTTCCCTGAGTTCGGTGAAGAGGTCCGACGATGTCTAGCCCCCATTGGGCAAAGGGCCACGGGCTTGAAAGGGGACTTAGGTCCTGGGCTGGCTGATGGAGAGAGTGTGAGAACTTCTGACATTTCTCGCACTTCCTGGCATAGAGCTGCGCATCCTTCTGCATATAGGGCCACCAATAGCCCTGGCTGATGGCTCGGTAGGCCAACGACCGACCTCCGATGTGGCTCCCACAAATGCCCTCATGGATTTCATATAAAAAGTCTTCAACCTTGCTCGGGTGTACGCACAGGAGGTAAGGTCCCGTGAAGGACTTCCTATATAGTCTGCCTTCTGGAGACAGCCAAAACCGAGTTGCCCGCATCCTGATTTTGTGGGCTTCGCCCTTGTCTTCAGGAAGTTGATCGTCTTTTAGATAAGCTACTACTGGGTCCATCCAGCTGGGACCGAGATCGGCGTATATGATGAGCCGAACTGGAGCGAGTTCTATACTTGGTGATTCCAGTGTTCCTACTTCGATGGTTCTCTTCCAGCCAGCTTCAACAGCTGATCCCAGGCTAGCAAGGGCGTCGGCGAGGGAGTTTGATTCCCTGCCGATTTGCCTGACTTCAACTTTTTGGAATTGAGAGAGAAGTTGTTTTGTGCGGGCTACATAAGCGGCCATCCTTTCGTCGCGAGCTCGGTAGTCTCCACTGAGTTGGCTTGCTACTAACTGAGAGTCGCTGAAAACTGCCAGCTGTTTTGCTCCTAAGGCCTTGGCGCTGTTTAATCCAGTGATTAGCGCTTCATATTCAGCTTCGTTATTGGACGCTTTAAAGCCGAGCGTCAGCGCCTGTTCGATGAGGAGACCTTCTGGGGATTGGAGCACTATGTCGATGCCGGACCTTCTCGTTGTTGCTGATCCGTCTACGAAGACTTTCCATGCTGTGCCAAGGAATTGCTTCCAGGATTGATGTTCGTCTTCGGTGGTCTCATCTCCTTCTGTGACATCATCCTCGATATTGCCCACCAGTTCGGTAGTCGAGGTGGTCGGTGCCGAACTCGGGGAAGTGAATTCAACAAGAAAGTCCGCCAAGACTTGAGCCTTGATTGCCGTCCTGGGCTGATAGCGTATATCATACTGTCCCAGTTCGACGGCCCATTTTGAAATTCTCCCAGAGAAATCTGCCTTCCTAAAGAGGGATTTAAGCGGATGCTCCGTAACAACCACTATGGTATACGTCTGGAAGTAATGGGAGAGCTTGCGAGAGGCGCTGATGAGGGCCAGCGCGAGCTTTTCCAGCGGCATGTACCTGGTTTCGGGGTCAAGCAGGGTTTTGCTCGTATAATAGATCGGCTTTTGGTGCCCTTCTTCCTCTCTTATCAGTACCGAGCTCACGGCATGGTCCGAGACTGCTAGGTACAAGTAGAGTACTTCGCCCTGCAGCGGTGTGGACAATATGGGGGCTGAGGACAAATATTCCTTGAGTCTCTGAAGAGCCTGGTCGCACTCCGGGGTCCACTGAAATCTTGAACTCTTTTTCAAGAGCCGGAAGAAAGGGAGGCACTTGTCCGAGGCGCGGCTTATGAAGCGGTTGAGCGCGGCTGCCATTCCAGTGAGCTTCTGTACCTGCTTTGTTGTGGTCGGGCTCTGGACCGCTTGTATTGCCGAGATCTGTTCTGGATCAGCCTCGATTCCTCGTCTGGTGACCAAGCTCCCCAAGAATTTGCCAGAGCCGACTCCGAAGGCGCATTTCGACGCATTTAGCTTCAGTCCGAATGCCTTCAGGATTTCGAAGACTTGTCTGAGGTCGGCCAGGTGGTCTTCTGACTTTTTGGACTTGACGACCATGTCGTCAACGTACACTTCCACGGATCTGCCGAGGTGGGCTTGGAACATTTTTGTGACCAACCGCTGGTAGGTCGCCCCTGCATTCTTTAACCCGAAAGGCATCACTTTGTAGCAATAGATGCCTCTGGGTGATATAAATGCTGTTTTTTCCTCGTCCGGCCCATACATCGGGATCTGGTGGTACCCCCGATAAGCATCAAGGAAGCTCATCCTATCATGTCCTGCGGTGGCATCGATCAGCTGGTCGATCTTGGGGAGTGGAAAACTATCTTTGGGACAAGATCTGTTGAGATCGGTGAAATCAACACAGACTCTCCACTTCCCGCTCTTCTTTTTGACTACCACAGTATTGGCGAGCCATTCGGGGTAGTGGACTTCCCTTATTGCTCCTGCCTCCAGGAGTTTGTCAACCTCTTCCACTACCGCTTCAGCTTGCTGGGTACCTGACCGCCGCGCCTTCTGGATGACTGGTTTGTGTCTTGGATCCACGTTCAGTTTGTGACTAATGATTTCCGGGTCGATGCCGGGCATTTCGTATGGAGTCCAGGCGAACACCTCCTTGTTCAACAACAGGAAGTCGAGGAGCTCGGCCCTCTCGGACTCGGTAAGCTGGCTGCCGAGTAAGAAAAACCTTTCGGGGTCTTGGGGGTCGATTCTGACCTCGGCCAGGTCCTCGGTACTCTTCTGTTCGGGAGTTCGGCCGTAGTCCTCTGCATTCGCTTCCAGCTCGGCCATGTGTACGTGGGGCTCCTTTTCTCCAGAGACAACGGCCATCAAGCATTGCTTGGCCATCTCTTGGTCACCTCCGACTGTGATTATCTCGACCCTACCGTTCTTGTCCTCCAGCGGAAATTTTAGCTTCTGGTGATGGGTGGAGGGTACGGCTTCCATGCTGTGCAGCCAACTCCTTCCCAGAATTGCATTGTAGGGTGATGGCACATCCACCACTAGAAAGTCAGCCTGTCTGCTGGCTCCTCCGACTTGGATCCTCAGGGAGACTTTCCCTTTAGGGTAAACTGGCTTTGAACTGAACCCCAGGAGAGGGGTGCGAGATTCTTGCAGGTCCTCTGCCTTGAGGCCCAGTTTTCTAAAGCAGTCGAAATAGAGGATCTCCGACGAGCTGCCAGGATCTATGAGTACCCTTTTGACCATGAAATTCTCAAGCCTCAGGGTGAGCACCAAGGGATCATTGTGAGGGGAGCGGACTCCGTGGAGGTCGTGGTCCGAGAACCAGATCCGGGGCTTGTCAGCCCGAGCTTTTTTTGCTGCTGGCTCCAGCTCGGCCGTGAGCACCTGCCTATTGTGGGAAGCCCTCCTGGCTTCGGCACGTGCCTGGTTGATCCCGGCCGCCGCGGGCGCCAGGTGGATAACGTTTATGATCCCTACGGTCTCATCATTATCTTCGTCACCTCGGCGCTGCCGGGAACGGCTATCATGGCCGCTCTCTTCCTTTACATATTCCTTGAGGCGTCCCTCTTTGACGAGCTTTTCAATGTAGGATTTAAGGGACACACAGTCCTCCGTCATATGCCCTTTCTATCGGTGATACGAACAAAATTTATTTGGATCCCGAGCAGAGGGATCGCCCTTCACTGGCTGGGGCGGTGAGAAGAATGGCTGCGTCTTGATTTTGGTGAGGATCCTGTAGATGGGCTCCTTGAAAACAGTATTAACCGCCCTGTATGCATCTGATGGTGGTCTGTTCTTCATCCTTCCCTCCGAGGTGGAGCGTGGGGCTATCATCGGACTTGCTGGAGTCTTCTGACGGCTCCTTTCCTCCTTGCGGAATGGCTTCTTGTCCTTCTAGGGGGGCCGATCCTCGAAACGTCCATCTTGGAGTTTGAGGCCAAAGTTTTCTCGGGCCCTGGTTTCGTCTTCCTCCTGTTCGACGAACTGGTTCACCCGGGTCATGAGTGCTTTCATTGTGCCCACAGGATATCGAACAAGCTCTCTTCGGAGTTCGGTGCCTGGCAATAAGGCCTCCTTAAAACACATTACAGCCAGCTGTTCGTTTGCATCTTCGATCTGGCTATAGATGGTCCAGAACCTTTTGGCGAATCGAATTACATTCTCGTCCCTCCTCATTCTCATAGCCATCAGGTCCTGGTTGGTTTTTGGAATGACCCGATGTGCCTGAAACTTTTCCAGGAAGGAGCCCGTGAATTGCCTCCAGCCTAAGATCGATCCTCCTGGGAGGGCACAGAACCACCGGAGAGGGAGATCGCCCAGGCTGGAAGAGAACACCCTGCAGTTCAAGTGCCCAATGTCGCCCCATACCGACATCCGCTGGGTGAAGTGTCTGAGGTGGGCTGCAGGATCCGAGGTCCCGTCATAGAGGGTGAATCTCGGGATGCTGAACTTTTCGGGGAGGGGGAAATTTCTTATTTCCCATGAGAATGGGGAGGCGCCAAGCTCTCCGGAGCTGTAGACATTCGATCGGTCGCGGGCGAAGCCGGCCACCTCCATGTTCTGCTGAATGGTTTGCTTGATGTGGTGGTCAAGCCATTCTGGCACACCACCTTCATCTTGCGCCTTCGGCCTCTTTTGAGTGTCGCCAGGGCTACTGCTGGAGCCTTCTTCGTAGGTGTGATGACGTTTTTTGCTGTCAAGGGCCCGCCTCAGATCCTGCCCGACCGAATGAACAACAGAAGGTGGAGCCTGATTCGCCGCTCGCAGCTGCTGCTGAAGTTGGCGAATCAACTCTTCCTTTTCCTGGATGATGGCATCTTGTGCTCTAATCTCCTCGACTCGTGGATCGTAGTTGGGGTCACCTCCTTCGGCTCGTCTAGATCTGACGACCGTTGGAGATTTGTCCCTCAGAGGCTCTCTTGGAAGACGGGGCCCGTTTGAGGTTCTTTTTTGATGAGGAGGAGATGGTTGTCGTGGAGGATGCTGGGTAACCTGACTATCTCGCCTGGCAGGGGCCGTTCGTCGCTGAGGACGCTTGGGAGGCTGACTGCCTCGCTGGGGAGGAGCCGCTAGAAGGGGTTCTTTCCCCGCCCTCCTCTGTCGAGGGGATTGCTCCTGTGGTGCTAGTGGCAAGGATGCTAGCACTGCTTCTTGTCGCCCCGCGGGCCCCTGTGAGATTAATACTTCTCGTAGTACCGGCGACGACGGCCTTGAGGGCCTTTCTCGTTGCGCACCAGACGGCGCCACGCTTTGCAGCACCGGCGACCGTGGCATTGGCATGGCTCGCGGTGTTTCGGCTATCTTTTTTGCTTTTGGTGGCATTTTGTATCAAATTCCCACAGACGGCGCCAATTGTAAGTGCCTAAAATAATACGGACTTGCTTTGATGGGGATTACTGAAGAGCCTCTGATAGAGGGGAGTGTTCGCTTGACCTGAGAAAGAGAGATGGGTTAGAGGCCTTGGCTGTGAAGAGCCGAAGGCACTCCGACGCCTAAGTTAGTCTTGTTACTGAACAAAGGGAGAGTCAATGAAGAGGGAGAGAAGGCTTAATATCGCTTACCCCTTCGTCGTTCTGTGCTGTGCCTATTTATAGATGCTGGTGTTCTCAGATCATTCCTGAGTGGAGGTTGGTGGGCGTACGGTCCCATCGGACCATGCTTTTCCCATAAATGAAGGTTGGTAGAGGTCCCATCCTGTCAGACCATACCCCGATCTTTCACATGATTGCTGATGTAATGGCGGAATGAAGTCCACGCTTCTTCCGTATTCGGCGCCCATCCCGCTCGTCTGAGCCGGGACATGCCCTCATTAATTGTTGATTGACAAGATGCCCAACCCGGTTAACCACTGCAGAGGTGGATATCGGCACCCGTTTCACAATGGGAATGCATCCCCAAGTCTCGGGCGGATAATCCTTAGTCGAAGCGGAACTCCCCAAGAAGCCGAGATCGTGACGGATCAGCCGACCTGCGTCAGGTCCCGAGCTGGTAAGATAATCCCACACAGTGCTATTCATGACTTATCGGAGGTGTTCGAAGAGCTGTTGGATTTTGCATAAATCTCCATAGTGGTGTTTGCTATGATGACACCGTTCAGTAATTTCAGGTTTCTAAGTCCCAGAACTCCCGGGAATCGAGGGCTGGCCTTGTAGATAAGGCACCACTCCTATATCTCCCATTAGGTTTCGAACTCTAGTGGAAGCCCTTTACTTCCAATGTCCTGGCCACTGGGCCAACCAAGCAAAATAAAATACAAAAATGGAAAAAAAAAAAAAGAAGAGCCCCAGAACTCCCTCGCAGGTCGTGTTGTTTTTTTTCCGGGCAATAGGGACCCACGTCTTTTCTTGGATTTTACCTGTCCATAAGAATCCATTCTGTATACCTCGAATTTTTGCAATGTGGTAATGAGAGAATTGGGAAAAGGTCATCCTGTGGTATAGATGATTAACTGCTTGGACAAGTATTTTGCGACCAGCTGGTGCGGGACTTTAGCATGCCGTCCTTGACATTTCCTTTCAACATGCTAATTAACCTTCTGACTTTGCCAAGGTGAGATCCCAAATAGCTTGGCCTTTGGTTTTAAAATAGCTAACACTTGCTTCGAGAAGTGAAAGCACCATATGATGGTTTAGAGTAGCGCAAATAGGTCATATATATGCTCTTTTTTTTCATGCTTAGGCATAGAGAGTGATCTAGTAATTTACCCATGATCTTATACTTGTCATCATTGGATCTTGGAGTCAATGATCACATGAAAAACAAACTGCAGAAAAGTCTAAGCATACTTGTATCTTTGATTTAAAACTGGACCGCAACGAAGCATCAAGATAATGGCTTGATCTTTTATCCATACTCGAAGCTAATCCTCAAGTTTCTTCTTTTTTTCTTAAGATGCTTCTGTATAATATGGTCGAAGTCATCTATTAGGTTCTCTGGCACCGTCCTCAAATGGGGTATTTGATCTATGGCTGCCCTGTACATGGAGAGGGTCAATGCTCATTCTTTCTATGCAGGTTGTTCAGTACCTCCGCACTAGCTGTGCAGGCTGGTAGCTTTATCATGTGGCCATGTGTGGCATCTTAAGATCGGAGTGTTCATGGACCGGGCTATATACAATTTGGGTCCATTTAATAAGGGGGCCGAGCTTGGGTTAAGTGATAGAAAGCCGAAAGCCTGGTCGGGCCTGAAAAAGGAATGCTTATAATTGAGTGATAGTTCGCCCAAACAATTACTAGAAAGGCCATACATCTCATAAAAAGTCTAGTATGGCCTGGGCCGATTGACTAAATGGGCGGTCTTGGTACTGACATTTACAGCTTGAACTGGGCTAAGCCCAAATACAGGCCTGAGTTTCTAAAATTCGGGTGAGTCTATATATGCCTCAGCCCGGTCCATGAACACCATGAACACCCATCTTCACTGGCTTGCGTGCACAAGCTCTAGAATTTGTTTTACTTTTTCTGCGTATTGAACCCATGCAGAACACAACAACATTTCTCTCTTTTAGGTTCCTTCAGGATGGCACCCTAGATGCCTTGTTCCTTTTCTTCTTTTATCTTTTTGTGGACACTGAATGTATTTATTACTGTTTAGTTAAGAAGTGCTAGAAGGGAAAGTTGTAACCATAATCCGTCAAAAGGAAAGCATAGGTGAACTAGTCAATATCTTTATATATATATATATATATATATCGAAACTTGGGACTCAGTGTGTAATATTTTCTTACTTGGGTGCTATATCAGAGAAATAAAATGTAGAGTTGGCTAGTTACAACAACTACAATCAATATGACTGTTGACTAAAGTGGAAACAGAATGTTATGCGATTGATGACTGCCCCTTAGATTAAATGAATTATTCTGCAAGACAATAATTATTCCTCGTATATGGACTAGAAAGTTTAGACTCAAGGTCCCAGTAAGCTTTGGTGCGGGACTTGCTAATTTAACTCAATACGGTCCTTCACTGGAACCTGGTTCGTGTCACCGAGTCTCCTTTTAATGATTTGAACTTGGGTACCAGGCAGGCAACCATCAATGCAATGTACTAAATTGTTTGCCTCACATTAAGTCACTGCATCCAAGAAAACAAGATACAAATTTTGGCGCATTTCTTCTTTCTTTTTTTTTCTCTCTCAGAATCAAGAGACAAAAGGATCCCTATCCATGCATATAGGATCCTCAAGTTTTTAGATCAAAACTTAAATATGTGTGCTCCACCCTAATGATTTGGATCCGAAACAATTGGCTACCATGCTCAGGAATCGGAGGTTGCAGTTTTCGAACTCCCGCTCTCCCTGGGGTCACTTGCCCAAGCAGAAGCGTGACTTACCCTGTGCATAGAGGAGGAACGGATTTCCTGTGCCCATAGGAATAGTCGGTTCTTGAAGAGGCCGGACACCCTCGTTAGGGAAAAAAATAAAAATAAAGAAAGATTAGGACCCAAAACTAAGGTTTTCTGACTACATGAATCATACTGCCATTTTGAGAGCTCAAACTTGTATTAACAACAAATTTACTTTTGAGGCACTGCCCATTTGAGCACGTGGATCCAAAAATCCGATCATCTGTTTTTCCCTTGATGCAAGATACAGATCCAATAGGTGAAATTGAATCCAGAGACAGAACAAAACCATCATCTTTAAGGAAAAAAAATCTCAGATCCGTCTACAAGATTCTTCCCCTGGTCTGACCAGACCTGTTACATCCCTTGCATGCACAATATGAAGGCAAGTTATTTTTTAGTTAATCAGGCAAACTACAACTAAACATACCCTGTGAAAAACAAAGCATGTTGTTCTCAGCTACTCAACATTGATCAGATGGTCACAAATTGTGGCCATGACCACCATGCAATTCAGTGATTGAATGAATGGTTCAGATTAATGAACCGAAAGAACCGACGTCTCTGTAGAATTTCTTTATCATTTACTATGACACCTAATGCAATTATGCAACAATCGCTGTATGAGCACAGGCTCCTGAGGCCATAAAAAAATATATTCTGCTGCAGAAGCACTTGAAAGAGCTCAGGTACTATGAAAATACCAAAGTAAAAACAGAATTTTATTCCTGATACGATAAAAATGGGTTAAAATCTGGAGAAACTGGAGTTTCATAAAATCACTACATTTTATGAAATTATATATACTTTTAGTCCCATAATAGCAGATATCCATTTTAAAAAGATCAAGGAGCATTTAATTACCTACAAGAGTGATCTAATAGCAGCCTAATTGACTTTTTTGTCCTTAGAAAACATGACCGACTTGATAAAAAGGTGCCCTAAAACAAGGTTAGAAAACTTGAAGGGCAAAAGAACAATAACATTTAACTATAAAGTAATCAATAAGGTGGGGGAGAATAGAATTTGAAGGGAGAAACTACGATGATGTAGAACCCAATGGCTAATTGTATCAAGAAGGATTATAAAAGAGATGCTTGACTAGAAAAACATTATGATAAAAAAAAATGGTGTAGTGTAGAAACTTAGGAAGTTATTCGATAGAAAAGATGTTGCAATAAAATCTGGCGAGGGACTAGGAATATAAAGAATTATAAAATTTCTATTAAAAAAACAAAGACAGGAATTAAGAAGTAGCAAGTAATGCAAGGTCCAAAGCATATGATGACCTATATAATATGTTGGGAACAAGAGGAGGAAAAGATATTTTTAAGCTTGCAAAAATGTAGGAAAGGAAAAATACGGACTTAGATCATATCAGATGTATAAAGAGCAACAACCAAAAGGTTTTAATGAATAGTAACAATATAATAAGGAAAAAATTATATATGTCGGATGAATGGATAAGTGTTGCATTACCTACATACAAGAACAAAGGAGAAATACATAGTTGCACCAATTATCAAGAGATTAAATTTATGAGTCACACCATATAACTATGGGAGAGAGTAATGGAGCAAACACTTAGATAAAAGACTCAAATGTCTGAAAATCAATTTGGCCTCATGCCAGGAGGTGAACTATTGAAGCTATCTTCTCAATTAGAAAATTAATGGAAAGATATGGTATTTTATGAATCTATTAAAAGTTTACAACATGGTACCTAGAGATTCGATTAGATGAGCTTTGGATAAAAGAGTAAAGGTTATATTAACATCATAAAAGATATGAACGAGGGAGTAGTAACTAGTATGAGAATTACCTAGAGAGAGCCGGATGAATTTCTAGTGACCATAGGTTTGCATCAAGAATCAGCTTGAAGACCTTATTGATGCAGCCCAAATCCACGATTGATGAATAGATTAATCTCCCAAAGGATTGATCGAATCTAATAAGGATTCAGCCACAACGACACTCATGATGAGGAGAAACACCATAACTGAAGAGAAAACTCCCATAACTCAAAGATTAATTGATAATAAGCATTGACATTACAATGAAGCCTAACATCCTTATATAGGGGAGTTGGCTTGATCCCTAACAAACAATATTTTCTAATATTTGAATAAGCCTAAACAAAATAGGAAACTCAATAGTATTCATCCTAATCAGATCAAACTTAATAATACTCCTAAATAAATGGATGTCCCATTGGGCATATAGACCGAACCCAATGGGTTGGCCGACCCATGGTCTGGCCTGCATAAATTCTCCCCAGCTTGGAAAAAGACTTTGGCGAGTTGACATCTTGATAAAATCGGAGAGAAGTCGACTCCGATACCAATTGATGCCGACTGAATCGACGAATAGATCAATCTCCCGAAGAATTGATCGAATCTAAAGAAGGTTTCAGCCACTGGGGTACATTCATGATGAGGAGAAACACAATAATTGAAGAGAATACTCTCATAACTAAAATATTAATTGATAATAAGAATTGTCATTACAATGAGGTCTAACGTCCTTATACAGAGGAGTTGTCTTGATCCCTAAGAAAAAATATTTGCTAATATATGAATAAGCCTAAACAAAATAGGAAACTCACTAATATTAATCTAAATCAAATCAAATTTAATAATAATACTAAATAAATGGACGTCCCGTTCGGCCTATAGACTGGACCCAATGGGTTGGCCGACCCATGGTCTCGCCTCCCTCACTCATCTCTTTGCATTGTTTATAGATGAGTTAACTGCTCATATTCAAGAGAATGTACCTTGTTGTATGTTGTTTACAGATGATATAGTGTTGATGGACAAATCAATAGATGGCGTGAATGTTAAACTTGAGTGATGAGAAGAATCTTTAATCCAAGAGCTTTAAACTAAGTCATACAAAAATTGAATATATGGATTGCAACTACAGTGAAAATGCGCAATGGGATAGTAATTACTGTGAGAAATGAAGCTCAAGCGATGCAATAAAGAATGTCCATCCAATAATTTGTTACAATAATTAGTAAGAACGGGGAGGTTGAGGAAGTCAAACATCGGATAATAGCTAGATGGTTGAAGTGGAGGCTTGCTTAAAGAGTGCTTTATGATTGGATATACCAAAGGAAAGATTTTACGATACAATGATTAGACCACCTCTAACCTATGAAGCATTATATTAGCCAATTAGGAAACAACACGTGCAAAAAACGAGGATAATAGGGATGAGAATGTTGAGATGAATGTGTGATTAAACTACAAAAGATATAATAGAAAATGAGTGTATTTGGGAGCATTTAGGAGTAACATCAAAAGATGATAAAGTAAGAGAGACTCATTTAATGGCTTGGACATGTTCAATGCTATCCAACAATGAGGTTGGTTAGTAAAAGTCTCTCTATGTAGGTCGATGGCCTCTCAAGGAAAAGAAGTGAGCCAAATAGAACATGAATGGAGGTAGTAAGGAAAGATATGGGCAAGTGCACCAACTATCCAAGGATTTGGCCCTAGGAAGATTGGAATGACCAAACCAAATTCATAGCCAACCCCAATATAATTGGAACAAGCTTTAATGATGATGGCGACGACGATGATGATAATAATAAATACTTTAGTATTATATATATTTACTACTATTAACTATCATTAACATTCAATCGATGATAAAACCACAGCAAAGAAACAATGTATGGTGAATGTCGTCCCTTCTTAGGGTAGACTCCTTCTCATATATATAAGGGTTGATAACAATATTAATCGTATCCGAATACAATTCAAATCCTAAATTATAGCTACCTAATTGTACATTAGTTATGACTAAACTAATTGAAGTTTAACTAAAATACAATCACTAACTAAAGTACAAGTATTGGGACCAGATGGGCCTGCGCAGATGGGGCTTGCTCGACCCCCCCCCCCCCCCCCCCCCCCCCCGTCAAATTGATGCTGGGGAGTCATATAACAGCAATATGGTAACCAAAAATTGATGTCGAGGACGAGAAAGTCCTTTGGTGAAGATATCCGCAAACTAAAGCTCAGGAGGGACTTGAGGTAAAGAAATGACATCACGCTTAAATTCATCCCAAATAAAGTGGCAGTCTACTTCAATATGTTTGGTGCGTTCATGGAAGACACGATTTTCAGTGATCCCGATAGCCCCAGTATTATCTGCATGTAATGAAGTAGGAGAGGATTGACGAAAGCCAAGGTCCGAAAGAAGTCCCCGGCAAGGATGAAAATAGCGGTGGCGGCGAGCGTAGCGGCCCACAACCAAACCGCTACGGAGTGGGCGCCACGTAGCGTAGCGGGGCTACGTAGCAGCATAGCGGTGCGATTTTAAAAAATTGCCAAAAAAATCTGAAAAAATTCCAGAAAATCCATAAAATTGTAAAATGAAAGAAAATGAGTTTCTTTTGCAAAAGTAAGTAAAAAAAGGGGGTGTAGCAGTGCCCTCAATATATGTGGTCCTGTATCGGTGTATAAATAGAAAATAATAGTAATTGTTAGTTTTTTTCACATATATTCATGTTTCTTAGTCATGCTAACTCAGAAAATAATGAAAAGCTTATAAAGATTTTTCTGTTAATAATTAAATTTGATTAGAGCCTATTTCCTATTAAAATGAAAAGGGCTCATTTTCTATTAAAGTGTACTTTGGTCAAGGCCTTATTTAAGTATTTCCTATTAGATTGAAATTTGGCTAAAACCTATTTTCAATTAATGTGAAAGGCTCATAACAAAAAGAACCATGTCATGAAGTTAAGACTTAAGACTTAAGAATTAGGATATATGACATCACAATTCTAATCCCATCAGCGTGATCATTTGTAGTGCCACTAGTAATATTTTCAGTTAGTGTGACTGTGTGAAAGTTGGATATGCCCCTATTTCCAATTAGAGTGAATTTTGACATAGGCATTAATTTCAATTAAGTAATATTTGGCTAAGGCATGACTTTTTTATTTTAAAATCCTGGCCTCATGATGGAGCCCACCAGTGGTTAAAAAGATTACAAAGTTCTTCAGCTTTTCTTCTTTTGGATGGGCCCGGTTAATATTTTTGAATGATTTTTTGAATGGTCTTTATTAGTGGTTTTAAAAAAAAAAAAAAAATTGGACGATTTGTTTTAATAAATTTTTAATGACTTTTTAATGGTTGTTTTTTTTTTTAATGGATTGGATTTTCAATGGTTTTTAAATCATTTTCTTACTGGTTTTTTAAATGTTATTTTAGTGGCCCATTTAGTTTATATATATGCCTTTCATCAGGTGGGCCCATCGTGGGGCCCATAGCTGACCTTTAAATAAGATGAAAGAGGGCCATCGTGCTGCCCTATTTCCCCCAAATCAGAAGCGTTGAGAGAGAATGAGAAGAGGGAAAGGAGAAACAGAAGAAGAAGAGGGAAAGGAGGAGGAGAAGAAGTAGAAATTGAAGGAGTCGTCGTCTGGAGCGGTGCAACCCATTACTATTGCCGCTGCGGATGCTGTTGCTGCCGCCGATGATGCTGTTGCTGCTGCTGCCGATGGCGATCCTGCTGCTGCCGCTGCCAATCCATGTATGTCATCTACAAACTCCTCTCTCTCTCTCTCTCTCTCTTCCATTTTTTTTCCTTTTTTCTCTTTAGTTCTTCATGAAAAGGAAAGAAGCAGTGAATGCCATTGAAAAAAAAAAAAAAAAAAAGCAGAGCAGTGAAGAAAAAAGAGGAAGAAGGGGGGTGGGGGGATACGTGGCGGCGCTACGTGAATGTGGCGGCCGCCACAGTTGTGAGCGGCGATATTTTCTATAAAGCGTAGCGGTGTCCACCGCTACACCCAATTTAGTGGCTGATACGCTACGTATCAGCCGCTATTTTCATCCTTGGTCCTCGGAGCCATAAGATTTTAAAACATGCGGAAGACATTGCCCTATACTCAGCCTCCGTGGAAGATCGAGAAACATGCTCTTGTTTCTTGCATTTCCAAGAAATTAGAGAATCTTCGAGATACATGCACCAACTAGTAGTAGACCGACGTGTATCTTGACAGCCCGCCCAACCAGCGTCTACATAAGCGGTCAACTGAAGAGGATTATCCTTGGGATAATATAAACCACGAGTGATAGTGCCCAACAAATACCGGATAATGCGCTTGACCGCAGTCAGATGAAGGTGTCTAGGAGATGTCATGAATTGACTCACAAGATTGACAGCATAGGAGATATCCGGTCGAGTGATGGTGAGATAGACAACACTACCCACCAAGTGCCTGTATGTGAATTATGAAGGTCACCATCATCTTTATTCAATTTTAGATTGACCTCTATAGGTGTATCAACGGGCGAAGATTCCTGGAGATCAGCAAGCTCAATAAGATCAGATGTGTATTTATGTTGATTAAGAAACAGACCTTTGGAAGATTGATGTACTTCTAACTCCAAAAAATAATGCAAGGGGCCCAAATCCTTCACATGGAAAGAATCCCTGAGAGAAGCTTGGATAGACTTAATCATACTATCATCAGTGCCAGTGATAATAATGTCGTCAGCATACAAAAGGAGAACAGTAACACCAGTAGATATTGTTTGCAGAAAAAGAGGGATTGTAAGGGCTTTGAGTAAAGTCACTTGCGCATAGGCGACCCCTAAAAGTTTCAAACCATGCCCGAGAAGCTTGCTTCAGACCATCAAAAGACTTTCGTAGGCGAAAGACAAATTTCTAAGAATGGAGAGGTGACTCCCTGTGGTATCCGCATATAGACCTCTTCTTTCATATCCACATGGAGAAATGCATTTTTTACATCCATTTGGTATAATGGCCAAGATTTAGAGGCAGCAATGGCGAGAAGTAACCGAAATGTAGTCATTTTTGCCACAGGTGTAAACGTCTCCTCGTAATCAATCTCATATTCTTGCCTGTTGCCGAGTGCCACGAGTCTAGCTTGTGTCTATCCAAGGAGCCATCAAATTTAAGTTTGATGGAATAGATCCATTTGCAACCGATGGTTTTAATTGCTAAAGAACAATCCACAATGTCCCATGTGTGATTCTTATCCAATGCATCCAATTCTACCTTCATAGCCTGGTTCCAACTATTATGTTGTACTGCCTGCAAATAACAACTTGAGATAGAGACAGAAGAAAGGGTTGTCATCAAGGGTGAATCCATATTACTCAGGTGGTCTAAAAGTTCTAGAGCAGCGACGCAGGATATGAGGAGTTGTGGAACCAGTTGCCGGTGGAGGATCAGGAGGAGGGGCATATGCAGTGAAAGGTTTTTCCCGACGATGATAAACAAAGTCAGGATGAAACCTAGTAATAGTTGTTTTATTTGAAAAACCCGATAAAATGGTCGGAGAAGATAGATGAGGAAATTCCAAGTGATTTTGGAAAAAATACTGATTTTCAAAGAAAATAACATTGCGAGAAATCATGATGCGACGACCAATGGGATCATAACAAACAAAACCTTTTTTATTCGTGGCATAACCCAACCGGCGAGATTGTGCGGTTAATTTTGTTCGTTCTGTGGGGGGTAGATGAACGAAGCAAACACAGCCAAAGGTATTTAGATGATCAAACCCAAGATGATGACTAAACAATTTAAAATGCGGTGTTAATTGAGCAATGGTAGGTGATGGAAGACGGTTTATTAGATGTACTGTAGTGGTGAGAGCTTCAGCCCAAAAATGAGGAGGAATGGATGATTCAATCAATAGTGTTCTAGTTACATCAAGGAGATGCCTGTTCTTCCGTTCCGTGACTCCATTTTATTGTGGAGTATACGAACAGGTACGCTGAGAAATAATTCCTTTAGGCTTTAGGAAAGATTGAAAATTATTGAAAACATACTCCCCCACTGAATCTGAGCGCAAAGTTTTAAAGCATTTTAAAAATTAGGTTTCAACATAGCTAAGAAAAAATTTAAATGCATTAAGAACATCAAACTTAGAATGCAATAGATAAACCCAAGTAAACCTGCTGTAGTCATCAATGAATGTAACAAAGTACTTGAAATGGCCATGGGAAAGGTGAGGAGCAATGCCCTAAACATCGCTATGAATTAAGTCAAAACATTCAGTGCTCCGTATTGTGGAGTGAGGAAAAGGTAAAGTTTTATTTTTTCCTAATTTATAAGCATCACATTCAAAAGAAACAAAATCAATATTTTTATTTAATAATCTAGAGTTAAATAAAGTAGACATCGTAGAAGCATTCAGATGACCAAGTCTATTATGCCACAACCAAGAATTATTCTCATGAAAAAAAACAAAACAACTGGTGTAAAGATTTATTATGAGTAAATGTAGACACTGGTAGGGAAAATAGTCTGCCACGCTTAGGCCCCCTCGCGATCACTTCCCCCGACTCCCGGTCCTACACAACACGATCAGAAGAAGAAAAGGAGACATTGTAATTATCCTCAACAAGTTGACCCACAGAAACTAAATTGGTAGCAAGATGAGAAGACACTAAAACATTGATTAATGGTAATGGGCCAGGAGTATCACCAACAAAGGTGATGGGTTGAACAGTACGATTACCAGTATAAGGAACAACATGCTGTAATTTTGTGGGTGAAGATGTCATATGGTTACTTGCGCCAGAATCCAAGTACCACGTATGAGAAAGAGACGAATCAGTATTTGAGATGTTCATGGATGCCGAGGCATTGACAATCATTTGATTTACCATATCAAGAGTGAGAAGAGCTGAGGACGTAGAGTGTGATGAGGAACCAAGCTGTGAAGAAGAATCAAACTGTAGGAAACCACTGAACTCTGAGGGTGCAGATTGTTGAGAAGTCACTATGTAAACACTAGGAGATGACTGTACAGTGTAAGTACCAGGGGCTGATGGCGCATAGTTGCGGGAAGTAGAATTTCAAGCCTTCGTCCTATATTCTTCAATAACGTGACCAGTAGCCTTACAGTATTTATAGATTTTAGCCTTGCATTGATTGGTGTAATAACCATATTTCTTACAGTTATAGCACTGACCTTTACTGATGTCCCGAGAAGGTGGTCTGGTTGTAGTGGCATAGGCAAGTGGAGCCTCAGTAGATCTTTGTTGTTCTAGAGCCGTCTTGGTGACCATACGTTGTTCCCCGTAGAAGTTCCTGAAGACAATCATCTAAGCTAGGAAGAGGAGCCCGGCTCCTTAAGTTTGATCTAACGGTCTCAAACTCCGGAAGAAGTTTCATGAGAAACTGGTTCCGATGGCTATTTTTTTGTAAGGGAAGTAGTTCTGTTAGAAGTGCTTCAGACACAGTTGCAAATTTGTTCTCATCATATTCAGACCACAGTTGTTGAAATCCACTGTAATATTCCTGTATAGACAGGGTGCCTTAAGAAAATTGGGAGATGTCGAGCTCCAAGTGAAATTGGTGAGCAACATTACCTTGTTGATAGATCCTTTTAAGATAATCCCACATCTCACGGGTGAATTTGCAAGGTTTCAGATTGAGAAAAAAATGGGGTTCAACAAATCATATAACCAAGTTTTAATTTTAGCATCCTTAGTTTTCCAGGCAGAAATCTTCTCGTCATCTTCCTAAACCAAAACCATCCATGTAACCCCATAGTTCTTTTCCTTCTAAGTAGATTTGAAACTAGAATGCCCACGATGTGTAATTTTTTCCATCAAAACGAACCAGGGCGATCTCAGATTTTTCCATTACTAACAGACTAGTAAGAATTGAAAATAATAGACTTGAGAAGATGCTGCCAACTAAAAACAGTATCCAAAAAACACTATCAGAAGGTGCAGATCTGTGAAAAAAATCTGCTGCAGTTAGCAACCAGTAGCCAAATCTTTGAGTAGTTGCCCTAGTTGTAAGAGAAAGACAAATCAGAAGTTGTCCTAGTTGTAATAGAATGCCCCAGATGGACAAAAATTACACAGATCTGATGCACGGACAGACACTGTGCACAAAACACAGCAGGCGACTGTGAATATGCTGGCGGGATCAATCTGTGGGCCACACGAAGTTGCTCTATCACAGATCAGATCAGATCTGTTTGTGAGTGATGAAACCTACTACCAGCAGTCCAAACTTGGAGGGAATTGGATAGAAATCCACAAAACTGGACGGTCGTGATGAAAACTGTTTTGGAAAAAATACCCAAAGCCAGTCAGATGCAAAAGTAGGGAAGACCTACCTCAGATGATGAGTAAAAATTCTCAGAAAATCATCAAAATCTACTAGAAAGCATGTCAATCAACAACTGTGCAGTTGAAGAAGGAACCAGGATGATTGGTGGTGGGCCACTCTTGATCAGGGCACAGATCTGCTGTTATTGATGGATATGTGATGAGAAAACAGTTGCATAGACTAATCCACGAGAGAATAATTCTTCAAAGACTGAAACCACGAGAAGATCTTGAGCCAAGCTCTGATACCATGTCATTAACATTCAATCGATTGTAAAACCACAGCAAAGAAACAATGTATGGTGAATGCCGTCCCCTCTTAGGGTAGACTCCTTCTCATATATGTAAGGGTTGATTACACTATTAATCGTATCCTAATACAAGTCAAATCCTAAATTATAGCTACCTAATTGTACATGAGTTATGACTAGACTAATTGTAGTTTAACTAAAATACAATCACTAACTAAAATACAAGTATTGGGCCCAGATGGGCCTGTGCAGATTGGCTTGCTTGACATTAACTATTATATTTTCTGCAGTATTTCAACATTAATACCCCAAGAAAACCCTAAAAGTTTGAAAACTTCCCAATTATAAATCTGTCTATAATAACTGTTGGCATTATTTGCGATATGAAAGAGCATCAACATGTCGCCAATGGGATTGTAATGCAGTGCAAAGTTCCGAACATAATCAATGTCATAAACGGGATAAAAGACAAGTGTGCAAACCAACTTATGATCCTAAGAAGTACAGTTTTCCTTCAAAAGTCTTAGAAAATGGAAATTTCACAGTAGTATGGAACAAGGTCTATTTTTCTTACCAATAGGACCAGATCTACTCCTTTCAGGAGCGGTGAGAACGAGTATCTGGGATACATACTTACAAGATGGCAGACACGAGCTTTCCTGGGATTCTACTATCCCATGGCAAATTTCTGTGTCCAGCTCCGAGCAGTACTTTCATACTTGGCCCTATCAGTCTTGTACATGTGTGCAATCTCCGGAACAAGAGGGTCATCTGGATTTGGGTCCGTCAGTAGTGAGCAGATAGAAAGCAGAACCTGAAAACATAATGTACTATCAATAAAAACTCACAATGAAATGATAACCACATTCAGAGTGAACACCGAATCAAAGACGCAGGTAGACTACAGTCCCTGCCTTTCTGTATACTTCATAAATGTATTGTATAGACTAATCTGCTTGTAAACTTTTCTTTTAACTTCTCTAAAACTGACAGCCATCATAATTCAGATCTTGAGAGAGTATCATTTAGAAAGAGAATGTGGAATCAACAGAATGTTAGTTACTTCATTAACATTGTTCCAATGACTATCTGTTTATAATATGGGCTTTTGTCATCTTAAATCCCGAGAACAATTTGTCAAAAAGAATTGAGAGACAGAAAAGTTTTCTGGAACAAGACACTTAATGGAGAACTATAACTATAATTGAAAGGGACAAAAAGGCAAAGGACACAGATGCACGCCTTCACACGATTCTATCTTCAGTGGGATTTTGAAGTTTATAAGGGGTCGTTTTGTCTCCACATATTTACATATATGTAAATGGAGAATATGCGTAACAGTTACGCAGCGGTCATGTTTGTCTATAATTATTTACACATCTTGTGTGTAAATCAAATGCGTAAATGGTGTGCTTATTTTCACACCATGATTTAAATAGGTGGGAAATAAATAATACCAAAACACATGGGATTTCAAAGAAAACCCGTGGGAGGCAGACGGATTGATGTTGGGCATTTCCGTCAAAGAGGTTTTGGGTTCGAAACCTCCTCCAACGCATTAAAGAAATAATAATAAAAGAGGCCTAAAAACCGATAAAACCCGCGAACGAAAAGTCGAAAACCCTACCCTCAGAAACCTTTCTCCCTGCGTTTCATCTTCCTATTGTGCGTGCCTTTCATCTCCCTGTTGTGCCCTACGTCTCATCTCCCTATTGTGAAGGTAATTTCTCTCTCTCTTGCCTTGCTATACCCAAAAAAAACTCTGTAAAACCTACTTACTTTCTAGGCTTATTCTTTCATAATCTCTTTTCTTGTAGATTCTTCGAAATTTGATTCTCAATCTTATCTTCTCCTTTCTGACTCTCTTTTCCACGTGTAGTTTGCATGTTCCATTTTAAAATACTGAATCGCGTGTGTTTTTGTTGTTTGGTGGTTTCATTTGATTTCTAGAGTTGGGTATACAATACTGATTGGTTATTCATGGTGGATGAGCTTTCCTAACAATGCTCGTAAAAAATTTGCATAGGCATATATGTGTACAGTACACATGAGATGGTAGATGCATATAGACTTGTCTAATACATTTACACGTCATTGAAACAAACATGATAAAATGAATCACATGCATAAATGATGCGAAAATGGTGTTATTAGAAAAACATTATAAAAAGAAACACGTGTAAACGTTAACATACTTAAAATTTGAATATTCATCATTTACATGTGTAAATTATATTTACATATCCCACGCGTAACAGACAAACGACCCCTAGAGGACCATATCCTCAACAGCATTCATGGTTGAAATCTCATAGCTATTTAAAATTAAAGATGTGGCAGATTATATGCGCAAGAGGAGTTTGAGATCTAGCCATCTACAAAATGAAGTCCATTGAAGGCATTTTTTTGAAAATTGAAATTGTAACGCAAATTGTTCAAGGGTTTTGAATCACATCATGAATCTTATTGAGAATCATAGGGGTTTTTTTATTTTTTCTATTAAAATTAAAAAAAAAAAACATTTTTTTTTAAATGTAGCCATCCATATCACCATCAACACAGTAACAAATAGACTCCGGCACAATCATATGAGAACATCATTAACATATATTAATATACCCTAAATGATGCACGTGTGAGTTTAATATGTTTAAAGATGTCCACATTACTAGAAAAATAAATGAATTGCAGTGTTTTTTCCTCTTTGAAATAAAAAAATATAAATAAATTTAAATCATTAATATTAAAATGAAAACCCATACATACAGTTGAACCCTCCAAATCAACACATCTATTCCTTTTTATCTCTAAAAGCTCCTCATAATCCAGCAAATATAAACACACAAAAATTTAAGAAAAAAAGGTTAAAAAAATATTGATAGATACTAGACAGTCGACTATGGCTATTCCCACGCAAAAGAATAATATGGATAGTACGATTCAATAAAGTATCACATCGTAAGACTCAAATTTAAATCCTAAAATTCATCAGTAAATAAGATTGGTAGCATAGATAAAAATCCTTTTTCCGTGGGATTTTATAGGAATTGTAGGATTCAGCTATGAATCGGAGGATTTTAACAACAATAATTAGAGATTCCTAGAAGCCTAATCTAAGGCCATGAAGTGGATGGTTAAAATAACATTTTATTTACCATCCATTTCATAGCCTATATCATACAGATGGAAACATCCATTATACATTAGTTTCCTTGCATAGATTGCAAAAACCTCTTTCATTTTGAAGGCTAGTACCACATCCTAATTTTGAAAAGCAGCAGAGAACTTTTAATTTTCCTGCAAAGGACAATTAAAAAAAGAATATTAAGAAATGGAACATGCATGCAGATGAGCCCATTGGTAGGTTTGGTGAATTGCAAAATTAGCCCTCTGTAAAAAAAAAAGAAGAAAAAATAAAATAAAATTGAGCAATGTCAATTGTCATTAATTTTCCCTTTCCCAAAGCCCTCTTGCATTGGTAGAGGCCAGTATACCCAAAACTAAACGGAAGATGATGCAAGCCAAACTACTGGGCCCCAATTGAAAGTATATTCCAGAAGGCCCAAGGCCCAGCAGTGAAAAAATCTTCAAAACGGGAGTTTCTAGTTTTAGACTTTCTAGATGTTTTCCCAAATTTAGTAGAATTCTTTAATTGCCTTGGTTAGGTAGTTTCTAATTTCCAAGATTCTTAGAATTAAGAAGTTTCTTAGTAGTAGAGATTGATTACTAAAATTATGTTGAGACTCTATTATATATAGGATGTAATCCCTTCTCTTGGGATATACAGAAATTAATGAAAATTTGAGTTCACTCATCGTGTGTGTTTCCATCTTGTCTGTGATGTGAGACCAAGACATCCTACCCTAAGCCATTTGGTTTGGAGAATCGACCGTTGGCCACCTCCTTCTTCCCTGCACTGCTTCAACTAGTATCAGAGCGAGAATATTCGTTCTCAGATCGCCGTTTCGATTGCTGATCGAGGTAACCCGTCCACTCATCTCCGATTTGATTTCTTGTTCATCATCATTCATTATCATCCCCGTCATGATCCCCACCACTTCCAATCCCTAAACCTACCGAAGCCTTCCCAGAATCTCTGCCACTCCATTCAGCCCTTTTACGCCTCCCAATTCAGCCCTTTCACGCATCACAGAACCATATCTTCCATTCCTGGATCCATCTTCACCATCATTAAACTACCATCATCAATCCCATCCATCCATCCATTCATCCACCAGCATACCACACTCATCATCCATCCTCCTAAAACCCTCCCATCCAATCCAGAAACGAAACCCGAAATCAATCTGCCCAAATCACCAAATCCCGAACACAGCCCTACCCAAACTCACAGAATCCACAATCCGACCCCACCTCTTTCCAGAAATCAACAGTTCCCCAATAACCCAAACCCATATCTCCCTCAACTGATTCTCATCCCAGCCCCAGACGAACCCTCCTTCCCCTCATCCCAACCATCCCTCCCCCTGCCACGCACAACCAAGCAGAACTCCACCCCTTTGCTTCCATCACCCATACCCAGAGAAGAGAAGAAAATAAAGAGAACAGAGAAGGAGCACAAAAAAAAAAAAAAAGTGTACCTGCTTCATCGACCCCACCCGAGCAGCTGCGTCGTCTCCAGCAGGAAGCAGCCAAGCCACCATACCGTCAGCATCACCTTCATCACCTGGAACCACCGCCAGCGCTGTCGTCGTCCTCGTGCGCAGATGACTCTTCTTCACTGCTGCAGTTCGCCAAGATCCTGCGCCTCTCCTTCCTTCTAGAACAACGGCAGTAGCGAAAGGGTTCCAAACCCCTTTTCTTCTTTCACCAGCATCGAGCCCGAGGAGCCCAGCCCACGTGTCCAGCTTCAAGTGACAGGACTGAGCCATCATCTGGGCCTGAATTTGAGTTAGGCCCAAATCTGATCACATAGTTAAAATAAAAAAAAAAAAAAAAAAAAAAAAAAAGGGAGCCTGACCCACAGGCCAGAAACTGCAGCCCACAGTTCAAGTCCATCAGACCTACACTCTCTTCCTTCACCTTCTTTGTAAGCCAAGTCAAGTGAGCCTAATTGAAACATTCAAGAATTCTAGTGTCGTGCATGCTCAGCCACTTCATTTAGCATTAACAAGCAGCAAACATTCCATCACTTGGCATTGATCATCAAGGTAAATCTTCAAACATGTACTATAGAGAAGCACCAGAAGTTCCATTTTTTTATGGAAATAGAGATCCATATGTCTTCTTGAATTGGATTAAAGTACTTGAAGAGTACTTTACATGGCATCAATTACAAGGTAATTCATGTAAAGATTATGCCACAAGAAAACTTCAAGGAGATGCAAAAGCGTGGTGGAAAGAAGTAGAATGTCAGTTGTATCAATATCCACCGACATGGAATGAAATGAAATTACTATTGGAGGACAAGTATGTACATGGAAGAGATCCATTCTCCCCACCAGTGGAAGCCAATTTGATGCCCATTGGCCATTCTGTGCAGTATCATAGTTTGACACAAGGAAAATTGTCTGTCGAACAATATGCCAATGAATTTGAAAGGCTACACTATTTATGTGACTTGGGCAAGACACTTGATTTCAATCAATTTCTCAAAGGTTTGCGACCAAGTATATTGAAAAATATGAAGAAAGAATGCACAGATATGCACGAGGCATTTTGGGAAGCGATCCGTGTCGAACTTTCGATAAAAGCCTATCGCCTCCGAAAAGCCAAGATGCAAGAAGAAAAGTCTCCGCAAACCACTGAAGTTCATATGGTGGAACCAGTCATGGAGAATGTCAAAGCTTACATTGAGAAGCAAGATCAAAGAAAGGAACATGCCATGCCAAAGTTAGATGATACGTCACATAGCATTCTTACAATGGATGATACTTCAAAAGCATTTGAAGACAAGTAGCCCGAATTATTTGTGAATAGTGGTGATCAAAAGATGCGAGCAGCAAAAGAATCAGAGCCAAGCATTGATGACTTGGATATGGTCAGTAAGGAAAATGAACATCCGATGGATCTAATCAAAGTGTTACTTCCAGACAAGCCCATTGGATCATCGAAAAACAAGTCCCTTATTCCAAATCATTCAGAAGAAGATCCATTAGCTGAAGTATCTCACATTGACTTTATCTTTGGAGATCAACAATGGACACTTGGCGATTGCAATTTGATTTTACAGATTCTGCGGTCATTCTTTCAAGCAAGCTCGAACCATCAAAAGAAGCACTATCTGAAACTTTCTTGGAGCAAAAGATAGATGAAGCTTCGAAGTCATGTCAAGAGCAAAAAGATCAAGAACAACTAAAAGTTCTACGCTTGGTTTTTGACCCAGGAGGTCACCTACTGAACTCGAGGTCGAATTCCCTCCAAGATGGGGAAAGCTGATGCAGGCCGGACTACTGGGCCCCAATTGAAAGTATATTCCAAAAGGCCCAAGGCCCACAAGGCCCAGCAGTGACAAAATCTTCAAAACAGGAGTTTCTAGTTTTAGACTTTCTAGATGTTTTCCCAAATTTAGTAGAATTCTTTAATTGCTTTGATTAGGTAGTTTCTAATTTCCAAGATTCTTAGAATTAAGAAGTTTCTTAGTAGTAGAGATTGATTGCTAAAATTATGTTGAGACTATTATATATAGGATGTAATCCCTTCTCTTGGGATACAGAAATTAATGAAAATTTGAGTTTACTCATCGTGTGTGTCTCTATCTTGTCCGTGGTTACCCTACGCCATTTGGCTTGGAGAATAGCCCGTTGGCTACCTCCTTCTTCCCTGCGCTGCTTCAGAAGAGCTTTTAATTTCCTTGTAAAGTAAGACTCGAGTAATAGAAAATTAAGAAATGGACCGTGCATATAGATGGTGGTGCAGTGGTCACAATAAAAGGTTTGGTGAATTACAGACATTGTCAGCAGTTATTAACTCCCTTTCCAATGAGACAATTTCTATTTCTACATTATATTTTTCTACATATTTTTATTCCTATTTAATTAAATATAACGAATTCACAAATCCTTTTTTTTTTTTTTTTTTATTTTCTGAATCCAACAATCCATACCAATACCAATGCAACATTGATTTATACGTGATTTTGTATAAAGATACTGATCTTAAAGGGAAACAAACTCTAAAAAGATCCTAACCAATCGAAAACAGCGTAGAAGATAAAATCTAAATAGATGTTGAAGAAAAAAAAAAATAATGATCATGCTTGCAAATAAAGGTAGGCATTAATGGAGGCCCTAGGATTAGGGCTTGCGGGAGTGCCAAAGTACCATGTCAAAGACACCTCAAATTATCTCCGCAAAGATTTCTAACATGAGGACGCATCTCTCCAAGGGTAAAAACCCACGATTCTATTCAATTCCAAAGTCTAAGATTTATGACCATCCGTCATTGGCTTGTGTGCGAAAATATTTTCAACACACTAACCAATCCAAGAATTTATCTAGTTTCAATTTTCCATCATATTCGGGAATCACGAGTTTAATACCTAAATCTAGATCAACATTTATTGCATGTGGATCTCATTGATTCCGATTATATCCTCCATCACCTCGGTGATTATCCTCACGCCGGTTAGTTTCCAAACTAGTTAGTCAGGTGTCAATCCTTGCAAGAGTCTCTTGGATTTGAACCATTGTTGTAGATAATTGATTAACATTTTCCGATAATTCCACAACGGTTCCACTCAAATCCTCATCGTTTGTGGAGGAAGACTCAACGTCTACCTTCTTATGAACCACTATTTTTTGTTAATGCAATCTAAAAAATTTGACTAACCTGATGGGTAGATCTGCTCTCCATGAGTGCGTAGGTGAAAACAGATTTGAAATCAACGCTGGATGGCCACACAATCACGAAAAGAAATTCTGGCCGTCGATCTGGTAAAAAAGGTTGTTAATTGAAATATGTTGATGGTACTGGGCTTCAAAGAGGGTCAAGTCTGCCTGACCTGGATCTGAACTAAACCCGAATTCAAGCCGTATGCACTTGACACGTGACACGTGTGGCTCTCGCGGCCTTTGTGCCGAAGGAAAGAGAAAAAGGGTTTTCGCCCTTTTTTGTTTATGCTTCATCCAAATAGATGGTCGTGTCGCGACAATGAAGAACTCTGGCGACATGGAGTCCTCAATGTGGTGACGGGTGAGCGTTTGCAACAATGGCTGTGCGACAACGGGCGAGCGCTGGTGAAAACGGCTGGACCGAGGCTCTAGGCAGCAAGGGGATTAGGTCTTGGCAGAGATAGGGTGGGTCGCCGGATGGGCAACGAGGGCGGGCGCGACGGCGACAGGCAGCGACGGTGGCGTTGGTGTACGGTACTTTTCTTCCCTTCTTTCTTCTATTTTTTTCCCCTGTACGACTGTTCATCCTCTTTCTGATTTTTTTTCTTCTCTGTTTTCTGCTTTTTTCTTCTTTTTGTTCCTTCTACCCCTTTTTTTTTATTCTGGAGATGGTGGTGTTGGAAATAGGTGGGCCTCGTGGATGCGATTTCAAAACTTTTGACCCACTTAACTCAGGGATCAAACGCCCATAAGGCCATTAACCATATCCAGGATGCAATCCCTCATACTCATATACCATGTACAGCAATAATATAAGCAACAACATGCAAAATAATCTACAATAGATAGAGAAGCAGATTATACCTTTGCTGCCCGGTTGTGCTCTAATGGAGAAGGAAACTACTTTAGATCTCTAAGACCTCTTAGTCTTCCACGCTATGACTCGTACCAAATCTCTTCTCTAAATGAGATGGGTGGGATCTCCTAAAGAAAACAACTAGAAGCTCTAAAGGAAACTAGAAGATAACTAGAAGAAGAAGAGAAGTAAGTGCAACTCTTGCACAAAGGGGGCTGGGCGTGAATTCCAAGATTGTGTATATCCCAGCCCCTTTGTTACTCCTTTTATAGCATTAAGCAACCTTCTCTTGTACTAATTGAAATAGAAGTCTTACTTCCACACAAAATAGTAACCTTACTATTACCACTATTAGAAGTCTCACTTCAAATAGAAATAGTAACTTCCTAATTCCTTCATCTTAGAGTTCTAGTAGGATTAGTATCTTTCCAATAACTTGGGCTAGCGTGGGGACCATAGATGAAAATATCGGCCGATACGAAGCGTATCGGCCGATATATCGGCCGTATCGGCCAAGGCCGATACGATAAATTCAAATTATCGGCGATACATACCGTATCGCACCCGTATCGGCCGATACGGGACCGTATCGGCCCATACACGTGGGGGGGGGGGGGGTTTTAAAACCCCCCCTTTGGGACTTTTTAGGGTTTTTTACCCTTCCCTTTCTTCTCTTCCCCTCTATAGTTTCCATTTTCACTTCCTTGTGGTCCCAAATGTCTCCCAAATCCCTCTCTTCAAGATATTTTGCCACCAAATCACCAACAAACCATTATTGAAAGAGATCTAGAGATTCAAAAGTCAAAACAAGATTCTTCATTAAGGTATATGTGGTTTATTTTTTCAACTTTTGACATGATCATTTCATTTATCACTCTCTAACTACTATGAATCACAACATAATGGCATCATTGTGTTGTTTTATTGTAGATTCATGCTTCCTTTTGATCTTACATGCATATCTTTTGTTTTTTTTTTATATATTGTTATTTTTATTTTCGGATTTATGTTATTTTAAAAAAAAAAAACATTATCACTTATGGAAAACTCATGAAACAACTTGAAAATAGCTTCATATTGTTAGATCTATGTTTCTCATAGATGAAATCAACACACATTTTGAATGTTTATTGATTTTTATTTATTTTTTTATTTTCGGATTTATTTATTTTTTAAAATAAAAATAATTTTTAATATTTGAATACCAATCAAATGTCTTGAAAATGGTTCCTATATTTGTGATATAAGTTTCCTCTAACATGTTTCTTTGTTTTTTTTAATTTTTAACATACTAGTATACTACTTGTTTATATTTATAGGTAGAGCCAGGTATTAAATTTCGGTCCATCTGTCTGTCATTTGATAAGTGAAAATGCCTCGTGATGTTGATCCCGCATGGAGCTTTGGTGAGGCAGTTGAGAATAATAGGTTGAAAATCAAATGCAAGTTCTGTGGAAGAGTGACCCATGGGGGCATTACAAGATTCAAACACCACTTGGGCCACATATCTGGCAATGTTGCTGGCTGTACCGAAGTACCGAGGGAAGTAAGGGAACAAATGAAAGCTTTGGTTGGCCAAAACAAAGCTAGAAAAGTAGAGATAAAAGAAAAGAGGCGGCAAGATGTTGATGCTGCCCGTTATGATGTATTTGGGGATGAATATTTTGATGAGGAGGAAGATGCACAGATGGAGGCTGCACGCCAAGAGTCTTTGATGAGTCAACAAGAAGAATATGAACGTCGTGCATTTGCTGGAAGCAAATATTATGATGCAGGGGGCTCATCATCTGCTGTGCCAAGCAGGGGCAAGGGCTTTGCGGGGTCCATACGTAGGGCATTTAGCACCCGGGAACGGGATGCTGATGTAGAAATTATCTCTACAAGAAGAGCAGTTCCTCCCCCTGTTGATCCTCTAGCACATAGAAAAGAGGGAGCTAAACAACCAAAAATATCAAGTGTTATGAAAGGGGTAATGAAGGCTGCAAGAGATAGATTGGCCAAAGCTACAGCAAAATGGCTAATTCACAAGAACATACCACCTACAGCAATAGATTCCCCATACTTCCAGACTATTCTTGATGTTGCCGCCGAAGCTGGGCGGGGTATACAGGCGCCCTCCGTATATGATGTGGGCACTAAATATCTTGAAGAAGAATTTAAAGAAATAAAGGCTTGGGTGGAAAAATTTAGACCCATGTGGCAACAAAATGGTGTTACCATCATGTGTGACGGGTGGACCAGCGGCACCCAAACACAATTAATAAACTTTTTGGTGTATTCAGTCGCTGGGACCGTCTTTGTGAAGTCCATTGATGCATCTGAACATAGACGGACAGCCGCATATATATATACTCTTATGGATAAAGTTGTAGAGAGTGTGGGAGAGGAGTATATTGTACAGATTGTTACAGATAATGGCGCCAATTTCAAGGCAGCAGGTTTGAAATTAATGGAGAAGAGGACCCATTTATTCTGGACCCCATGTGCAGCACACTGCGTAGATCTCATCTTGGAAGAGATTGGAAGGAAGACAAAAGTGTCTTCATTGATCAAGGCATGCAGAGGAATTACAAGATTTATATATGATCATTCATGGGTGTTAAGCTTGATGAAAAGATATACAAATAACCATGCCTTGCTGCGTCCAGGATTAACAAGGTTTGCAACCCATTTTCTGGCTATGGAAAGCCTTGTAAAGTTTAGAACGGAGCTCATTCAGATGTTTGCATCAGAAGAATGGCTTCGTTCGAGATGGGGCAATGCAACCCATGGTCCGGAGTTTGAAGTCCCAAACCTGATGAGGGACAATAAATTTTGGAAGAAAGTGAAGAAGATATTAAAGGTTTTTGAGCCTTTAGTTAAAGTGTTGCGGCTTGTAGATGGTGATGACAAGCCGACAATGGGCTTTATATATGAAGCAATGGATCGGGCAAAGCAATCCATCATGGAAAATGTTAGATATCACGAAAAATATATAAAGATTATTGACGCCCGTTGGAACGATCAGTTGCACCATCCATTGCATGCCGCAGGTAATTAATATATATCTTTGAATTTGATATTTTTTTGTTTTCCTAACTAATGTATTTATTATCTTGCTTGCTCACAGTACATTCTACATATTTATAATGTAGGTTATTTTTTGAATCCCGAATTCTATTACCGCAATGTCGAACAACACACCGAAGCAATAGATACGGACTTGCGGGTAGGATTACGGGAGGTGTTGAAGAAATTGTTAGGTCGAGATGATCAAGTTGAGGCCATTCAAGAGGTGAGTGGGTGGTTACTTAAGAGAATTTAATTATGTTGTAGGGATTTACTGACTTGTATCTAATTTTCACATTGTAGATATCTATCTATACACAAAGGAGAGGAACCTTTGCTGACCCTCTTGTGATACGATCGATTGGAAAGATGTCACCTAGTATGACTATGAACAAAAGACATATCCACATTGCAGATATCTTGTGATACGATCTAATTTTCTTTATTTATTTTTTGCATTTCAGCTGATTGGTGGATGAATTATGGGGAGAGTGCTCCACATCTAAGGAGTGCGGCTATTCGCATCCTTAGTCAAACTACAACATCTTCCAACTGTGAAAGAAATTGGAGCACTTTCTCTTTGATCCACACGAAGGTCAGGAATCGGCTTACCATGCAGAAACTCAACAAGCTTGTGTATTGTCATTACAATCTGAAGTTGAAACACAGAATTAGGGAGAGAAGGGTAAGGGATAGTCCTGATTATTGTCCCATTAATTTGGATCACATATTTAGAGAGGACGATCCCTTACTCCCATGGTTAGCCGAGATAGAGGATCCACTGCTAGATTCAGATCCGGGGTTTCAGGAAACGGTTCAAGAGTTGATAGGTGAGGACATGGGTGAGGCACCTGCAGCTACAGAAGGTCAGCCACCTCAGGGAGAAGGTACCAGTAGTAGGACTAGGAGGAGTGGGAAAGAACCTGCTTCTGAGAAAGCTAGTTCTACCACAGTCTCTTCAAGTAGCCATGGTGGAGGAGATGGAGGAGGAGACAGTGGGACAGGTGGTACTAGTGAATACTATCAACATGATGAAGACGATGACATTCCTGTAGAGGAAGTACATGAGTTACCTCCATCTGGAAGATTTGATCCAAGCCGTGGTTATCAACGGCGCCGAAGAGATTCACCACCTGGGGCTGGAGGTAGTACTCAGCAAGGAAATATGGGTGGAGATTTTGGAGGACAACAAGCGGCATCATGGACTGATTCATGGAACCCTAGTTACGGTGGACAAGGACCCTCACACTCACAGTATTTTGACTTTTTTCCATATGGTCAAGTACAACAAGGAGAAGAACAGTCTTCAACTTCGGGGTCCTACTCATATGGTGATTATGGTGAAACACAATATGGTAGATATCCACCTGGACCACCTCCACCTCCTCCAAGTTCCTATGATGTGGGTGCGGCTGGCTTCTTTGGATTTGTGGATCCCAATACTCATCAATATCAAATTCAATATGGTGCCAATACAAATGATAACACTGATGGGAATGAGGATAACCATAGCCCCTTGAATCTTGGTAGACATTCCTTTTGGTGGTGATCAAGGTATTTCTAATTCCTATTTCTTTCACTAACTCTCTACTCTCTTTGTCATTTCTAAATTGGTGTGGAATGTTGATTGTTGATCACTTTATAGTTCATTCACTTGATTGAATTTAAACCTTGAATGCTGAAGGTAGTGAAGTATTGATATTTGATTGTTCAATGTTCAGTTGTTCACTAATGAGTATTGAGTAATGAGTAATGACCTAACTCTTAAGAATTTCTTATGCCTTTATTTCATGTTCTAATTTTTTTTAATGAGCTTTTCATTACTTTTTAAGTTAACATGACTAAGAAACATGAATACATGTGAAAAAACTAATCATTACTATTATTTTCTATTTATACAGCGATACAGGACCTCATATATTGAGGGCACCGATACGCCCCCTTTTCTTACTTACTTTTGCAAAAGAACCACATTTTCTTTCATTTTACAATTTTCTGGATTTTCTGGAATTTTTTCAGATTTTTTTGGCGATTTTTTAAAATCGCACCGCTACGCCGATACGTATCCCCAATACGCTACGTATCGCCCGCTTCGTATCGGTTTGGCGGCGGGCCGCTACGCCCGCCGATACCGATATTTTCATCTATGGTGGGGACCACTAGGGATTCCATAGAAAGCTGGCTCCAATTGGGACACCGCAACCTCACATCTCATGAGCAATCCGGGCCCACAGTTAATTGCAAATAACACCACTATATAAATGCAATTGCACTCCAGTCTTAGGAATAAATTACAATGAAGACCCTAAACTTCCCGATTGCCACAATTAAGCCCCTCTATCAGTATCCATGGATTAACTGGTCTAAAACTGTCTTACCAATTTAAATCCACATCTTATTATCCTTGAGCCCCAATTAATCACAGTGATCATCAGTACCATCCAATTAACTCTTAATCGAGATGGGTGCGCACTTACTAATGATAAATCCATTAATTGGCACAAGGGGATAATATAGATAGATTCCATCTTGACCATTGGATGTTCCCACAGTCCTACTACTACGTACCCAAGACACCGAGGTGTTGACCTACAGTTGGCCTCACTCATTGGTGACTCAAAGCAAATGAATAGATAGAAACTTGAGTTCATCAATGTCTCAGGATTGAGAGCCTATTGCTAGGGAATTATGAGAGCAAACCTTAAACTCGAGATAGTATTCCATAAGGTGCTTCTCATGGTCCTTCAATACATCCAATGTACCAGCACCGTGATCCAGAATCTTCCATTTTAATGATCGAGACAAATCACACTATCTCATAGTGATCAAAGCGCTGCAACCTTATCAAATGAGATGCCCAGTCTCATCACCGGTTGTGAAGATACTTAAGTATAAGATTTGTGACACATGTCTCCCGTGTGTAGATCTCATCCATACACATATATCACATCCAATATACTAATGGGACCCAGTTCATCTCATGAACCATTTATGTCATATGTATTAATCATGTGTATTAAGTAGTAAAACACCATTCATCTCATGAAAGGAAAGCATGATATTATTGATAAATAAAGAAATTAATCAATTTATTACATCATCTGATGGATTGAGTCCATACAATCTAACAGGTGGCACGGGAAGGGTTTTGGGATTTTGGCAGGAAAGGTGGTTAGGATTGGTTGATTAGGGTGCGAAGGGGTTACGGGGATGGTTTGACGGAATTGCCAGGCGGGTTGAGATGGGCTGGTACTTCAAGATGGTTTGATGGAATTGGTTTTTTTGGGTGAGGGAAGATGGCTTTGGGTTTAAGGACGAAGATGGGTTTCGGAATGATGAATTTTAGGGTTGTAGGATGGATGGATGGATAGATGATAGGGGTAACACACGGATCGATCGCGGGATCGTTCATCTCCAATACTAACTGATGTAGGCCCTAGGAGGCTTGCAGGAGTTCCAAAGCACTATGTCAAAGACACCTCAAATTATTTCCACAGATATTTCTAACACGAGGACGCTCCTCTCCGAGGGAAAAACTCACGATTCTATTCAATTCCAAAGTTTGAGATTTCCATCTCTACAATGCAATATAAATAGATTAGCAAACTTAGGGCCTAAGCAATCCTAAACTAATAATATAAACTACCCTAATTATGAATCCCCTCTTAAGCTAGAGAGTCAACATCATCATCACCTACAACGACTTTGAGACACCAAGCATAAGAATGAATCAGAATAGTACAATGTGTACCCTTTTGTCCATGCTGGAACAGAAAGACATAAATCCCCATGTTTGGTAGTGAGGACAAAGCATGGCCCTTCATCCATCAACCCAATGCAGTAGATCAAAAGATGAAGAAATATATCGTATATATTTATATAAATTAATAAATCAACAAAAAGCAAATCAAACCTTTGATATGGTAAGAGCTGGACTCCATTGTTCTTTAAGGATATCCAGACAAATGCTCCCGTTGCTATTAATGTTTGGATGGAAGACCTTTGTCCTAAATGCAACCTATTAATAACACAAAAAGACTTGATAAGCTTCCTTTCTACTGGATTGACAAAAATAAATAAATAAATAAATAAACAAATCAATAAATAGTACGGGAAAATAAATGCAATTAGGGGCCTTTTACAGATGCAAGAATGGTTAAGATGATGACCATGAGAAAACAAAAACAAAATAATAAAACAAGAAAAGAACATCTGTTGTATGGGTCAGATATAAAAAGTGCAGCCAAAGAGCCATTACTTCCAAGTGTGAGGTTGCTGCAATAAAAAATGCAGATGGTTTTTTCCCCAAAAGATAATTTCATGGGTTTCTCACAGTGCAAAAGGAAACCAATCCATTGACCATAAGATGTCAGTTTAGCATGAACGCTCATAGTTATAGTTATGGGCAGCACTAGAAAACGCCCCTTAGTGGGATCATGGGATGTATAATGATCATGAAAGTCTGTTGGATGGAAAGATCCATATGAGACCTACCTATGTGCAAAATTTAGACTCCACAAGATCATCCTAACCCTTTGATCCATGGCCCTAAAAGTTAATATTTTTATAGGCATCATTTTCTTACGATTTAAATCCAATGGTAAGGAAAAGTAGGATGAGTGTCAAATTTGGACTAGTGACTATTCATAGGGGGTAGTGTGTGTGAAAAGACTGAAGTAACTCAAGGTGGGCCCTTGCCCAAAAAATAAAGGGGCATAAAAGGGGGCGTTTATTTGGTATCTCTACCCTTCTTTGGATAAACCCATCAAAATAGAGCCATTAAAAAAAGAACCATACAGAAAGGAGGCTAGAATCAAAAGGAGTGTTTGGAAATGCAAAGATCTATTTTAAGTAGACTTCTTAAAATCAATGGTTGAAAGTTTTTCACAAATTTCTCGAGATCCACAAGGTAGATGCCTTGAAAAATTGACCTCATAGCCATGTTCAGCCTTCCAAAGAGATCCAATGGCTTGGATCTTGTGTTTGGCCCCCCACATAATCCAAAAACTACTATCAAATAACTCACGTTTTTTTGCATATTTCAAGACTGGTGATGATCCAATGGCTAAAATTTGGTATCATAGTCGTGTTTGACCTTATGCACATTTCCAATGGGTTTTTTTTTTTTTTAATGGTTCATTTCCAACGGTTTGGATTGTGATTTTTCATCCCAGAAATTAAAAAAATAATAATAATAAATAAATAAATAAAATAGAGAGCAAGTGACTGATTATGGACAAGGGTATGTTACATCAATGGCTGATATTGTTTTGCAAATATCTTGAGATCCACAAGGTATCAAGCCAATAAGTCCTTAAAAATGCATAATTTCATCATTATTTTAGAGTAATTAAGGACTTAATCATCACATAATGCACCATTTTAATAAAAAAATCACGATATTATGTTTGTGGGCATCAAAGTTTGAATTTAAGTCAAAATTCATTGGAAAATCAAATTTTACATAAAATCATGAATTTCTCTATTTCTCGGCTTTGAAAGTCACAAATTTCTCGTAAGTTCTTATTCACACATAAAATGATGAACTTTCTCTGCACCATTGATTTAGTTAAAGAAAATTAGATAAAATGGTGACATTTTAAGCATTTATTTTAGTGTGAATTGGGCCTGCATCCTGCATCATTCCTTTCCGTTATGAATAGATTATTCTTTGATGTTTGATTTTTGTAGGGAATTTAAGAAATTAGGCCCACAGGAAAGAGTTGATGAAGCAAATGCACCTTGGTGACCCACCTTCCTTGGGCGTGGATTCCAAGATTAAAGGACAAGAAAGAAGAAAGGGAAGGAAACAAAGAAGAAAAAAATGCCAAGGGAGAGATGTAAGTCCAAGATCTTCCGACTTCCGTTCAAGAATCACACACCCAAGTGGGGGCCATCATCTCTTACAAGTTTCAAACAAAAATCTGAATCTAAGATTTGAGTCAACATTTTCTTGAAAATTCAAAATTTTGAATTTGAAGGCAAGGAGGCATGGACGTCTATGATATGGGAATTCAAAGCATTGCATATTTTCAAGTGGGGCCTAATTCTATTCCATGTTTGAAGTTAAAATCAGATTTGAGGGATTTTTTAGAGAAAGTGGGCCCATGCAAGTTGATCTCCAAGTCATGAAGAATTCTAAAATTAAGAAGACCCTTGCTACCAAACAAATCTAGAAGGAAATCTCCAAGATTCAAGCATCAAAGCATCCCAAGATTTTCTCAAATCTGAATTTCAAAGCAAGAAAGTGTTGCACGTCAACACTCTTCCATTCAAGCATCACATGTCCAACGATGGATGGGTCCACATACATTCAAAAAATTTGCACATCAAATCTGATGTGATTTTCAGATTTGAAATTTCTTTGGAAGAGAAGTGGAGGAATTGGAAGCTACTACGGAGTTTTAGTTTTTTTAAGGAAGGGTGCACAAAGAGATTTCATGAGAGAATCGAACCCCAAGAAGATAGGCTTCAAGATTTGAATCTTTGCAAGTAAGCACTATCCAAAGAAGCACTTACACGTCCAAGCATCCCCATCCCATATTGCTACACGTCCAAAAAGGGGCTGGCCACATGGTTTCAAAGTTTGAAATAAATCTGAAAAAAATTCAGATTTGAAAGTTTTTCTTCAAAGTGGGCCCAAGAGAAGAAGTTGCATGAGACATGAAGGATCCCTATTTTCACTAGGATTGTGGGCCAATCCCTAGAAACTCTCTCAAAACCCTCCTAATCCTAATCCAACTTGGACCCCAAGCTACAAATCCTTCCCAAACCAAAACCTTGTAACCCATGTCATATAAAAAGAATTAAAAGATCCCAAAAGAGCATGGACGTGCATACCATATCCCCTCATTCCCTTGGACGACCAGCAACAAAAAACCCCCCTTCCATTAAGTTTTCTCCATCTCTCCCTACTTCAATCACTACTTCCTCCAAGGCCTTCCCTAAGGCACACCACCACTTGGATATCTACGCCTCCGCCATTGCTACTGTCACTCCACCATCAACCAGCCATCTACTTCTCCCTTGGTGAAGGATTGAAGACTTGAAGATGGGATTATGCGCAAGTCCTATTTTCTTAATGTATTCGATCTAGGGTAAGGAAAGATTTCTTTTTCTAGTTTTGATTCATGTTGGGGATTTACTAGTTTATTGGTTTCTTTTAATCTAAAAGACGCAATTAGTGAGGTCAAGGTGTCCCACCTTGAATCGGCATCGCATGTTCGTGGGTGGTGAAAGTACGCACTTGGTGTGGTGTTTCTGTAGTCTTTTATTAATTTTGTCAATATAATGTCGTAATTTCCCATAATAAGAATATCTAGAATTCCTTTTATCCTTATTTTTGAATGATGTTATTACTGGATTTTTATTTTAATGCATGATTTATTTGCTTTTATGCAATTGGTGGCCTGAGGTCTTTTATGTTTTTGCAGTCTTTAGATTAGGATTCTTAGATTAGGATTTTTATTTGGGATTGAAATTTTTAATTTGGATTTGTAATTAAATTTCAATTTCAGTTTCGTAGAGATTTATTTGTATAGATTTTATTAGGTTAGTACTAGTTTTCCAATAGGACAAGTTTTGCATGATTAATTGCTCATCGTGGCTCATCGTGGATCGACCTTGGACTTCACCTAGCTATTACTACATCGTGGCCTTGCACTTGGGGCTACGATCACAAGCCATGAAACTTAACCACATAGCCGTGTATAGCCTTCCCAAGAGATCTAGCGGTTTAAATCTTGCATTTGGGGCCCACAGAATAAAAAAACTTCATCCAATGGATCACTTTTTTTTTGCACATATTCGAGATTGGTGATGATCCAACATTTGAAATTTGGTCTCATGGCGATGCTTGATCTTAGGAACAATTTCAACGGTTTGGATCTTGATTTACTCTTTTAGATTAAAAAAAAAAAAAAATTTGGATGGGCATTACAGACTGTCATGCACTGTTCATCCACCTCTTTTTTCTTTCCTCTACTTTTCAAGTGGGTAGGGAAAGCGCATGTGGATTTAAGAGGCTTTGCCTCTTATTCTCTAAAGTGGGTAGAGGCTAGAAATAGATGCCAAACGCTCTATTTTTCAAAACCTCTGTCTGCTTTAGAGATTTAGAGAAATAGATACAGATAGAGATGCCAAACAGGCACTTAAAGTGGGGTGTCTTAGAGAATTACCCTATAGTTATATAAACAGCAAGTACAAATTCAAGTAAAATAATGGTACATTAGTCCCTTTTTTATAACAATACGTAATGGTTCATTAGTTATAGGTTTATAGACTCTAGTTATCAATAATTAAAATCATAGCATTATTACTCTATTGTTTACATTGAAAGGAACCAACAAGGATGAAAAGCTACGTATCGGCCGCTAAATCGGGTGTAGCGCTGGACACCGCTACGCTTTATGGAAAATATCGCCGCTCACTACAGGCCGCCACACACGGCTGCCACATTCACATAGCACCGACACGTATCGCCACCCACCCCACCCCACCCCACCCCCCCTCAATTCTCTCCTTCTTCCTCTTTTCTTCACTACTCTGCTTTTTTTTTAAATGGCATTCACTGCTTCTTTCCTTTTCATGAAGAACAAAAAAGGGAAAAAATGGAAAAGAGATAGAGAGAGAGAGAGGAGTTTGTAGATGACATACCTAGATTGGCAACGCCAGCAGCAGCAGCAGCATCGTCAGCGGCAGCAGCAATGGGTTGCACCACTCCATGCAGCAAGCGCCAGACGACGACTCCTTCAATCTCTTGTTCTCCTCCTCCTCCTTTCCCTCTTTTTCTTCTTTTTCTCCTTTCCCTTTTCTCATTCTCTCTCGATGCTTCTGATTTGGGCGGAAGCTAGGGCAGCATGATGGCCCTCTTTCATTTTATTTAAAGGTCAGCTATGGGCCCCACGATGGGCCCACCTAATGAAAGGCATATATATAAACTAAATGGGACATTAAAATAACATTTAAAAAAACCATTAAGAAAACGACTTAAAAACCATTGAAAAACCAATCCATTAAAAAAAAATCATTAAAAGTCATTAAAAAATTATTCAAAAAAATCGTCCAAATTTTTTTTAAAAATCACTAAAAAAGACGATTCAAAAATATTAACTAGGCCCATCCAAAAGAAGAAAAGCTGAAGAACTTTGTAGTCTTTTTAACCACTGGTGGGCTCCATCATGAGGCCAAGATTTTAAAATAAAAAAGTCATGCCTTAGCCAAATATTACTTAATTAAAATTAATGCCTACGTCAAAATTCACTCTTATTGGAAATAAGGGCATAGCCAACTTTCAAACAGTCACACTAACTGAAAATATTACTAGTTGCACTACAAATGATCACGCTGATGGGATTAGAATAATGATATCATATATCCTAATTCTTATGTCTTAAGTCTTGACTTCATGACATGGTTCTTTTTTGTTATGAGCCTTTCACATTAATTAGAAATAGGTTTTAGCCAAATTTCAATCTAATAGGAAATACTTAAATAAGGCCTTTACCAAAGTACACTTTAATAGAAAAGAGCCCTTTTAATTTTAATAGGAAATAGGCTCTAATCAAATTTAATTATTAAGAGAAAAATCTTTATGAGCTTTTCATTACTTTCTAAGTTAGCATGACTAAGACACATGAATAAATGTGAAAAAACTAATCATTACTTTTATTTTCTATTTATACAGCGATACAAGACCTCATATATTGAGGGCACCGCTACACCCCCTTTTCTTACTTACCTTTTGCAAAAGAAACACATTTTCTTTTATTTTACAATTTTCTGTATTTTCTGAATTTTTTTCAGATTTTTTGGCGATATTTTCAAAACGCCCCGGTACAACGCCACGTAGTGCCCACTTCGTAGCGGTTTGGCGGCGGGCACACCGCCACCGCTATATTCATCCTTGGGAACCAATAAAAACTTTCATGATGTTGTTGAAAACGTTGCCGGTATGAAGATATTGAACAACACATAAGATATTGCACTTAAAACAATGAACTGCATAAATAAAAGTGCTCGGAAATGAGAACCAAGGAACATTTCACGTAAGTTTTAAGCGAAGGATGCATGTATCTCCTCACTAGTGGGAGCAAATAATTCTCTACCCATTTGGGGAATGTACCGATTAAAAAGGCAAAAGAAAAGGAAGATTAAGTTGTGTATCCCTTTTCTCGTAATTGAAATAAGTCCCAGACACCTGTCCACTTATTTAGCCAGCCCTTTAAATTGGAAAGTGAAACCCTAAAAGCCACCCATCCCCTTCATTAGTAAAATTAATTTCATACAATAGAACGGTGACCGCCATCATACTTATTGTAGCAATGTCAAACCCTTTTTCAGATCTGGTTATTTTACTGAGCAGGATACAGCCATGTTTACCTAGAACCCAATAATATCTAAAATCTATTTACATTTTTCCTAATAGTTATCAAAATCCTACGATTCGTATCCCGAATCTTAAGGAAAACGATTCATATCTATGCAACGAATCCCATTTTAAGAATAATCTTAGGATTCAAGTGTGAATCATACGATTCGATATTCGTTTCATCGAATCTTACGGTTCAAGCGATTCGGCTAAGTGAGAATAGCTACAACCAATAAGTTAATATTAATAATCTTTTACCATTTTTCTTTCTTTGTTCTTTCTTTCTTTTAGCACTTTTATTTTTAAAACACTATTTAGTAGTTAACAAAACCTCCTAAGAATATTTTGTGGCTTTGATGAGGTTTTAAAGAAGAATAAAGAGCATGCATTTCATTAAAGCGTTAGACCGTATGTATGGTTGGGATATCCTGCGTATCCTGGGCCCAGGCTTAGTCTGGCCCTGGCCCAGGTAGTTCCTTAATTGATCTCGTATTATGGAATTAGAATTACTACTCATTTTGGAATTAGAATGTTACTTATTATGGAATTAAAGTTGCCTCACGTGAAGAGTTTTAGAAAGGAAGGAGTTGTACGGCAACACTAATTAGAAAGAGGAAGAGGAAGAAGGAATACGACTCTATGTTCATATATATATAACCAACGACCCTTATTGTATCCAATCACTATGGGAGAAATTCTGAGAAAGAAAATCTTGTGGCTGCAATTTAGGAGAAGGAGAGGAAAGCTGACTAATGTCCTATTCGCGTCCGCACATCGCAAGAGCAACGATCACGTATTAGAGGTGAGTGAATCTTCCTGATTAATTAGTTGGTTAAGCAAGATGATTGATATTGAGTTATGGATTGGATATTTTGTATTAAAGAGATCTGATATTGAGATATGATGCACATCTTATGTATTTAAAGATCTGATTTGAGTTAAAGAAATCATGTAAGTGGCTGTTAGAATGTTATAGTTGATATGGTGTATGAATTCATGAATATCTCTGGAATAGATGTGGAATTGGTGAAAACAGAGGCTTGTCAATGGTGAGATTGACAGTAGAGGGTTGTGGGGCCCCCTGGCCCACTATTTGAATGATCTGGACCATAGGGAAGGAGGCAGACCCATGGTCGACCCACAAGGATCTGGACCCATGAAGAGTGGGCCCCATCTGGGCCCTCATCCAATTGGTGTGATGAAATAGAGGCGACTGTTGCAGGATTTTATAACTCCTTGTCGTCAAGTCTTCTGGGACCCACCTGGACACTTGATTGGAAATCTGCTCCGGTCATCAAGTATGGAACCCTTGGGCGACCTTAGGAAATTGGGACATCTGGGTTTTAGACTAGTGGGTCCCGCTGTCCATCAGTTCTAAAGAATTCCAGGCCCAAGGCTCAAAGTCGATAATGATTGTGGGACCCACTACCTAAGTTAATCAGAGATTAGGAACCCACATCTTGAAGAGGGCTTAGGGACGACCTGGATGGTAGTGGTCCTATGTGCCCTGGGCTCCATCTGCCCAAATATCCGAAAGCTTCAATTTTGTTAACCACGAGGCTTATTAATGAATTTTGTTCATGTTTGTTGAGACTGTGGGGGCCAGTAAAGATGTATGATGATGAATCCAATCCTATGGGAGGGGAGTGACACCATGGGCGACCATCTAGGTTGGGTCTAATCTTGGATTATCCAAGTGGTCAAGAAGCTCAGACATGACTGGTAGTCTATTTTGTGTTTTGTGCAATAGATTGAGTCCTGGAAGTGGTCTGTTAAATTGATACAGCCCTAGACTTTGGATAGAAATATCAATTAACTTTATTACTTTGATAAAATTGAAGTTTGTTAAATTATGTTTAACTGTGGATAATCAATTTTCTATAAGGATGTGATTATAATAGTGTGGGCCACCCCTATACTACTCAATACTAATTATGATAAGAAGCGGGGCAGTAATATGTGAGATGTGAAAGGGTTGGGACCACGCTGCTTGCATGTGTTAAAATATATTATTTATCGTTCATGTTCTAGCTGTTATGTGATATTGTGCATTGAGTCCCAGACGTGGGATGTTGGACTTAGTGTCCGGGCCGTTTTAGCGGCTGGTCCATAGTGGAAGTGTCTGATGAGACAGGGTCATGGTGACTGGTATACATGTATAAGATAAGGCCTTTAAGGCGTGGTAATGTGCATGGGCATGGATTTGTATGTGGATGTACTTATAATGATTTTGACTTATTGATCAAGATTTGTTGATTATGTGATATTATGATAAATGCGGCTTGTGTAATTAGGAAAATTCATTCACCAGTAATCAAATTACGGGTGAGCCAGAGCAGATTGGCGATCAGCACGTAGATTTCGGCATGCGTAGCTGAAAAGAGAGAACGAGAAAAACTTAAATAGATGATGGAATCATTAGTACTTGTTTAGGAAAATTATCTAACGTTTCAAGCATATTATGGATTGAATTATACATAAAGTTTGAATTCTCAGAGATTTAATGATATTTATAATTGAAATTATATTTGAGTTAAATGCCTAATAACTCGTGAATCTTATTTGATGAATGCTTAGTGAATAATGATGTATAATCACGATCCAGATATCCGACAGGGCCTCGAAATTTGGGTCATGACAATGGTGCTTGTCTATATCTTCTTTTTTTAATCTATTTTGGTTTTTTTCCTTCATGAACACTTTCTTAACTTCAAGAGATATCCTACTTAGTAAGATTGATGGTTTGGAATTTATTTTTATTTTTATATTTTAATTTAAAGATAATATATATATATATATATATTGATACCTTAAAACTTATTTAACTATTTACACATCATTTATATCATATATATATATATATTGCTATATGTCATGATGTTCTTGATATGATTGTATGATAGAGTTACTTGTTATTGTATTTATACTGCTATAAATGGAAAATTGGATGCTTATGAATAATTAATTTTTTCTTTTTTTTAATTTTTATTAGAAAAATAAAAAAATCCTATGATTCACGATTCGATTCGATTCATGGGTATGAACGATTTGCAATATGATTCTGATTTTGAAAGTTATGCTTTTCCTTTCCACAATATAAATAGTAAGGACAATACTCAGTAGTTTAACTGGATTTATCAGTCACATGAAAAGATTGGATTAGCATTGCAACTTGTCAAAAAATATTCTCACACGCACACATGTGCCTGTCTTATGATTCCCAAGATTCCCGAACCATGTACCATGTTTTAGAAAAGTATTTCTAAAATAGTTAGATTTTCTAAGACATGGTTAGAATCCGATCCAATTTGGGCATTGTACATACAATTCAGTTACAAAACACTGGTTTACTTGATTATCAACAAATCTGACACAGAAAAGATCATGGATCAGACACTTTTTCAGATCTGATTATTTAACTGAGTAGGATCAGGCTTGTCTACCAGCCACCCAAAGAGTATTTTAAAATCTTCTACAATTTTTCCTTTCCACAAGATAAATAGGAAGGACAAATGGACAATACTAGGTAGTTTAACTTGGATTTATCAATTGCATCAAAAGATTGCAAACAGATTACCATTGGCAACTTGTCTGGCTTTGCAAAACAATATATATACATGAATGTCTTGTGATTCCCCAGATTCTCAAACCATGTTTTAGAAAACTATTTCTAAAATGGTTAGAATCTAATCCAATTTCACCCCTGGGCATCACTTCCTACACTGATTTCATATGTTTATTCTAAGTTATCTAAATATGGTTTGGATGAAGCTGACAGAAGGTTGACTTTTTTGCCAGCAAAGGCAGTTGGTAACAATAGTTGAAGCCCAAGGGCTGAAGGGCTTCATACATATGTCAAAAGATGAATGGGAGGAACCTCTATCCTTCACATCATCATCAAAGTTTTAGGCCCTTAGGCCATCTAACTAGTGTTGGCTGAGTGCTACTTTAATTAAAGAACTCAAAATATGGTTGGACAAGTTTTATAGTTGATTACCAATGTGGCAAAACCATCCCATATCCAGATCTGAGACTAGCACATGCCCAAGAACAGCACATGGTGAAGACAACCAGGGGAGAAAATATTTACAAAAATTCTAAGGAAAAAAGAAAAAATAAGGGGTAATTTTTCTACCCACAAACAAAAGGAATTGAAGTTCCGTGTGCTGGCTGGAAAATTGCAATGACAGTTGTGGCCATGAACAATTTAAGAAACAATCTCCAAACACGTCATGAAGCGCAATACAATCTAGTGAAAAGGTCCAGGGACTTGTAAAGAACAAACCAGGAAAAACCACGGTACCTTTGGAGGCTTAAAAGGATAATCTGGGGGAAAATGAATGGTAACTAGAAATACACCTCCTGCATAAGGACTATCAGGAGGTCCCATAATTGTTGCTTGCCAATGAAACATGTCTTCGGCCACAGGACCTGCAGAAAATACACAAGATCTTCAAATTTAACGCAAGGCACACAACTAATATTACAGTTTGATGTTATCTCATGCATAATAGTAAGGTAGAAAGGTCATCAATTCATGGCAACTAACAACTTGACACTACTTACATGATAATCCTAGCAAGGGAAGATTCCTTCAAACATAAATTTGCAAATTCAAAATAGAAATATATGGTTGACGTATAGTTTACAACCACCAATCAGTCTAGGGAGCTCAAAGTCAAAAGAGTGATAGATGTTTCATCTCATCATGTTATACATAAATCTAATAATGCTTTAAATAAGTTCGTGAAGCAAGCAAGCCCTGCTACTGCAAGATCGTATCTTGTTGCCAGAAGAAGTTCCTTTAACTTTTCTGAAATTACAATATAGTAATTACACAGAAGGTGGGGTGACCCAAAAAAAAGGACAATGATTAAGCACACACTTGTTATAAAAAAAAATGATTAAGCACACACTTCCAATCAGGAAATAGTATTTACACCTGTAAGCATCATATTTTTTGAGAATGAACTGCATTTTGCAGATATTAGAAAAAGAAAGTACAAATGGACAGCTCATCAAGTGCACAAGGAAAATCCTAGCAAAATACAGTACCAGCACAAAACCCGTGCTAATCACGGGTATGCATGAAGAGGTAGGATTCTATGTATGTTAGAAACGGGGAAGATGAGAGTCCATAAGGGAAGTATATTAGTGGAAAGTGGAGGGAAAGTATGTTAGCAGTTGTAAGAATATTAGTGGAAAGTGGAGGTAAAGTATGTTAGTAGTTGTAAAAACTGAAAGTAACTTTCAGTCAAAATAGAAATGAAAAAAAAAAAAATTCCAGCTTAATATATAGAATGGAACTATGGAAGGACCGAAACAACCCCCCCCCCCGAAACCAAAGACCCCGACCCCTAATTTCCGGGATTCGTATTGATTAAGTTGTGGATTAGTTCTCTGAGCGGGATTAGTGGTTGTTTGGTTGAGTTTATGAGTTAGAGTGCCTTTTCATTTGTTTTGGGGAGTTTTGAGAGCTAGTGAACCTAGTTAGTAACCGTAGGTTCCCATTTTTTTTTGCGTGGTCAGCATGGGGAGGTTCTTTGTGATTCCCAAAAATTCTCATTTCGACTTTGTTTGACTATTCTCGTTATTCCCTACAACTTTCATGTTCACCCCATTCCCGTTCGAGCCCAACTTTTCCAACTTTGAGGGCAGGACAGTCTTTTTACTCAAAATCTGGACACAAATTTCGATGTCTCCAAAACCCTTGAAATATATACTTTTTGGAAACTAGATTTTATGAAGAACATTTTTCCCTTCTTCATCAAACTCATCCAAGGCCCGGCAATCTATGTTTTTAGCCCGACAAGTTTTGTTGGTTGTGGGACTCAACTCTACTTTCTATATAAAGAGAACCCACCTTCACTTTCTCCTTTTTTGTTGCTCATTTTTGTTGTGGGAGGTGTGGCTCCAGCCCAAGCTAGGGTTTTGTCTTCTTCTTCTTGCTTCTTCATCTCCAAACCCATTCCAACTCTTGTCAAATGGAAAAATGGATGTCATCATCTTCTTCCTCACCATGAGAGCTTTCTATTGACACCATTTGTAGAGAAAACCACCCATCCTAGTATTCCTTTTGAGCAAGCTCTTGCCATTTGAAGGTCTTCCAAGTAAGTGATCTCTCTCATTTCTTAGATTTGTGCTTTCCTAGCCCTATAGAGTCTCCATCTCCATTATTGGGAGCTCTCTCCTTCTTGTTCTTTGCATTCACCATTTAGGGTTCTAAATGGGTGTATTTTGGGGGTTTTGTGTAGCTTGGAGATTTTGGTCTTGAGAGTGGTGCTAGGAGCTTGTTTAGCTAGCTTGGAGATGTGATGCCCCGAAGTCCCACATCGACTATAGAGAGGAAAGTGAATGGGGTTATATGTAGAGCTTACACCCTTACCTTGCACGAGGCCTTTTAAAACCGTGCGGCCCCGGAAATCGCAAGAACTCCGAAGTTAAGCGTGCTCAGGCGGGAGCAGTAATAGGATGGGTGACCTCCTGGGAAGTCCTCGCACGTGCATGTGGGCCAAAGCGGACAATTTCATGCTGAATTGGGCGGAGTTGTGACAGTTGGTATCAGAGCCGATGACAGCTCTATTTCTAGTGGGGGAGAATGTGAGAACTTGGTCTGGGTGGCACCCTTAACCACAGGGTGTAGCGTGTCAACCACAGGCTTCAAACGGTGAGTCTCCGTTAGGCCACATTGGAAATATCCAAGTCCTGACCCTGGGCTTATAAGTAAAACCCTGTATTAACTTAGCATGAGGTCTTTTGATGGGTTGAGGCCCATTAGAAGCAAAACTATGAGGCCCGTGGGCCAAAGCAGACAGTATCATGCATGGGAATGGGGTGGGGCGTTACAAATGGTATCAGAGCCGACTCTCGATTAGTTCGAGTGTGGGTCCCCTGCCGTGGTCTGGTGCAAGTGGGCGGGTCTCCATGTGGGCGGGCCAAGAGGGCTGGCAAGCTACTGTATAGGGACGTGCAGCCCTAAGGGGGGTGGAATGTGATGCCGGAGTCTCACATCGACTATAAAGAGGAAAGTGAATAGGGTTGTATGTAAAGCTTACACCCTTACCTTGCATGAGGCCTTTTGATGGGTTGAGGCCCATCAGAAGCAAAATCGTGAGGCCCGTGGGCCAAAGCGGACAATATCATGCATGCGTATAGGGATGGGGCGTTACAAATGGTATCAAAGCCGACTCTCGACTAGTTCGAATGTGGGTCCCCTGTCGTGGTCTAGAGCAAGTGGGCGGGTCTCCATGTGGGCGGGCCAAGAGGGCTGGCAGGCTACAAAGACTGGCAGGCTACTGCACAGAGGCGTGCAGCCTTAAGGGTGGTGGATTGTGATGCCCCGGAGTCTCACATCGACTATAGAGAGGAAAGTGAATGGGGTTATATGTAGAGCTTACACCTTTACATTGCATGAGGCCTTTTGATGGGTTGAGGCCCATCAGAAGCAAAATCGTGAGGCCCGTAGGCCAAAGCGGACAATATCATGCATGCGTGTAAGGATGGGGTGTTACAGGAGATGAATGGATTGTTTTTTAATATTGGCATGTTTTGTAAGAAAAGCTTGATTTTCATTAATGGTTTTGGTGGTTTAATACTTGCTTCTTGCTATGGTCTCTATTGATTTCGAAATGTGCATATTGATGAGTCTTTATATCTTGTTTAATCTCTTGGAAATGTATGCATTTGATTTTTGTTAAAGCTTGTTTATATGTACATATGGATTCCATGGATGATTGGGTTTATTTTGATGAAATGAGGATGAATGTGATGGATTTTGATGCATTTTGTGGGATGTATTGATGGAGGTATAAGTGTGGTTTTGAAATGGTTATAAGCCCCTCTTTTATATGAAGGAATGGTGGCTCAAAGGGGTGCAACGGAGAGAAGGAAGAGAACCCGAAATGCACAGAAAATAGCTCCCTGAAGGAGTTCGCTCGAGCGAACCCATGTTGGCTCGAACGAACCCCTTTCAGAGACCAGCTGGCTCGACCCAACCAGTCTAGGTCCAGTTCGCTCGAGCGAACCCTCCCAGAGAGTGGTTGGCTCGATGGTCCGCTCGAGCCAACTATCCCTCATGCCGTCTACTTTGGAAAATTGAAAAAAAATGATATTTTAATGCTTGGGGAGGTTTGCTTGGAGCCCTAACGCAATGGGGAGACCTAGGAAGTGAAGTATGGAGCTTGATTGAGAAAGAAACCCCATCACGGAAATTTATTGAGGATTTTGGACTTGTCAAGTGGTATAGGGAACTTGGAATGTCTTCAATCTTCTAGAGTACCAAGCCAATGGCAAAACCAACATACGGGGTCCCTATACACATTGATTTATTTCTTGAAGCCTCAATACATGGTCCAGACTTGTATGGAAACCGATTTGTGTTTCATTTGACCCACAATACACATGTACTCTCCTTTTTTTTGTGCAACATTACTAGTTCTGCTTCAAAGAAAATGAATTATGCCATTTGAGCAAACTACTAGCCCTTTATATGCATGACCAGATACTAATGTGATATATGTGCCTATGAGCACCCCGTTTAGCCTGTTGGGTGTTATACCCCTATATGTGTTTTGATTCCTTCATGTTACCCATGTGTCGGCACCACTAAGCTTGGACGACCTTGTCGGCTAGATCCACCGACTTGGGGGTCCCCCTCTTGCTCCTGCCAGCTACAGTCTGGGTCCTGTCTTGCCCCGCTACCGGGTTGCACGGCCGTGGTCTTATCTAGCTATATGTATATATATATATATATTTAGTTGGCTCTCGTCACTTCCCGTGTCTAAGACCAACGCCCTGAATGTGCTCTCATCACATTAGTGATGGAGGATTTAGCTTTGTGTGGTTACCATCTTGCCAGTTTCCTGTTCATTGGTACCTCTACATGTTTTATATTGCACTTGTGTTTTTGAATAAATTATGCATCAGATTCATGAAAAATTGTTGTTTAAGCAGGTTTTACTTGTTTTCCAAGCTAACTTTTAAATTATTATATTGTTTATATCTTTTCACCTAGTTGCCAAACCGTCGTCTCTGATCCACTCTTTTGGTACTCAAGTCCAAACTGCTTCGCCCCGAGCTGAGTGCATTTGTTGGCTATGGAGCCATGAGTTCGCAGATTGTAGTGTCAGCTATGTCATGTAGACATTGAGCTCGACATTGGACCTACGTCACATGTGGGGTAGTGTTTGTAGCTTGTTATTTGTATGGCTTTTATTAGCCTTTTTTCTCGGGATTTTTAATTAATACACATTGATAATTGTAACTTGAACACATGTGGGAATGATTATCCTGTTACTGTCAGCTCTGTATTTTTATTGTGATAGTTTGTTCCAGTCTGATATGATCATTGATATGATAGCTATATGCTAGCTGTTGAGTGCGACACGGAATTCAATGGCCACGGACACCGGGTCGCAATGCCACGAAAGCTTCTACAAAATATTCGAAGTGTGTTGGAATTTATCATCCTCACACACATGGATCTTGGGAGAAATATAATTCTTACTTAATCCCATTCGCACCCCCCAAGGTCGGGCCACTTCAGAGTCAGGGTTCGGGGGCGTGACACCCCTCAAACACACTAGTGACGTGACTCCAACCTGCAACCTCCTGGTTGTAGAAAAAGAGTAGCTTCCAACTGTGCTATGGGCTCCACGAGATTCAACATGATGATACACTCCTAATTATCTCTTGCTTTTGATAATAGGTTTGCTTCTTCATTACAAACCACACATTTACAGATTTTTACCATAGAAGAACCGCCAAGGCCCACTTTCCTTGCCACCAACTCACATGAAAGCACATTCCTAGAATCATCTTCAACAAATAGCAACCATAGAGGCAAGGGGATAGCAATTTGTGCCCTCACCAACCCTCAACAACTAAAATATCCGCCCTATTCAAATTACCAATACTTGGCCTTTAAAAGGAAATCACAGTTTTGACATATTTAGTTTTTACTAGACCATTGTTGCTAATGGCCCTGGATTGCCATAGAGCTCTCATCTGCAATTAATTTACAACTCCTCGTGATGGAGCAACACATTCAGACCCAGCATGTACTTTTACATGACCTTCACAGACAAAGACAAGAAAAATCAGCAGCAGGAAGAAAGAAGAAAGTGGAGGAATAAAAGATGATAGAAGCCAGATTAGGGGGGGAAAACTGCCTTATGCCCACATAAAACAGGCATAAACCAGTGTCACACAAGTAATTATGGCCAAAAATATCATGGACTGTATCAAAACTCCAGAACTCCCCATGGCATAAGCCATACATGGTTTGAAATAAGAAAAGAAATTAAACCATTAAATTAAATCTCGCCTCAAACCCAATTACTAATACCATTAAAATAATTAATTAATATATGACAAGGATCCCGAACCAACCAAATTTAGAGTTTCAAATATTTCGAGAAAGCAAAATAAAAGAGGATCTGCCATAATCTCCCTACTAGTGCAACTAACAAAAACTTATAAAAGAATTTCTTCCGAGCATTATTAATTATGGGTCCCTCACAGTCAAAAGCTGCATGTATGCTCCAATGGTTCGCCTCAAAACCCTATTAAGCAAACGATGGAATCAAATAGGCAGAAATTTACATTCCAATGCCATGATCAAACTATAACTGTCACCAACCCTAGATTGTACATGTTTAATCATAAAAATAGGACAGACACTCGACATAAAAACAAAAAAAGAAGTAAGGCTACAGAACACCAACACAAAAGTAACTGAAGAAATCATGGGAAAATCAATATAATTCAAATCTTATTCTCACATCAAGGCCACCATCATCATCACAGCCTCATCTCAATCTGGTGTCAACTTAATGAACTACTATTTTATTCCAAAAGCATGATCATTTTCCAATCCAAGAAACGACTGATATCAACCCACCCCACAACCAAACCAAACCACACCCCACACCAACCGCCGCCCCCCGCCACACCCCCCCACCCCCCCAACCAGGAAAAACTTCAATAAACACACCCATACCTGCACTGCAAGAAGTGGGAGGATCTTTCTGCAGATCCTTTAGTTCCTTCAAGATACGCTTTGACGCCATGAGAAGTCGCTGCAAATGCAAAACCAACAAGAGACGGAGAATCAAAACCTTAAAACAAAAGAATAGATTCCAAAACCCTGAAGTGACTAGTACTGACAGGGTTTAACCAAAATTAATTTTGAGAATCTCTGGATCCTGCACAATCCCGGAAAACTGATTAGTACCAGATCTTCTGTACACAACTAAAAATTAAAATCCCTAAGGGTATGTTTGTGCAAAGAATTTTCTATGGAAAAATGAAAATAGTTTCTGAGGGAGAATGATTTCCTGCATTCTGTGGTAACACTTTTCATGGTTTTCACTTTCTGCAGTTCCGTAACTTTTGTGAAAACAGACCAACAGGGTAGAAAAACACTTTCTGCAGTTTCATACAACAGTTCAAAATGTATTTCAATGCAGAAATGTTTTGCCAAACTAATACAAACTGTAAAAATTGAAATCTCCAAAGTTGATTTTAAAATAAAGTCACTATGGAAATAAAATGCCCCAGAACTACCGTGCACAAACATAACCTAAAACAGTAAAACCATAAAAAATAAAAAAAAATAAGCCCCCAATTCCTCACAACAGATTGAAATACTAGAATGCCAGGAATCCAATCGAGAAGCCCTAGAAAAAAAATAAAAAGTTTTCAGCCTGGATTGAGACCCATAAATAATTGCTAGAATTTATAAGTCCTGAGATTTTTATAGTCACAAATTGTTCAAATCTACCTACTCAGTGGACCTTAAGATTTCCAGAGCATCTCTTGATGATATGAGAAGCTTTTTTTTTTTTTTTTTTATGTTCTATAGCTATTATATCCATACTGGTTTATGTCTTGTATTCCAGGTTAACTGGATTGGTGCATTGCATTGGCCGATACCAGGTTTTAGGCTATGGGGAATATGGCAATTGTACCGGGCTTTCCTAGGGCTAAGGAAGAGAAAGTTATATATATATGATATAACTTGTAGATCCTACCTAAAAGAGTACACTCAAAGAACGAAACAGTACAGAGTGTAAGAGTTCTCATTTGGCAATAGACGTAGGCACATAGCCTAACCATATAAAACCCTTGTGTTTTCTCCCTCTTGTGTTTGCTTTTGTGTGGCTTGATCGTTGATGCAGGTTTTCGCATCCACATACACATGCATAACAATGGGTATTAGAGCTCTAGGTCCAGTATAATCATGTGATCAACGGTGTTCAGAACTCAAAGAGGAGAAAGGTCTTTCTCCAGTTTTTTGTCTTTTGTGATAAAAGGAAACATGAAACGGGCAAATCCGATCACCACACAGGTATAAAAGGATCTTTTTTTTTTTTTTTTTTTTTTTTTCAATTTGGTGCATAGGTGCATTCGGATGATCCATCTCAAGGCAACACAAGGAAACAAAAGGGAAGAGGCAAACACACACATACACACAAACAAAAACAGATATGTAGGGCCCTCCTCACCTGCGCTCAAGCAGCACACCTATGGGGCCCACCTAGGGAAAGAGGAGGGGGATGCTTGGATGATCATCATAACCCCTTGATCAAGGGCCAAGAAGTTTTCACCATCCAAAACGAGTTGCACAATCAGTCCAACGATATAGTCCATTCGGCTGGGTGTCAAACCCCAAGTGTGTGAGTAGACGGATGAGATGAGGAGAGGGGGAGAGAGAGAGAGAGAGAGAGAGGCTGGTTTGTGGGGTGGGTGGGGGTGTGTGTGTGTGTGAGAGAGAGAGAGACGGTGCGGTTCTCAAGCAGCAAGTGGTCCACTATTGTTTAGAAGTAGGTTCTAGGCTCTCGGTGTCTTTAAATAAGAAGAGAAAGGTCCTTGTGGTTTGTTGTGAAGGTGGTCAAAGAAGATGCTGGTTTCTTCTCTTTGTTTGCAAAGATTAAAAACAAAGGAAAGAAAAAGCCAAAAAAAAAAAAAAAAGGTAGGCGATGCACAGAACCCAAAAGCATAAGAGAAACAGGCAATTTTCTCTATCTCAATTTCTACCACTTCACCGCATATCATCCGCAAAAAGCGCCACCCCCTGTCCAGCGACTAGCCGCACGCCGGATCTCTGACCGCCAATGCTGGCCAGCAGCATGTGCTATACCCAATGTTACGAAATTTGGTTCGTTTTGTCCGAAATTTCCAAATAATTGCGATGCGTTCATTCTACCAAAACAAACAGGACACTGTAATTATTCGTCCCAGAGTTCGTCCGATTCGGTCCGAGTTTTATGATTTCGGCCAATTCGTTCGATTCATCCCAGCATTTCGACTACCTTTAAAATTTAAAAAAAAAAAAAATGAAAACTGAAGGGGCTAAATATTTTTTTAAAACTTAAAAAGTAAAAGTAAAGTTAGCCTTTTTGGCCTTTTCGCTTAGAGAAATTAGTGGGCTCCAATGTGGAGCCACCCATCTATTAAAATCTAAATTACTATAAGGGCCCTATCGCCCTAATCAAATTTAATTCCAATAAAAACATTTTACTATGAATAAGCTAGCCAAGTTTCACTCCAATATGAAATAGCCCATCAAATATAAATTGACATATTGCATTGATTGAGTACAATAAATTAAATGTATCATATATTATGTTTCATTTTTAAATATATATATTTTTCCCGAAATATTCCACTGAAATCTCTAAATCGGCCGAAACATTTCATTTGGAGGGCAAACCAAAATGGAATGAATTTCGTAACATTGGCTACACCTAATAGAGCTACAACTTCCTTCCTCCAGCCAACCCTTTTGTAATAGCCCTCGTACCTCTTTTTGCTATAGAGAACAGGCCAAATCTAGGCTGGATCGGATCCACATCTATGAACCCCGACAATAGCAGCCCAAGACCAAAAGCATCCAAAACTGGAGACAGCATCCAATTATACTATATTAAAGCTAAGCCTTTTCGATCTAATTTGGACCTTCTGTTGTAATTTTGACTGTAAGTTATTCTCTCCTCGCTTATCTATTGTAACTACCCACTTCTTATCTCATTCAACACCTATCTTATCTCTTGTAACTACCCATGTTTGTTCCTGTTTTTCCCTTTTTCGTTTTTGCAAAAGTGCCTTTTTGCCTACTTTTCCTGTTCCGTTTCTACATATTTTCCATTTTTTACATCATTTGTCCTATTTCCTTTCTACTCTATTTGCTCTCAATTGTGAAAATAAGTACGATCAAATCTTTTCTCTTCTTTTGTTTTCTTTATAAAAATTTACAGTCGTACAATGTATTTGGGCTGCCACTCAAGTCAATATTAATTTTCCAATTACATGAATATTTGATTTGCATTGTATGACCGGACTTGTGCTCAGCACGGGTTCTTGTGCTAGTGACATTATTGTTGACGTCAACAGTCAACAGATCAAAAGGCATATTTGAACCAATAAAGGGCCAAAATTGTTTCTACAATTGGAGTTATCAAGGCCTGAGCTTCATATCCGTTATCGCCTATGCTCTCTGGTGATCTAATCTACATAGTGGTGTAAAAAGCAAGGCAATTTAATAGCTAAGTGGGTGATTCAAAGTACACTCAAGATATCATCAAAGGGTTCGAGTGTTAAGTTCGAGATGGAGAAATTTGAGGGGAAGAGATATCGCTCAGGGTGGGAGACCTACAGGTTTCGGTGATTGTGGAGGAAGAAAATGAGGATTTTGATTCGATCAGAAATGCTGTGGATGTTCGGGACTTCAGGATGCAAAGAAGTTGCAGGCGTTGTGACGAGGATAACAAGGACAGCTGTTTCAAAAATTCAAAATTTGAAAATCCCTCCAGTGGCTTCGTATCAGGCCTGCGAGATTTGGGCCCGTTAAATTCGTCCAAATGGCTGACCCAACAGAACCAAAGTTCGGTGGACATCTTGGGCTGTACTCTAAAAAAGGGATATGGGCCTAGGTCTTTTTCTAATAAAGTGGGTCAAGATGAGTTGTCCACTTATAAAACTTCACCAAAAATCAGAACAACCTCTCGACAAAGGATGTCTCTTTCGTCTAAAAGGGAGGGGTGCACGCGCGGAGGAAGCTCGGCGATCGCCAGCGACTATGTCTCGCCAGCGACTAAACGTCGGTCGATCATCTCAGAGTCATCCCTGATTCCGGCGGAATCTGATTTTCAGTCTAATGGTGATGAGGTGATGCAAATTAGCTCAACCCTAGTTCTCGTAAGGGAAGATTATGCTTTGTCCACTGCTCTGTTGGCGCCGAGGTATGTGGCTTCAACGGGATCCTCTGTAAGGTGTTCATCTTCCTCGGAGGCCTCAAAAAGTAACACCAGTGGACATGCAAGGATATGTAAGGATTCGTCAGACAAAGGCAAGACCTATACAAGAAGAAGCTCGAGGTTGGACTGTGAGCTGTGGCGATTTGAATCCTCGGCAGCAAGCTTGTCCTCTGAATTTCTAAATAAGACCGACGAGGGATCCATGGGTGGCTCGAGGGCTTCTATTGATTGTTCTCCTCCGCTTCATCGGGGGATTGGTGCTAGTGGTAATGCTCCACTGCACTTTCCCTCCCCTTACCAGGGCTGGCTATCCATCTCCAAGGATGCTAGAGCGCAGAAAGAGCAGGAGGACATCGATTGGAATTTTCATCCAATACAAGGGGCCGATGATAACGACAGAGTATCCTTGGATACTCCTGAAAGGGGTCCCACTACCAGAGATCTGAAGAGCAAAGGGGGAGGATACGGTGGAGTGAATTACTCGACCTCACAGCTCAGAGACACAGACGATCCAGCGAAGATGTGGCTGCCCCAGAAGGTACGACAATGTGGTGAAGTGGTTGGTATTACCGTTGACAAAAGTAAGGGAGGCTGGGAGAGTTTGATGGCTTTTGCCCATAACAAACATTAGGAGAACAAGCAGACCTTTTTGCCAGGTACGTCCAAAGAAAAGGGGATAAGGGAGTTGTGGAGATTAGAGTGCTCTGTCAATTACAAGAGCAGACAGAATCGCTGCAAAGAAATAAAATGCAATTCGAGGCATGCACAAAGTAAGGGTTTGGTTAATGTTTGTCCATGAAGATTTTATCATGGAATGTGCGTGGGTTGGGGAGTCGGGTGAAGCGCGCGATTATTAAGGAGTCTTTTCGAAGGAATAAGATTGACCTCTTGCTGATTCAGGAAACTAAGCTTAGGACTGTTTCAGACGTTATAGTGAAAGAGGTGTGGGGTAGTTCTCCTACAGATTGGTGTGGCCGAGAAGCAGTTGGTGCTAAGGGGGTTATCTTAGTGATTTGGAAAAGAAGGGCTTTCTGTCTGAAGGATCAGTGGATAGGCACTTTCTTAGTTTCAGTACTGTTAGAGAATCTGTCTAACAACTCTGTTTGGCTGATATCTTCTATTTATGGGCCTAATGGTAGCGGACAGAGGTAGTTAATGTGGAAAGAATTGGATGATATTCGTAACAGATGGAATGGGCGTTGGTGTATTGGGGGAGACTGGAACATCATCAGATTTCCTTCAAAAAAGCTGGGCTGTCCTAGATCTTCGGCTGACATGGTTAGTTTTTCCAACTGGATTAACAAGCATGCTCTCATCGACTTACCATTGGGTGGAGCTAGTTTTACTTGGTCCAACCATCAGTCCACTCCTTCACTGTCGCGCCTCATAGATTCCTAATATCAAGTGATTGGCTTCATTTATTTCCTCAAGTTTTGCAATCTGCTCTTACTAAACCAACCTCTGATCACTGTGTGATTCTTTTGGATTCTAACTGTGAGAGGTGGGGCCCTGCCCCATTTCGCTTTGAGCTAATGTGGTTGGAGGAGAAGATTTTTGTTGAGAAGAATAAGTTGTGGTGAAGAATTATGATGTTATCGGAAGTGCAGGGCTATGATTGTTGATTAAGCTTAAAAAGTTGAAAGAGGAAATCAGGGAGTGGAATAAAAATCACTTTGGGGATATAAGGTGTGCCAAAACAAGTATTCTTGAAGAAATCAAGAGTCTGGACATCCAAGAGGAAGCTCGCTGTTTGACTGAGGAAGAGTTGTCAAGAAGAGCATCCTTGAAGATTGATTTTGAAAGGAAAGTGAAAGAGGAAGAAATTAGGTGGAGACAAAGATCGAGGTGCAATTGGCTCAAAGAGGGGGATAAGAACACCAAGGCTTTCCATGGGATGGCGTCAGCAAGATTGAGAAAAAACAGGATTACTTCTCTGGTGGATGGGGACGTGAGCGATCGGGAGGATATTGTTAATCATATTAAAGATTTCTTTGCTGACCGGCACTGGATAACTTACAATTTGACACTATTGGGGAAGTGAATGCTGCTTATCTGAAAAGTGAGTTTGAGGAGGCAAAAGTGAGAGAGGCTGTGTTCGCTTTAAGAGGGGATAAAGCTCCGGGTCCGAACGGATTCCTGATAGCCTTCTTTCATCGGTTCTTGCATTCCTTAAAAGAAGATATCATGGTGTTCTTGAATGAATTCCATTTGAGAGGAAAGCTTCCAAATAGTATTGGCACTTCTTTCATTACTCTTATCCCCAAGAAAAAGGGCGTTGATCGTTTGAAGGATTTTAGACCAATAAGTCTTATTGGCAGTATATATAAGAACTTGGCTAAGGTTCTGGAAGCGAGACTGATAAAAATTATGCCAACTATCATTTCTCAATCTCAAGGAGCTTTTGTGCATGGGAGACAAATCCTTGATGAAGTCCTTATTGCTAACGAATGTTTGCACTCGAGGCACAAAGACAAATTGCCAGGGGTGCTATGCAAGCTAGACTTGGAAAAGGCGTATGATAGAGTTGATTGGGATTTCTTATCATACTTGATGAGTAGAAGGGGATTTGGGCTCAAGTGGATGGGTTGGATCTTAAAGTGTGTTTCCATTGCCAAATTCTCTATTATGGTCAATGGGTCTCCAAATGGTTACTTGGCTGCTCAGAGAGGACTTCGTCAAGGAGATCCTCTCTCTCCTCTCGTTTTTGCCATGGTTGGGGAGGCATTAAGTCGTATGATATCAGCGGCGGGCGAGGCGAATATGATTTCTGGATTTAATCCAACAATTAGTGGCCCAACGGTCACTCATTTGCAGTATGCTGATGATACTCTAATTTTTTGTGAAGCAGAGAAGAGCAAATAAAAAAGTAGTAGCAGTCCTCGTGTGTTTTGAAGCGGTTTCAGGCCTCAAAGTTAATTTCTCTAAAAGTGTTATTATAGGCATCGAGGTGGAGGCTCAGATGGTGGAGGTCCTGGCGACCATTATGGGATGCAAGGTTGGGTCTTTTCCAATTACCTACCTTGGGCAGCCCCTTTGCCTTGGGAGGCCTTCCAAAGAAGTTTGGAATCCGGTAGTAGAGAGAGTAGAACAGAAGTTGGCTACTTGGAAGGCAAAATACTTATCTCTCGGGGGAAGAATTACCTTGAATCAATCGGCTCTCTCTAACCTTCCAACGTACTTCATGTCTATGTTCAAATGTCCGGCATCAATCGTCAGTCGAATTGAGAAGTTGCAGCGGGATTTTCTATGGCAAGGAAAAGACACTAAGAAAAAGTATCATCTAGTTATGTGGAACCAAGTGTGTAAATCTAGGGGGAGGGTGGTCTAGGCTTTAGATCTCTAAAGATTATGAACCAGGCCCTTCTTGGGAAATGGTTGTGGAGAATTGGAAATCAATCAAATAGTTTGTGGAGACATATAATTTTGTCCAAATATGGGGTGAGACGGAATGGTTGGGACATTGATGGACAATCCTACAGGTTCTCAAGTTGGTGGAAAGACACTATGGGCATTAAGGACTCTTATGATTCTCAAATCAGGTACCATGTTAGGACAGGAGAAGACACCTATTTTTGGCATGATGTTTGGGTGGGGGATACTCCTTTAGCAGTGCAATTTCCAGATCTGTACAGTTGCGCTAGGAACAAACAAGGCAATTGATTATATGGATAGGGTTGCGGACAAGGTTCTTTGGGGTCCAATTTTCAGAAGAGATCTGGCGGAGTCGGAGAACCTTATGACTCTCCTTGACGAGATTGGTCGAATTTTTATACCTATAGAAGGGGATGATAAAAGAGTGTGGGCTGCCTCAAAGGATGGTGTTTTCTCTATTTCTGCTTTCTTCGTGGTGCTGTCAAACACTCACAATTGTCACAATTGGTTTGACTACCTTTGGAAGACCAAGGCTCCTCCTAGAGTCCTGGCGTTCGGTTGGTTAGCTCTTCGAGGCAACATCCTCACTATGGATAATCTCCGTCGTCGCGGGGTGGTTCTAACCAACGCTTGTCCCCTATGCCTATCAGCAGAGGAGACTGTGGATCATCTTTTTCTTAATTGCAGTTTCGCGCAAGCTATTTGGAATTCTAGGCTGTAACGGGGTCCTTCCTCGATCCATTTTGGAGCTCTTTGATGCTTGGAAGTTTGGATTCCATTCCAAGAGAGGAAGGCTTTCTGGCGTTTGTCTTTTGTTGCCAACATTTGGACATTTTGGAAAGAGAGAAATAGGTGTTGCTTTGAAGATTGCTCTTCTCCTTCAGTAGTTGTTGCTGCAAGAGCCAAATTCCTCGCTGCATCATGGGTTTCTGTGTTGCCAGAATTTTGGGGATTGCCTATGGAGCTTATGCTGTTTAAATGGAAGAAAGTAGTTTCCTAATCTTCTAGTTTCTTTTTTTGGGGCTTTAGGCCTATTAAGGAATTTTGCCTCCATTTTTGCTGTTGTGAATGGTTTCGCTGGTCCCTTTGTATTTTTCTTTGCTCTTCAGTATATATCTTTTGTACTGCTCTGCTTTGATTAATACAATTCACCATTCAAAAAAAGAAATGTTTAAAAGAAAACCAAAAAGCATATGATCTCGCCGAATTATAGTGGATATGGAGAGTTCTTCTCAAGGTTTCTTCTCTAGGTACATCCTATTAGACACCCCGTTTGGTGGAGGTATTCTTTTCTCTAGTTACTCTTAAGCCTTATGTCTTTGACTTCATGACAGTTTTTTTTTATGAGCCTTTTATTAGTTTCTAAGTTAGCATAACTAAGCAACATGAATACATGAATACATGTAGAAAAAATTATCATTACTATTATTTTCTATTTACACAGTGATACAGAACCTCATATAATGAGGGGATTGCTATGCCCCCTTACCTTAGTTACTTTTGCCCAAAAAAAAAAAAAAAAAAAAAACACATTCTCTCTCAATTTCCAAGACTCTAGATTTTCTACAATTTTTTTCAGATTTTTTTTTACGATTTTTTCAAATCGCACCACTACACCTCTATGTAGCCCTGCTACGCTACGTAGCATTTTGGCGGAGGGTCGCTACCGCTATTTTCATCCTTGCGCATAAAAACCGATAAGTTAGTCTGAAGGCGGTGTAGTGTATCTTGATGGGATATGCTTCTGAGTAGAATGATACAAGTTTTGGTGTACTGACTAAGATTCACCCAAATTTATTATCAGAAAAGATGTGACATTTCATGAAAATGCTATACTCAATGCAAGGAAGCAAGTGTAGAAGACAGACATAGGATGCACTAATGGAACTATTTTGGTGGAGTTGGGCATCATAGATAAGGAGAGTGCATCTGGCTCCTTTTTTTTTTTTTTTTTTTTTTTTTTGAAATAGTAACTTGTATTAATCAAAAGCTTTACAGTATAAAAGGGCTATACTGAGAAGATGCTGGGGAGGACCCCACAAAAACAACCACCACCCAAAAAAAAGGACCTATACAAAAAAGGCAAAAGGCCTCAGACAAATCAAGGCAAAATGACTTCCCTCCAGTTGAAACATAGGGCATCAAGGGATAATTCCCGAAAGTCAGGGAGAATAGAGACCCAAGAGGCAACGGTGAATTTCATTTTGATGATTAGGTCTTCTTGGGAGGATGAGGATCCTTTAAAACATCTGCTATTTCTCTTTCCAAATCGTCCAAATGAAGGCAAGTAAAGACAGGCGCCGCATGATCTTCCTTTTGGAGGAGGTAATCGGACAAGCCCACTGACGGAACATCTTTGGGAAGGATTAGGGAATAACCCAGCTGCAATTAAACTCCTTAAGGATTACTCACCAGAGAACTTTTGTCTGCTTGCAATGAAGGAATAAGTGGTCAACCGATTCCTCATCAGCTAAGCAAAGGGGGGCAAGCGTTGACAATAAGCATTTTCCGGCAGCGGAGATTATCCATTGTCATAATTTTATTCTAGAGAGCAAGCCAAGCAAAAGCGAGGACTCTGGGAGGGACCTTAATTTTCCAGAGGGATGGCCAACCTCGATGTGAAGTCAAGGGCCCAATTTGAAGAGCGGAGAAGAAGGATGAAATAGAGAAAGAACCGCTGCTGGATGGAGCCCAACATCTGATGTCTTGCGCTTCAACGTTGATGGCCAATCCACTGAGAACCTCAAATAGGTTGAAGAGATTTGCTTCCTCTACCTCAGTAAGATTCCTTCTGAAAATGGGGCCCCACAGAAGTTGGCTGCCATTCATGTCAAGATAATCTCTGACCATGGCTTTACGGTTTCTGGCACATCTGTATAGATCAGGGAATTGAATCGCTAAGGGGTTGTTGCCAACCCAAATATCATGCCAAAAAGATATATTCTCTCCATTCCCAACTCGGTATTGGATGAATTTAACAACAGAGGCTTTGGAAGAACAGATCCCTTTCCAGAAATTAGAGCACCTTTGGGGAGGAGGATAGATGTCCCAACCATTTCTCCTAATTTTGTATTTGGCTAGAAGGATTTTCCTCCACAGACCTTCAGATTCGTCCCCCAGCCTCCAAAGCCATTTGCCCGGTAAAGCTTGATTCATGCTCCTTAAGGGTCTTATACCTAGACTGCCTGATTTTTTTGGGCGACAAACTGAATTCCAATTCACCAAGTGGATCTTATTAGACTCCTCGCTTCCCTACCATAGGAAGTCACGTTGAAGCTTCTCAATTCGGTTGATGATAGCAACCGGGCATTTGAGAATAGACATGTAATAAATTGGAAGGTTAGCAAGAGCGGATTGGATCAACGTAATTCTGCCTCCTAGGGATAAGTAACTTGCTTTCCAAGAAGAAAGTTTTTTCTCAATTCTCTCAAGAATTGGGTTCCAGACGGATCTTGGCACCCTACTTAGACAAAGAGGAAGTCCAAGATAGGTGGAAGGGAAATAGTCAACTCTGCATCCCAAGATAGTTGCAAAGAGACGAAGAGAGTCTTCTTCAGTAGAGATGCCTAGGATGGCGCTCTTAGAGAAATTTATCTTGAGACCCGAAACAGCTTCGAAGCATTTGAGAATGGCAACCAACTTTTGAATTTGATCTACTTTAGCATCGCAAAAAAGAAGAGTGTCATCCGCATAAAGGAGATGGGAGACAGATGGAGCATTCTGGGTGGGCTTGAAACTGCGATCAAGTTGCAATCTTCTGCTTTAGAAAGCATCATACTGAGAGCCTCTCCAATAATGACAAAAAGGAACGGAGATAAAGGGTCTCCCTAACGAAAGCCCCTCTCTGCTGGGAAGAATCCTTTCGGGGAGCCATTAACAAGGATTGAGTGGGTAGCAGATGAGATGCATTCTCGAATCCAATCCCTCCATTTATCTCCAAATCCCATCCTACGCAACAAATAAAGAAGGAAGTCCCAATCTACCATATCGAAGGCTTTTTCCAAGTCTAGCTTGCAGATTATACTAGGAGACTTGTCTTTGTATCTGGAATGAATGTATTCATTTGCTACGAGAACCCCATCCAAGATCTGTCTTCCTTTGACGAAGGCACTTTGAGAGGGAGAGATGATGGAAGGAAGGATCCTTTGCAATCTGGTTGCAAGCACTTTAGCCAGAATTTTGTAAGTGCTGCCTAGGAGACTTATGGGTCTAAAGTCTTTTATGCAGTCCGCCCCTGGCTTCTTTGGGACAAGCAATGAAAGATGCACCAATGGTTTTGGAGAGTTTGCCTCTGGAGTGGAATTCCTTCATGAAGGCCATAAAGTCTGTCCTTAGGAGGTCCCAATGAGTTTGGAAGAAGGAGATTGGAAAGCCATTTGGGCCTGGAGCTTTATCGCTTGCTAGACGGAATATTGCTGCTTTAACTTCTTCCTCTTGGAACTCTTCTTCCAGCCAATTCGCATTTTCAACGCTAATAGTGGGGAACTGCAGGTTATTTAAAGAAGGCCTACTTCTTTCATCCTTGCTGAATAGGTTGCTAAAGTATCCGATAATGTGGTTTGTTATCCCTGCTCTATCCTCTACTCTATTTCCATTGACCATCAAGTGATCAATCGTGTTGCCCCTCATTCTAGTCGACGCCAAACTATGGAAAAATTTGGTATTTTTGTCTCCCTCTTTTAGCCATCTACACCTCGATCTCTGTTTCCATTTGATTTCTTCTTCCCTGACTTTACGTTCAAAGAGGTCTTTAAGATCAAGTCTCTTTGCCAAATCCTCTTCAGATAAAAACCTTTTGAGTTTCTTCCTTTCTGTCAATAGACTGCAAGAGAGGTCCAACAGGCTCTAAATCGTACTTGGTCTTTAATCTTGTTTTTTAGCATCTTCAGTTTCAAGGAAAATCGAAAACCCGCCCACCCACTGACATCAAAACTATTCCACCACTCCTTAATTGAGTCTCTGAAACGTTTATCCTCTAGCCACAGAAGCTCAAAACGGAATGGGGAGGGACCCCATTTTAGGATTTTGGAATCGAGTAAGATGGGACAATGATCAGAGGTGGGCTTGGGGAGAGCAATTTGGCAGACTTCTGGGTATAAATCTATCCAATCGCCAGTGACCAAGAATCTGTCAAGACGCGACATTGTCGGAAGACTCTGATGGTTGGACCAAGTGAAATTTGCGCAACCCCACCCCCCCCCCCCCCCCCCCCCCAGTTGAAGGTCTATTAGAAAGTGGGAGTTGATCCAATCTGAGAAGGATTGCATATCTATTGTTATGTTCCCACTTCCAAACTTTTCTGAGGGGAATCTAGTGATGTTCCAGTCTCCTCCTATGCACCACGGCCCTTCCCATTTGCTACGAATGAAGTCTTGCTCACTCCAGAAGCTGTTTCGCAGGGCACGATCTGTCGGACCATAAACAAAGGAAAAGGTCCAGGAGGATCCATTTGCCCTATCTTCTATCACTGTTGAGACAGAGAAGGCACCAATGTATTGGTCTTTAATTGAGAAGAGTCTGTTGTTCCAGCTCAGAAGAATACCTCCAAAAGTACCAACTGCATCTAAAGAGAGCCAATTAAAGTGGCTGTTACCCTAAATTTCTCTGAGAAGAGGGAGAGATGAAGACCGAAGCTTAGTTTCCTGGAGGAGCAGAATGTCAATTCTAAAAGAATGAATGACATCCTTAATTATTGCCCTCTTCATTAAACTCCCTAACCCACGAACATTCCATGAGACAACTTTCATTTACAACATTTTTGGGTATCTATGACTCCGGTAACCAGCTTGAAAGAGGGAGAGCTGACAAATAGAAAGGACAATTAGATTGAGAAGCAGATGAAGCTGACATATAGACCCTTAGAGAGTGAGGACAATTAGACTGGCTAGTCAGATACGATTTCAAGGCGACCTATGCATTGACTTCAGAAAGTGGTTTGATGATATGGTAGCATATTTATAGGCGGGTCATCCACATTTGTGATGTAGTGTATGGCAAGAAAGTAGTCACCAGGAAGTCACTGTGTGAGGAGGAGATGGAATTTCTTCATGAAAAACAAAATTGGGAACTTGTAAACCTTCTTGAAGGGCAACTAGCCATCGAAAACAAGTGGGTTTATGAGAAAAGAAAAGGAACTTCAGGCGCAGGTAAAGTAGAGTTTCAAGTTCCACGAAAGGCCCATGTATGCATTAGCCAGGGATTGGGTTTTGGCTCAGGGGTATTTGGATAATTGTATCAGGACTGAGAAAGAGAAGTTATATATATCATGTCACTTATAAAACCTAAGCCTAAGAGTGTACTCAAAGAGTGAAAATGGTACAGTGAGTGAGTGGGAGTTATCTTTTGTCCATGGACGTAGGCCAAACAATGTAAAACACTTGTGTGATTTCCCCACTTGTGTGTTTGGTTTTACATGGCTCAATTGTCAGTCACAGGCTTCTCCTTCTGCATACACACACAAAACAAATACAAAGGAGGCGGCTTCCCACACTCATGGTGTGATGGTAGTCATTTTCTCTCAAAACAGACGTCTTGGGCTCTCACTGCTGATTACCCCGCCTTCCAGCCATTGCAGTGGATAAAATAATAAGAAGAATACCAACTTTCCTAGTTCTCTTCCATGAACCAGATTTTCCACGAATAAATTGAAATATCCAAAAATTATGGTTTCTAGAAACAGATTCAAAAATCAGGAAAAATCAGGACTTTTAAACAGAATCAATACAATTAAACAGAATTAATACAAAAAAAAAAAATAGGGATATGAGGTTTCAAATCTAGGGGAAGAAAATTGGAATTTCAAGCCAGAGTCAACACAAAAAGATTGGATAATTCTTGGATAATAATGATGACGGATAATGTTAAGAAAAACAAAAAAAGAAAAAGATAATCATCCTCTAATCCATATCAAGACCCTAAATACGCTCCCTAACCATCAGAATCTAACAACTTGAACCAAACTTATATACAAACCCAAGGTTACCTAAACCAAATTAAAACCCTTTAAAAATTCAAAACGAAAGGAATCCTCAATCTTCAACACGAAATCAAAACCGAACCCCACGAATCTACAACTAGAACCCTTCAAATTCACATCAAAATCAAGATCCTACAAATCCCTAATTTTAATTTTTTTTTTTCCCGAAAACAGATATGCAAATCATTCAACAACACGAGATACTGCGTCGATCTTCAAAACCCAATCCCCACATCAGATATTCATCTTAAAAAAAAATGAGAAAAGGGATTTAAGAGATCGAACCCGAACCGTTGATGATTGTAGAAATAGATCCGAAACGCTTCTTTTTCTTCAATAGGCAGAAAGAGATTTTCCGATAATTTCTCTCAAGTAAGGTAAAAGAGAATCACGGTATTTTATAAAAGAGAGTGGCTACCTACACACTATAAATAGCTTTCCGCACATTATTTAAAAAAAAAAAAAAAAATTTAAATCTCTAAATTACCCCGCCACCAGCCCACCCTCTCCCCTTCCTCTCCTCTCCCTCTTCCTCTCCTTCTCCCTCTCTATTTCCCTTTATTTCCCTCTCCCTGCTCAACCCTAAACCATGCTCATCGTAGGCCGCCACCTACCCACCCCCTCTCCTTCTACCTCTTCCTCTCTTTCTCCCTCTCTATTTCCCTCTCCCCGCTCGTTGCCGACCACCGCCCGGTCACCCTCTCCCCTTCCTCTCTCCCCCTTCTTCTCAATGGCCAACGAAAACTCAACATTTCTAGTGTGTTTTTGCCATTTTGCTCATTAGCTCTCGCGGGGCTTCCAGCCACTAACATGTTCGGCTCTAAGCGGCAAAACAAATCGAGTTTGTTCGGCGACACAGGGCCGAACAAATCGAGTTTGTTCAGCCACACGAGGACGAACATTTTTTATTTGTTCGGCCCTGTGTGACTAAACGAATCAGATTCATCGAGCCTTCATCTTCAATGACATTTTTTTTTTTTTTTTACATCCAAAGCATTTGCTTCTCCATTTGCTTGTCGCTATTGAAATCTTCGAAAACCACCATTTGCTTGTCCATTACTTAAAAATCACAAATGACTAGGAATGAGAGATGAATGAGGTTGGCGAGACAGGGAGGGGGACGGGGAGAAGGAGAGGGAGGGGAGAGGGGTCGGTCGTAGGCGAAGGGTGGCGAGGTCGGGCGGCCGGCCGACAAGGAGAGGGAAGGAAAGGGAGGGGGTAGTTTAGGAACTTTTTTATTTTTATTTTTTTTTAAGATACAGTGTGTGGAGAGTTGTTTGCAGTGTGTAGGTAACAGCACTCTTTAAAAAACGAAGAAGACTAAACTACCCTTGTTGTGTCTTGGGATTGGTTGGATGGGGGATTGTTGACACCAAAAATGTCACTTTGCCTCTTTCACATCAAGAAGGTTAGACAACGCGCCTATAAAAAAGGAGACTTGGTCCTTGCAGTAAAAAGGCCAATGATTTTCGCCCACAAATCCAAAGGCAAGTTTGAACCAAAATTGGAGGGACCCTTCGTTGTCGACAAAGTCTTCTCCAACAGCGCATACGCTCTTCTAAACATGGAAGGCGACAGATGTATGCTGCCCATCAACAACAAGTTCTTGAAGCGGTACTACCCTTGAAGACTTCTTATACCGGGTTAGAGCAACACCTACATGGCAACCGCCCATTCATAGGTACTTGCTTGTCGAACCCACTCCTTTTGGAATTTTCATCTCTACATTGAAATTTCTAAAAATTCTCAAAACAATGTTCACTTTCATAGTTTCATTGTACAAAAAAAAAATAAAAATCCAAGTTTAGGAGCTTCTTCCTGAACTTGACAAAAATTTTCGATCCTTGAATCCAAATTTATTGGTTTGAAACAAAAATCAGGACTCAGGGATCTCCACCCTAGTCCGCCCTGACTTTTACCACAAAAAATGGTTATAGGTCAAAATTTACGACCCTCGTGTCTTTAAACAAAAATGTTTTTTAAAAAAAACAACGGGGAACCGACATGCAGTTGGTACTCGCAAAACCCAAAAATTGGAAGGATGCGAACCCCCATTCGATACTTCCAAAACCTCAAAATCGCAAGGAAGCGACACCTCATAGATACTTGCAAAATTTTAAAAATCGTGGAGACACAACATCTCAGTTGATATCCACAATCCAAATTTCAAAACTCTCAAATTTCAAAAATCGTGGGGAAGTGACATTCAGTCGATACCCGCAAAACCAAACTTTCGAAAGAGCAGGGAAGCGGCGTTCAGTCGATACTTGCACTCCAATCCGCGAGGAAGCAACATTCCATCAATACTCACAACCGAAAGAGCAGGGAAGCGACATTCAATTGATACTTGCACCCTAATCCACAAGGAAGCGACATTTCATCGATACTCACAATCGAAAGAGCAGGGAAGCGGTGTTCAGTCGATACGGGCACCTAATCCGCGAGGAGGCGATATTCCATCGATACTCGCAACCGAATGAGCAAGGAGGCGACATTCCATCAATACTTGCAATACCATTCAGCAGGGAGGCGACTCTTAGTCGATCTTGCATTTTTGAAAACCAACAAAAAAAACCTGGCTTTTATGCCAAAAACCCGGCTTTCACGCCAAAAAATCAAAAACCTGGCTTTCACGCCAAAAAATCAAAAACCCGACATTCATGCCAAAAAATAAAAAACTCGGCTTTTACGCCAAAAATCTAAAAACTTGGCTTTCACGCCAGCAAAACAAAACTTGGTTTTAAAAAATCTGACTTCCATGCCAAAAACAAATTTCGGGTTCCATGCCAAAAAACAAATTTCGGCTTCCATGCCAAAAACAAATTTCGGCTTCCATGCCACAAAAATAAATTTCGGCTCTCATGCCATAAACAAATTTTGGCTCTCATGCCACAAACAAATTTCGGCTTCCATGCCACAAACAAAACCGGCTTCCATGCCACAGAAATTTGGCTTTCATGTCATCTCAAAATTCGGCTTTCAAGCCATCAAAAAACCAGGCTTTTCGCCACAAAATCTGGCTTTCATACCAAAACAATCCTTTGATAAAAGATTTTCACAAAATGACAACCTTTTGATCAAGTTCTCAAACAAACATTCTCATCCAATTTTTGCTTATTTTCATTAAAAAGAATTTAAGTAAAGGTATATAGAGTACCAAAAATGTTTTTACATGGAGGTTCTAATGAAAAGAAGAAAAGAGTTTGTTACAAAAAAGTCGAGAGCTCAGTCTAACATGATCTTCAACCAAAGATTCAACTCCTCAAGCAGACTCTTGGCCTTAGCCTCCAAAGCTTCCAGGCCACGCTTCTTCAAAGTTTTTCCATAAAATGCGGCAGAACGCCGCGACCCATCTTCAGTACGAGGAAGTTCTTCCCAGAGTATTTGTTATTGCTCATATTCCTAAGTCTTCATCCGGAGATTGTTGTCAGCCTCCTCAACCTGGCAGATCAAAGTCCCTTCTCTAGCACGAGCTTCCACAATGGCGGTCCATTTGGCAGCAGCTTGTTCCTCTAATAACTCGAGACGCTGCCTGGCCTCGATGACCTCCCTATCAAGATGGCGCGGGTCTTGTGTTAGCTCAATGATAGCCAACTCGGTGACATTCCTCTCCCGAACGAATTGCTTCTGAATCCGCGAGTTCACATCCAGTTCAGATTAGACCTCACCGGAAGGTTTCAAAAACATCTCATTGAAAAAGTCATCATTTGGGAAGCTCTTGGTCTCAGTCCACTTGTTACCCAGGGCGATGACTTCATCAACAAAAGCCTTCGCACTTGTAATGTCCAGACCGACCTCTTTGCTATCAGCAAGAATGTCCTGCACATATTTGATCATGCCGAAGTCAGCTTCCAAGCGGCCAGAAGAGAAAGTTTTGACCCATGAGCTCAAGACGCTTCAACACTTTCTTTGCATACTAAAGAGACGGCCTGGATGAAAGCTCGCCCCTCTCCATCGGTCGACTGTCCGTGTCATGCCCTATTGGAGGAGTAATCATCAAACTCTTTCCAATCGAAGACACTGGCGAAGAAATCTCCTCAGAAGATTTCACCCCTGCCGTAGTAAAACTGGTAGAAGAAGTGTCACATCCCCAAAATAAGAATTGGGAAAAATGTGAAAAATTAAAATTCAAATTCAAATTCCTGTGTTTAATATAACACAAGCTTCCAAAAGTGGACCCACATAACAAACTGTGGTGAGTCAAAATAAATTTCATTAAATACAACGGAAGCTTTACTCAATTGGTATTCAAAGTTTATAAATGAGATCCAACACGAAAATCAAATAAACATTAATAATTAAAGTTGCGGAATAAATCAAACAATTACTAAGGAAAAGTTTATCATCAAAAGAAGTTTATCTAAAGAGTTGCTAAGATGGCATTCTCTCTACTGCAAGCTCAGACGGCTCCAAAACCATCTCCGACATCCCACTAGGGTTCATCAGTTGGCTCAAACATTTGAAACGTTTGATCCTCCTCCGTTTCCTCGGTAAAGTAGGGCTCAGTACCTATGCACCAAATATTACAAAGTAAATAGCAAGTACATAATCATAATTCGAAATTAAATACGATAACGAGATGAGTAAAGATAAGTGAGATCATATAGGAATAAAGACAAAGATATAACACGAATGAACGTATGACAAAAATCCAAATAAAATAGGTGGAGCAATATAATTCACACGAAGACAAGTGTCCCCGTTGTGGGTGGTCAGCTCTAAATAAATCGGGAAAGCCCGTCCACAACATCGGTGATCATAAACCAATCAAATAAAACAAATCAGGATAACCTGTTCACATTTAAAGCGGATTATAAGTGTTGACACCAAAAATGTCACTATGTCCCTTTAACACCAAAAGCTACATGGAGCCACATCCTGCCATAAATAGGAAGGCGCCACTTCAAGCACCAGATCTTGTCAGAATCAAACAAAAACTGCAAGATCCTTCAAAGCAGCCAAAAGAGGGGTACACATGAAGTTTCGGGCCATTTCGACATCATTTGGCCTAACTTCACTCCTCCGACAGGCAGACAAGAGCTCCCGGCAGCGACAATGTCGAAGACTTCAAAACTTCGATCAGAGCCTACGGATGGTCTCAAAATACCTCCAAAAGGCCCCCTGCCAAATTTCAAGTCAAACGGACGACGTTTGACCCTTCATCAACTCTCGGGAAGCAAAAAACAAGCCCATCGGCAGCGGAGCACCCCGGAATCATGGCATTCAAATTGGAGCTAATGGATCGTCTCAAAATGACTCCAATAGGTCCCCTGTCAAATTTTAGGTCAAACGGACATCGTTTGACCTAGTTTCGAAGCTCGGCACTTTCCTCGAGATGAAATCAAGGCGAGCGTTTGCGGGACCCCAAAAGGCTTCAAAACCCAAACTAAAGCCCATGGTTGGTCCTACTTACTACTCAGGAGGCTCCCTGTCAAATTTCAGGTCAATCGGACATCGGTTGACCACAAGTCAAAGCTCGGCATTTCTCTCATGGCGAAATCAAGGCAAACATTTGCGGGACCCCAAACGGCTTCAAAACTCAAACCAAAGCCTATGGTTGGTCCTATCTAATGCTCAAGAAGCTCCACGTCGAATTTCAGGTCATTCTGACATCGTTTGGCCTAGTTTCAACGCTTGACAAAAAATCGGCAAAACCGCACAACAAAGTCTTCGGCTTTCCAGAAAAATAGGAAACTTTGTGCTCCGATTTCCGTGGCTTCTCGACGGGATTTCTCCAAGGAAAACAGGCCAATAAATGAGGGGAAATGTCAAGAAAAATACAGGAAGAAAAAGCATCAAAAAAGAGCGAAAAACGGCGAAGATACGGCGACCGGAAGGCGGCCAAAAAATGGGCCCAAGGCCCATGGTCGCCGGCGACCTTGGCCCATGGTCGCCAGCCCCATGGTCGCCGGCGACCATGGAATTTCCGGCGACCCAAAAGTCGCCGGAAACCCACTTTTTCGGGTCCGTTTCGCGATCTGAGTTGATTGGCCCCTGTGATTTTTCCAAAATCTGATTTTTCGTGCATGAAATCCGTCAATCTTTATTAAAATCACGGATTCACCGCCGAAATCATTGGATGATCATTCGACGCCTCGAAATCGTCAAAGAAAGTACACTTTCTGCCCGCCCGATCGTGAAATCGACAGGACGGATGTTGCCGGCACATTGAGATCAATCAATGTCTGAAATTTCATCGCCATCCGACATCAAACAATGTGTGGATCCATCGGCGATCATCGCGAGAAGAATTCCAAAAGACACTGCGCGGCCCGCGACTCTTCAAGCGACTTGGCGGCCAATTAATGAGAATAAATGACCCATTTTATGACAAGTTAATGCGGTCATTAACTCATTATTTTGAACGGCCCAATCAAAAGCAAGCAAATGGGAGTTACAAATCCAATGATTTATGGCATTAAAGCCACGAAACTCCTCCCATGATGGAGATTAAATGCAATCAAAGGCTCATTAATCTCCATCGACCAATCAAATTCAAGGAAAAGGAGTTACAAAACAAATCATTTAAAACTTGTAACTCCTCCCATTATGAGCATTAATGTATTAAATGCTCATAAACCCTCCTAATGGCCACCAAAAGCCTATAAATAGGAGGGCTTTTCCAAGGAGAAGGCCCCAGAGAAAAATTGCTCGGAAAATCCCGGAAAATCCAGAGAAATCAGAAGAACCTCTGCCAATTTGAAGAAAAGAAACTCTGCTGCAAGAGCAACTACAAGGTGATTGAAGCACCCTTGGGGGGCCACCCCTTCCCAAGGACCTCCCTTCTTCTACCAACATGGCTAAAACGTGGCTTTTCAGCCCGTTTACTTAGCTTTTTATCGGATATAAGACCTTCTCTTGGTCTTTGTCCTTTAAAAATCTGAGGTTAGAAAGCCGAGCCAAGAATCCAAGCATCGTGTTCTCATCTGCATGGACGATGGAGGAGCCCATACATGACTCGCGACCGTCGATCTGAACGTGTCCCCACAATCGAATGAGAAGTCAGATTCCTTTTCTTGATTTCTATTGTACTTTATTTTTCTTTTAGAGACAAAAATCACAATTCTTGTCTTTCATAATGGATGAGACTTGTAAATCGCCTTTTACGGCAAAATCGCCTTTCACGGCAACAAATGAAATCGCCTTTCACGGCATTCAAAAAAACCCTGTCTCTTTTCTTAAAATATGTGTGCAATGGAAAACTAGAAAAAGTTTCATTTCCCCTTTCTACTTGTGAAGGTGGATCTTCTGATCACCGTTTCTAAATTCCAAGTAGAAAAGTGAAATTGGCATACCCGTACAAAAAAAAAAGATGTTGAAACCCTTTACCTTTTTCTTCTCCTCCCCTCCGCCGCACCCCGAAAGACCCGGGGCGGAGGCAGCGGGAGAGAGGGAAGGAATCGGGTCCATCAATAAGTGATTCAGTCACATCGGTAATCAACCGTCCACATATCGATCTGCAGTCGTCCACAAATGACCCACATAAATATGAACATATAAACATAATAGACGTGAATAATAAAGTTCCGACACAAGAGTCTTAAGTCAAAGTGCTGGCCATTTCACAATCCATATCATAACCGAATCGTTATATAAAATTTGCCAAGCCACTTTATAGTTCGTAACACAATAGGGTATGCATCTAAAGGAATACACATCCTAAACCAGCATAAATATGCATGCGTAGGTTAAGACATAGATACAAATCGATCTTAAGGTTAAACATAAGGTCTCGTACCCAACAACCACAGGAATCTCTAATAAATATAAGATCAACGCATCCATTCTTCATTAATGGTGCATAGACCCAGTTAAGGGTTTTCTAATAGAGATGAGTTGAACTCGAATCCATTAGGATTTGCCCGAGGTCATATGAAGTACTAAACCCTATTTTAGTAAGATACCGTATGCCCAGACGGTATTTACTTAGGTCCAATGATACAATTAATAAAGTACAAACATATAAATTTGACACATTAAAAATCCAAGATACCATTAAAAATTAATTTGCAAATAATAATAAAAAGTAACAATCCTTAATTTATAATTTTAGAAAACCTAAGGACCCAACCTAAGATATTTTCCAATTTCAATTCTTAATAAGCTAAAGGGTCCAAATTAAGTTCATTAAAATTACAATGGACTTTTCCTAAATTCTAAAATGTAAAGGGCCATATGGTAAAACAAGAGGCATGTATGTGCTGTCACCACCTCACTTCTCTCATCCCCATGGTAACCCATGTTACCATTTTTTATCTCCCGTTCCCACACATGTCATCATCCACCTTTATCTCTCCCATTCCCACACACGTCATCATCTATTTGAACCTTCTTTCACATAAACAAATGTCGTTCTGAAGCTTGACGCCAACAACTTGGGTCGCTCGGATAGTGGGCCCCCTGATCAAAATCCAAGATCAACCCTCATCAGTAAGGTCATCCAGGGCCCTACTATAAGATCTATGGCCCTGATTGGTCATCAGGTTTCATCCCTTGGCTCCACTATCATATCTAATAAGGGAACAATGTTAAATATGTGTCATGCCTCAACTTTGTATACTCTTAGATGGTGAACCAAGAGGGGTCCACCTCACACAGGTCCACATCTCTAAGGTCGCCCCGCCATGTCTGGCCCGATGAACGGACCAGATCTACGATCAGATCATCCAGTGGGTCCCACAACCATCTGCTACAAAACTGGTTTTCCCCTTTTATCACGCCCTCTGCTGATCAGTGTACACGATGATGGCCCAAACAGGGTCCACTGCCCACGGATCTAGCCACCTTGAGGTCGCCCGTGGGTCCACTACTGGATCTACGGTCCTGATCAAACATCAGTGGGGTCCACATGGGCCCCACAACCAATACACATTAACAAAGCCTCACGGTTTCCATCCATGAACTCGTGACAGATCGGGTCGACAGTAATGTTAAAAAAAAAAAAAGAAAATCAATGCGACGATCTCCGTTCTCCAATTTCATCACAAAAACAATTAACATCATAAAAAGGCATCAAAGGGTTTCTATATGCACTAAATTGGAATCAACGAGAAACACATGTATTAAATTCACAAATTATGTTTAGGTACTTGCCTTTCACCGGGTTAAAGAAAATGCAACAGATGCTAACCAATACCCAATCCGAGATTACCGGGGCACTCGATCACAATCCTAATACCAATCTGACAAAGAAGATGTGATAGGAATGTTCAGATGAACAGATCTATGGTATTCCTACCCAAATCCTAACATTGGAAACATTAAAAAGATAACCTAAAAGTACATATCTACTCCTAATGATCTGAGGAGAAGGTTACCTGAGATAAGAAAGTAGAACCAAGAATGATGGTATCCTCCGATCTGGATTCTGATGGCTGGATCATAAAGGTGCAATGGCTTGGGAAGTTGAAAGAGGAAGAAGACGAAAACTAACGGGAGGAGTTGCAGAGATAAGTGGGGAGGGATAAAGACGTGTGTTCGTAATAAAGGGGATTAGGTTAAGAGAATATTCTCTGGGCTTAAGTTATTGGGTCAAAACTGCGGGTCAGGTCATCTACCTATTAACCCAACTCACCAATCCACGCATCTAATCTAACGTGTGCCCCACTTAATCTTAACCACTTAAATAACTAAAATACATTCAATTAAAATAATAATAATATTCTAATTAAAATATAATAAATATATTTAGTGGGACCGGGATCTTACATTCCCACCCCCCCCCCCTTTTGAATATTTGGTCCTCCAAATAAAAACAATACCTCTGGAAGAAGAGACGGATGCAACTTTCTCACTTGGTCTCGAAGTTCCCAAGTGACTTCTCGAGGACTATGATGCTCCCACTGAACTTTCACCCAATGTATTGTTCGAGTCCTGAGAACTTTCTCCTTCGTGTCGATGATCTGAGTCGGTCGCTCAACATAAGTAACATCTGGCTGCAACTCCAATGGCTCATACTACAACACGTGAGACGGGTCTACGATATACTTTTTCAACATCGAGACATGGAAAACATTATGCACCACTGACAATTCTGCTGGTAAGGCCAATCTGTAAGCAACTTCTCCAATTCTTTCCAAGATCTCAAATTGGCCAATATATCTCCGAGATAACTTTCCTTTTTGCCCAAATCGCAATGTTCCTCGCGTAGGTGAAACCTTAAGAAAGACATGCTCACCCATCTCGAATTGAAGGTCTCTTCTTTTCATGTCTACATAACTCTTCTGCCAGCTTCTAGCAATTTTCAACCGATCATGGATTTGCTTCACTTTCTCACTGGTATCACTAACAATAGATGGGCCATGAAAACTTCTAACACCTATCTCCTCCCAACAAATTGGGGTTCTACATCTACGGCCATACAACGCTTCGAATGGGGCCATGCCGATACTGAAGTGATAACTATTATTATATGCAAACTCGCATAATGGGAGACTCTTCTGCCAGTCCTTCCCAAACTCAAGAATGCAAGCTCGCAACATATCCTCCAGTGTCTGATTAGTCCTTTCAGTCTGACCGTCGGTCTGAGGATGATATGCTGTACTGAAATTCAGCGTCGTGCCCAAAGCTTCCTGAAGTTCTGTCCATAATTTACTCAAAAATCGAGGATCTCTATCTGATACAATCGATAGGGTATCACCATGAATTGTGACAACCTTCTCTATATACACTCGAGCTAATTCATCTCGAGGTGTCTTCATGCTCATTGGTAAGAAATGTGCCACCTTAGTCAATTTGTCAACTATCACCCATATGCTATATTTGTTATGTATCGATGGCAACCCAGAAATAAAATCCATCGTTATGTGTTCCCATTTCCAATCGGGAAATTCCAATTGCTTTAAAAGTCCTGGGGGTTGCTTCCGTTCTGCCTTTACTTGCTGGCAAACCAAGCATCTTGCTGTAAATCATGCTACTTCCTTCTTCATATTATTCCACTAGTAATGATTGCGCAGGTTCTGGTACATCTTTGTACTACCTGGATGAATAGTATAACGGGAATGATGCGCCTCTGACATGATCTCATTCTTCAACTCTTCTATGTTTGGCACACATAACCAATCCTGAAAATACAACACACCCTCCAACAATCTGAAATCTGGTCTGCTGTCAATCTGTTCAATCACCCGAGCTAGCTCCGGATCCTCTGCTTGTCTGCTTTTGATCTTTAAGATCTCTGGTTCCCAAACAAACATGTAAGCCAACATAACCTTGTCATCAATTGGCTGCAATGTCACTCCCAAATTGAGGAAAATTTCTGCCCAGGACCATTCTGCTCTCAAATATGCATTAGTTGCTGCCCTTCGACTCAGTGCATCAGTACTACATTGGCTTTCCCGGGATGATATTTGATCGGAAAGTCAAAATCCTTTATATATTCCATCCACCGGATCTGTCTCATGTTCAATTCAGGCTGAGTAAATAAATATTGAAGACTTCTATGGTCTGAATGAATTTCAAACTTCACACCGTAGAGATGATGACGCCACAAAAAAAGTATGAATATGATCCTGTTGAAAAATCATTATCATCAGGGTTATTACAACAAATACCTTCTTCAACGACCGGCGGAATACTTTTTGCCTCCATGAATTCATTCGAAGCATCATCAAAGGCCGCATCCATGGATGGTTCAAAGTCGTCAGAATCCTCTGGCATGCCAGCTGGCAAGAAAACAAATATATATATTTATATATCAGCAGATGACGGCACAGACAAAAAGAAAAACACAAAGAAGTCATACCAGGTGAAGATTCTGGAACCACTCCATAGTCCTTTGGCTCTTCCTCCGATGCCACAATTAGATTCGTCATCACCTCATCCACTGGAACCTCGGACATCGCCAAGTCATCATCTTCTCGTAAAAGAAAGAGAGCAGCGGATCAAAACAAATTTTTCTATGAAAGAAAAGGAAAAAGGAAAAGACATACCGTCATCGGCGGTCTCTTCTTCTCGACTCCTCTTTTCCGGAGGCTCATCAGCGTCCCCTGACACCTCTTCAGTAATGGTGAGAGGGACTTCCAGATCAGGAGAGTCTTCATGTTGTCTCTTATTACGGTGCTGCCCTCTCAACCTCTTGCTTCTATGGGTCGGTTTGCTTGAAGTACCCGCCCCACTCTCAAAGTTAGGACTTTCACTTGACTCCTCACTAGACGATCTGTTTTTTCCCAGTGGACTCCATGGAAGCCTTCATTCGTTCCGCTTGCATCTAAATGTTGATCTTGGCCTCCTCCTCCTCTAGCCGTTTCAAGACCTCACCAGGTATCTCTTATATGGCTCCTGATCTGAAGATGTCCTTTTCATTGAGGAAGCCTATCTTATGCTTCACCCCAGAAAGGAAAACCAAAACTTCCTGTCGTCGGACGCCATCTGATCTACCAAGACCCTTCCTAGGAGATTGCTTGACATCGAGCTCCTTCTTAGAAAGCCCCCAGTATACCGAAAATCTCTCCAAGAACCATTTCATAAAGCCAGCAGTCCGGAAAGTGGGCAACTCAGGATAGGAAATCGTGGCAATAGTGTCCTCCGCACTGTAAAAGGCCCATGCATTCCTCCCGTCCTGTAAACCTCCAAGATGCTTCATCATGCTCGAGGGCGCTCCAACAACACCTTGAGAGAAGCCCAACTGCAGCGCAAAATGCGAGGGGACATACTGCTGGATGTCGATGAAAAGATGTTTGTGGTACACCATTGTACCAACACGTATGTTGAAAAGCCACCTCTTTTCTGTGTTTGTCAGAGAATAATGTCTCCCCGACCGTACCCTGGTGGAATCACGAGAGACACCAAAATCAAAAGCCTTCTTCCGCAATTCCGGAGAAAGCTTCACTGAAGGCTGCCCAATCTCGATGTCCCTGAACCGTCGGATCCTCAAACTGACAGACATAAGAGATTTAGAAACGGTTGTCCCTCTAGCCAATCGAACCATAAAAGGGTCATCATCCTGTGTAACTCCCAATCGATGGAAGCCGGGACAGTGGTACACCTACCACGAATAAAAAATATGAGCTGAGAATACCTTGTTCATAGGGAGCTTAAGCCGAACCAGAAAAGCAGCAGCCTGTAGTTCGGTACATAAATAAGAGTAAAGAGCAGGAACCAAAGCCAGCCGCTCTCCGAATGCCATCTGACAAGCCGAAAAAATACAATGTGACCTGATGTGCATTCCATCTCCTCTAGCAAAGATAGCCTCACCCAACAAATAAGTGAGGTAAACAGCGAGATCTCTCTGCAGTGCAATGTCAGGATAAATGGCGTCTGTGCATGGTCCCGAGAAGCTTCGCCGCCGAGGGGCTTGATTTTATTTCTGAGCATCAAAGTCGGGTCAAACGTCGTTGGAATGACCTGAAATTTAACGTGCAACCCTTTGGAAACATGTTGAAGCCACCTATATGCTCTATTTGATGAGTGATGGCCTCGGTGGTTCTCGCTGCCGAGAAGCTTGATTTTGTTTCCGAGTGTAGATGGAGGGTCAAACGTTGTTGGTTTGACTTGAAGTTTGACACGGAGCCTTTTAGAGGTATATTGGGACCATCCGTAGGCTCTGATCGAAGTTTTGATGTCTTTGACACTATCGCCGCCAGGAGCGCCTGTTCAGCTGCTGGAGGAGTGAAGTTAGACAAATGATGCTGGAATGGCCCGAAACTTCATGTGTACCCCGCTTTTGGCTATTTTGAAGGATCTTGCAGTTTTTGTTTGATTCTGATAAGATTTGATGCTTGAAGCGGCATTGCCCGTTTGTAGTAGGATGCAGCTTCATGTAGCTTCTTGATGTTGAAGAGGCAAAGTGACATTTTTAGTGTCAACAAATGCCCCCTCAAGGTATAGCAACGAGTTGCATAGCTTTGGAGTCGATGCACCTCGAAGAGAAGTTTGAAGGAGAAATTTTGACTTGACAAGAGCCTTTGTGTTGTTTTCTTTTTTTGGTAAGGTAGCCTTTTGAGTTTCCAAGGGGATTTTATGGTAGTGAGAGGGACCACGTACCATCTCAAGGCAAAGTTTTGAAAATGACATGAGGGATTTGGATTTGGGTTTTTGATTTTGGATTTTCAAAGAATCTTTAATTTAGGAGAGAATATCTCAAATCTCTTTTCTTTTGGAAAAGTTGCTAATTTTTAGCACTTACCTCCTAGCTTTTCTCCTTGTTTCCTCTTTTAGTTTGCTCTCTTTTATAAAAGCAAGGGGAGGTTGGATCTCTTTCTCTTATTTCTTTCTTTTTGCAAAAGTCTTCAAGAGTACTCCAAGATCAAGAACTTCTCTTCTTCTTCAAAGATCTTCAAGTTCTCTTTCTTCTCCATCCATGGCTTCAAGTAAGTTTCCTTTTCCACCAAGAAAACTCCTTGCAGAAGTAGGATGATAAGAAATTCTTCTTTTCTTTTCTTCTTTTTTTTTTTTCTTTTCCCCACGTTTTTTTCTCGTCTCTCTCTCTTTTTCATGTGTTTCTTCTATTTTTTTTCACACGTTTTTTTTTCTTTTTGGGCAGTACGGACAGATCCGTATGGACCTGGTCGTGCAGCCACATGGCAATGGGCCACGGCCTGTGGGCTAGCCTCCTTTTTTTTTTTTTTTGCTTTCCCTCTCTTCTTTTTTTCTTTTTGAGGGGTTCTTTTTTTTTTTTTTGCTCACCATGATATTGCGGTTTATGCAAATCAATATGTTCATGCTTTTTTTTAATGCATCAAACAGAAGGCTAGGATTTCTAGGTCAAGCCAACATGAGTTTTGACCTGGACAAAGTTTCATTGGTTTTGACCAAGTTTGGTTGGAATTGGTTAAACTTCGATTAAGGGTTTCCTAGCATCTAATGCATGGCAACTTTCCTTCTATGCATGATTTTTTAGTAAGTTGGATTGGAAACATGATAATGCATACCTGAAAGTCTTCTGCAAATTTTAGGATTTGGAGCTCGCAGCAATGTTGAGCCCTTTCTTAGTCTTGCGGGGTCTTTGAGGAGCTTTGCAAGTTTTTGGCATCTGGAGCTCGCAACAATGTTGAGCCATTTTCCATTCTTGCAGAGATTTGAGAAGACTAGCTTGATCTCGCAACAATGTTTGAGTTCGAGTCTTCTATGAGAATTTTCCATCGACTATGAGCTCGTAGTAATGTTGAGCTCATCTTCAAGCTTCCTATTTTTTCCGGGGTGCTTCCCTTTTCTTTGGAATTATCCCGGAATCATGCTAGAATTTCGCTAGAACTTTTTAGCAAAATTCTGTCATTTCGATGATTGCTTTTTCTTTTCCATTCTTTGCAGGTAGTTCCTCTAGAACGAACAAGGGTAAGGGGCCTGGTACTGGCGTACCTCGCCGATCTGCCAAATCTCCTAATGCGGCCTTACAGCAGGCCTGGGAGCTTTGGAGGCTAAGGCCAAGAGTCTGCTTGAGGAGTTGAATCTTTGGTTGAAAACCATGTTAGACTAAGGTCCTGATTTTTTGTAACAAACTCTTTTCTTCTTTTCTTTAGTACCTCCATGTAAAAACATTTTTGGTACTCTATATACCTTTTACTTAAATTCTTTTTGATGAAAATAAGCAAAAGTCAAATGAGAATGTTTGTTTGAAAACTTGAGCAAAAGGTTGTCATGTAGTGAAAATCTCTTGTCAAAGGATTGTTTTGGCATGAAAGCCAGATTTTGTGGCAAAAAGCTTGGTTTTCTGAATTTTGAGATGGCATGAAAGCCGAATTTTGTGGCGTAAAAAGCCAAAATTTGGGTTTATGGCATAAGAGCCAAAATTTGGGATGGCATAAAAGCCAAATTTTGTGATTGCATGTAAGCTAAATTTGGGTTTACGGCGTGAAAGCCAAAATCTTATTGCACGGAAGCCGGTTTTGTTAGTGGCATGGGAGCCAAAATATGTTTGTGCCATGGGAGCTGAAATTTGTGTGGCATAGGAGCCAAAATTTGTTTTGGGCATGGAAGTCGAAATTTGTTTTTGGCATGGAAGCCGAAATTTGTTTGTTTGTTTTTTTTTTTTTTTTTTTGGGGTGAAAGCCTGATTTTTTTGAAAACCAAGTTTTGTTTTGTTAGCGTGAAAGCCAAGTTCTTAGATTTTTGGCGTAAAAGCTGGTTTTTTGATTTTTTTTGGCGTGAAAGCTGGGTTTTTTTTTTTTTTTTTTTTGGCGTGAAAGCAGGGTTTTTGGCATAAAAGCTAGGTTTTTTTTTTGTTGGTTTTCAAAAATACAAGTATCGACTAAGAGTCGCCTCCCTGCTGAATGGTATTGCAAGTATCGATGGAATGTCGCCTCCTTGCTCATTCGGTCGCGAGTATCGATGGAATATCACCTCCTTGCGGATTCGGGTGCAAGTATCGACTGAACGTCGCTTCCCTGCTCTTTCGGTTGCGAGTATCGATGGAATGTCGCTTCCTCGAGGATTAGGGTGCAAGTATTGACTGAACGTCGCTTCCCTGCTCTTTCAATAATTTGGTTTTGCGGGTATCGACTAATTGTCGCTTCCCCACGATTTTTGAAATTTGGATTGCAGATATCAACTGAGATGTTGTGTCTCCATGATTTTTGAAATTTTACAAGTATCGATGAGGTGTCGCTTCCTTGCAATTTTGAGGTTTTGGAAGTATCGAATGGGGGTTCGCATCCTTCCGATTTTTGGGTTTTGCGAGTACCAACTGCAGGTCGGTTCCCCGCGGTTTTTTTAAAGAACAACATTTTTGTTTAAAGACACGAGGGTCGTAAATTTTGACCTAAAACCATTTTTTGTGGTAAAAGTCATGGCGGACTAGGGTGGAAATTCCTGAGTCCTGATTTTTGTTTCAAACCATGAATTTTGGATTCAAGGATCGAAATGTTTTGTCAAGTTCGGGAAGAAGCTCCTAAACTTGGATTTTTTTTTTTTTTTGTACAATGAAACTATAAAAGTGAACATTGTTTTGAGAAATTTTAGAAATTTCAACATAAAGATGAAAATTCCAAAAGGAGTGGGTTTGACGAGCAATTACCTATGAATAGGTGTTTACCGTGTAGGCGTCGCTCTGACCCGGTATAAGAAGTCTTTAAGGGTAGTACCGCTTCAAGAACTTGCCGTTGATGGGCAGCATACATCTGTCGCCCTCCATGCTTAGAAGAGTGTATGTGCCGTTGGAGAAGACTTTCTCGATGACGAATGGTCCATCCCATTTTGGTTCAAACTTGCCTTTGGATTTGTGGGAGAAAACCATTGGCTTTTTTTAAGCAAGGACCATGTCTCCCTTTTTGTAGGCACGTAGCTTGACCTTCTTGTCTAAAGATTCTGCCATGCGTGCCTGGTAAAGCTCAATGCTTTGTAGAGCTTCGAGCCGTCTCTCATCGAGATTATCCAGCTCTTGGAGTCTTAATTTGACATTATTTCTTGCGTCATGTCATTTTGCAAAGATACCCTTAAGGAAGGAATTTGTATTTCCAAAGGGATGACAACTTCATATTCATAGACCAATGAGAATGGGTTGGTCCTCGAACGGTGGTTCAATAGGCCCATAAAGCTTCTGGTAGTTTGTTGCCCCAGTCTCTTTTATGACTAGAGACCATTTTCTTGAGAATTTTGCAGAGTGTTTTGTTGAAGGCTTCTGCTAGTCCATTCGCTGCCGGATTATATGGAGTCGAAGGACAACTTTGGATTTTGTACTTGTCGCATAACCTGTAGAATCTATGATCCCGGAATTGTGGTCCTTTATCATGGATGAATCTCTTAGGTATGCCAAAGCGACAAATAATGTTGGTGAGCTAGAACTAAAGGACTGATGAGGTCTTCATTTCACTAAGCGCAAATGCTTCTGACCACTTAGAGAAATAATCCGTAACGGCGAAGATAAAGCGATAACCTTTGCTTGATGGGGGAGAGATAGGACCTATGATGTCCATACCCCAGGCTTCAAAAGGCCATGAGATCGCTGTAGGATGTAGCCATTCTAGATGCATGTGGACATAATCTCCATGAACTTGGCATTGTCGGCAGCGCTTAACAAATTGCATAGCGTCTGCTACCATGGTAGGCCAATAATAACCTAACCTTTTTATCTGATCGTAGAGCTTAGGACCAGCCTGATGGGTTCCACAAAGACCAGCATGCACTTCTTTGAGTGTTTCCTCGGCCTCTTGTTGCGACAAGCAGTGTAGAAGTACTCCATTGAAGGATTTTTTGTAAAGTGTTTTTGAAGGAATATCCAAATGAAAGTTTGGGGCTCGTCTTTGAATGCTTACCCGCTCTTTTGGATCTTCAGGTAGGATTCTGAACATAGTGTGTAAGACCTCGACCCGAGTAACCTCGATTAGTGTTGATTAAGTTGTGCATTAGATCTAAGTGTATTAAGTGTGTTTTGGTTTAGATTGGGTTTAAAATAGCTTTGTTATAGCTTTGGGGAATTTTGAGTGCCTTTGTGATTAGTGGGGCCCTTTGGGGGTTCTTTTTTATGACTTTCTTTGTTCTTGGGGGATTAATTGAGATTCTTTGGATTTGTTTTTTTATCCCGTTTTATTAATCTCGTCAATCTCTACAACTTTCATGTTGATCCCGTTTCCGTCCCGAATCCCGAAACCCGACTTCCATTGCATCGAGGGCAAACCAGTCTTTTTACACTAAATTTGGACCAAATATTTGATATTCCCGAAACCCGCGAAACATATACTTTTTGGAAACTAGAAGTTTCGACGATCATTTCTTCCTTCTTCGTCGATTTCATCGGAGGTCCCGAAAACTACTATTTCAGCCTTTCAAAATTCCAAAGTGGTGGAGCCCACTTGCAAATGCTATATAAGAACCCATCTTTTCTTCTTTCTCTTTTTCCAGCAACTTTATTGCCTATGGTTTTCTTCTTCCTTGTCCTTCTTCTTGCTTTTCCATCATCACAACACCACCAAGCCTGCACCAACATCATAATGGAGATCACCATTCTCTTCTTCTCCTTCAAGGCTTCCCATTGATACCATTGTTGAAGAAAATCTCCATCTCCAAGATCCCTTTTGATCCAACTCTCTCCATTTGGAGATTCTACAAGTAAGTTTTCTTCCTAATCTCTTAGATATGTACTCTTCTTGCCTTTGAGGAGCTCCATTTTTAATATTGGAAGCTCCCTCTTTCTATTTCTTTGTTTGACCCATTTTAGGGTTTGTTTTGGGGGTTTTTTTTTTTGTAGAGAATGTGGTTTTGAGCTAGGAGAAGTGATTAGGAACTTGAATTGCTTGTTAGAGACCTTGAGGCAAGTGGATGAATGATGATTTTGAGCTTTTAATGAGTTTGATAAAATGCATTGATGATTTCATATTACTAGTGATTTGTATTGATCGAATTAAATGTGCATTAATGACTCTTATTAGCTCATTAAATGGTTTTGAAATTGTGGTTGGTAGTTTGCATTTATTGCTTAATGGTAGTTTAAATGAACTCTTATGATATGGGTTTTCTCTTGTTCTTTATGGTTGAATGTGATGGAGGAGAAGGTGTTTCATTGATGATGATGGGATTGTTGATGTGAAGCTTGAATGATGTTGGAAAGGAGTATTAGGGCCTCCCATGTGGAGTGAAATTGTGGCTAAGGGAGTTGTAAGAAGTGGAAATGAAATGGGAGCAGAACTATCCTGGAACCCATTTCTGGGCAGTTAGCTCGAGCGAACCTGGTGGTCGCTCGAGCAAAGTGTCCAAAACAGGTTCCGAACCATTCCAGTAGACAGTTCGATCGAACGAACCCCTTATTCGCTCGAGCAAACACTCCCAGAACTGTATCAGGTTCGTCACAAAACCTTGTTAGTTCAAGCGAACCATTTATTCGCTTGAGCCAACATGTTCGCTCGAGCGAACCCGTTATCCGCTTGAGCGAACTCTCTGAGAAGGTTTATCATAGCGTCACAGAACATTGTTAGTTCGAGCGAACTATTTATTCGCTCGAGCCAACATGTTTGCTCGAGCGAACCCGTTATCCGCTCGAGCGAACCTCCCAGAAAGCCATTCCAGAGAGCTCGTCGCTCGAGCGAACTTCCTGCCCGCTCGAGCGATCGGCACTGTTCACCTGGGACTAATCTGTGAGCAAAAATGAAATGTTTATTTGATTGAGAGGCGGTTGTTGGGAATCCTATTGTGATGGGAAAACTAGTAACCATTATGTAGTACCCATTTGAAAAGAGAAATCAAATCACAAGTTTTCATTTAAGTTTTGGAAATCCTAAAGTGTATAAAGAGCCCGGAATGTCTCCAAATTCAAGGAGTACCAATTCTTATTGTATATGACATACGGGACCTTTATTCACTTGGATTGAATTTCGAATTCCGATATTTGTCCCGAACCTCTTGAATTATGATTTACTATCCCCGAAAATACTGAATTTGCAATTGTAGCATTTTTGTTAATCCCGATATGCACTTCCCGTTTCAAATGATATTCGTGCCTTTGAGCACCTCGTCCCGCCCGTTTATATAAGTGCATCATATGAATTTGTACATGTTTTGATTATGATATTTGACCTATGAGTCGGCACCACTAAGCTTGGATAACCTTGCCGGTCTGATCCATCGACTTGGAAATCCCCCTCCCGTCTCGCTAGCTGCAGTTTGGATCCTGCTACCCGGTTGTTACCGTGGTATTGTCCCGATGCCGCAGATTGCTACTGTGGTTCCCGATGCCCGGCTCGCTACCGTGGTTATGTCCCGTATTTGTATATGTTATTTATGTTGCATCTCCTCACTTTGGTGACTAAAATCAACATCCCGATATGCTCATGTCACTTCGGTGATAGAGTACTTAGCTTCGTGTGGTTGCCATCTTGTTGTTTCCCGTTTCCTTGGATACCTTACATGTTTTATATTGCATTTATGTTTCAAATAAATGATCATCATATTTTATGAGATTTATTGTTTTAACAAGTTTAAATGTTTTCCAAGGTAAATTTAATTGTTGTTTATCTTTTCACCATTTACCAAACCGTCGTGTTTGACCCTTGTTTTGGTACTCAGGTTCCGTTGTCAGCTTTCCCGAGGAGGAGCATGAGGAGGCGGTCGGAGAACCGCAACGTTTAGTCGAGTGGTACGCCGATGATGTCATTTAGACATTCGGGTGCTTGAGCTATGTAACATTTTAGAATAGAAATTAACCAATTCTTTTGGGAACATGATATTTTGTTGTATTGGCCTTTGTTGGCCTCTATTTTTGGGGAGTTGTAATTAAATGATTTGGTTATAAACTTTAACTTACTTTTGGGAATTAGCTATTGATCATTGCTCATTTTGATGTTGGTATTAAATATGTGTTAATCTTGTTATCTTGGACATGAATGTAAGGATTAGATTTGCTACATGCTTCCGCACATTAAAAGAAATATTCATGTTGATGTGATATCCTCACCGCGGACACCTGTGGGAAATCGCGTGTATGAGTGGCATCCTTGGTGGACTCGTATACGTTTTGATTAAATTAATTCATAGTGTTGACATGGATTGGATCATTCATTCATCTTATCCATTTATCCATTATCCTCCTTCAGTCCCGATCCCGGACCAGGCCCGTGGGTTATGGACCCGGTCCGGGGTCGCGACATAGTGTAATTAATGAACGGATCCCTTTAGTCACCGATCGGAGGTTTGAGGATGGATATCCGACTTCCAACCACTTAGTGGCATTCATCAACTGCTTGGTGTGTGTTAAGAGAAGGGAGAATCCTTCTTTGACACATTGTAATTTACATGTTTTGCCCTTCTTGGATTGACATAGATGCTGCAAGTCCAGCTAGGGCATCTGCACGAATGTTTTCTCCTCTGGGGATGTGGCTGATGTGACAGATGTCAAACTTTTGTCGAAGCGATTGCGCGTTGTTGTAGTAAGGCAACAAATCGGGCTTCCAGACTTCGAATTTCTAATTCATCTGGTTGACGATCAGTTGAGAATCCCCAAAAGCTTCCAACACGGTGATGCCGGATTCGAGAGTGAGTTCCAATCATACAATCAGTGCTTGGCATTCAGCTGCATTGTTTGAACATGGCTGTAGTAGCGAGAAAGCGTGTGGAATCATGTATTTTTCGGGACTAACAAAGAGAATGCCAATTCCTGATATCAGTTTTCCCTTTTCATTTGTCCTGGTTGCGTTGTTGAAGTACATATCCCAGGAAACATTTAATGAGGAAATCTCCACAGCGTAGACAGGTTCGTCTGAGAGATCATCCCTGAGTGGAGAATCTTTAGGCAATGGACGCTCTGCGAGAAAGTTTGCTGGAGCTTGACCTTTGATTTCTTTTAGTGGTACATACCTAATATTGAATTGCTATAGAAGGATGGACCATTGAGAATACCTGCTTTTGTGACAAGGACCTTTAAGAGATTGATCCTCGAAATCAAGTAGACTGTGTTGGACAATAGGTAGTGACGTAGCTTTTGTACGGCGAACATCACTACAAGGCATTCTTTTACACTGGAGAGTAGCGATGCTCTGCACCTACTAACATACGACTGAGGTAATATGGAGCATCTTCTTTTCCATCATCGTTTTCTTGTGCGATTTGAGTGCCCAAAGAATAATCGAGAGCTCTTGTGTACAAGATGAATGGTTTTCCAATTGTGGGGGCAACCAACACTGGAGGTTTGGTCAGGTATGTTTTGATATCTTGAAATGCAGCTTCACATTGAGCATCCCAAACAAAGTCCACACCTTTCTTCATCAAGCGAGAGAATAGACGGCACTTCCCTGACAGATTGGAGATAAACCGTCGGATGTATGCCAATCTTCCTTGAAGCCCTTTTAGTTCTCTTAGAGTCCTTGGTGATGGCATTTCTATGATAGCCTTGACTTTGGTGGGGTAAAGTTCTATTCCGGCTTTTCGAACTATGAATCCGAGAAACTGACCCAATGAGACACTGAAGATGCATTTTAGTGGATTCATCTGCAGTTTGTGTTTGCGAAGTCGGAGGAATACTTCTCGAAGATCTTTGTGATGGTCTTCTTTTCTTCGGCTTTTAACTGCGAGGTCATCAACGTAACATTCGACCGTCTTGTGCTGCATACCTTGGAATATCTTCATCATAGCCCTCTGATATGTTGCACAAGCATTTTTCAGGCCAAATGGCTCATAGTGAGCATTCCAGTGATTGCTAGAAGCAATTGTAAACCTTAATTCAAATTACCGAGAAGCGAAGCTCACTCGAGACATGATGATATAAGATTGGAGATACAAATGTGTCGGTCGCGAATACAGTAAACCCAAGAGGGCAAACTAGCACCGTTAGGCACAAAAGTTGCAAATCGCATCCTTGGAATGGACACGAGATTGGTTTTTTGAAAGGTCAAAATTGGATTTAGAAAAGAGAGCAAATGGTATTCCAATCTGAAAAGAAGCTACAAGCGATTTCCGCGAGCTTTCATCCGAAAGGGAATGAACCAAGATTTCTCAGATTTGAACCCAAAATGATGGAAGATTTTTTTTTTTGAAAGGTCAAAATTGAATTCATCAAAGAGAGTAGGTGGTGTTCCAGTCCGAACGCAAGCTACAAGCGATTTCCGCGAGCTTTCATCCAAAAGGAAATGAACCATGATTTCTCAAATCTGAATTAAAAAATGAAAGAAGTTTTTTTCCCTTTTTTTTTTTTTTTTTTTGTTTTGAAAAGGTTTTTTTTTTTTTTTTTTTTTTTTTTTGTTCGAAGAGATTTTTTTTTTGAATTTTTTTTTAAGAGTACACATAGGTTTCCAATTCAGTCTTATGAAACCTCAGTAAATAGATAAGCCCCCAAGTAAAGGTAGGATTACTTAATGAACCCGTTTGGAGGACCCTTGCCTCGAACAATCTAACTTACTCCACATTCTGAACAAGGCTTTTCTTAAATCCACTTTGGTCAAAGAACGCAATCGGTGTAACCCTAGTGGCTTTTTTTTTTGAAAACTTTTCTTGGAAGAACTCGAATGGACCCATTGAAGAGAGCGAATGGCCCCTCCCAATTCAAACATTGGCTACAAACGATTTCCGCGATCCATTGTCCGAAAAGGAAGAAACCAAAGTTTCTCAAATTCGAATCCAAAAGAGAGAAATTTTGAAAGAATTTCTTTCTTTTTTTTGAAAGAAGTCTAACAGACCCATCAAAGAAAGCGAATGGCTCCTCCCAATCCAAACGTTGGCTACAAACGATTTCTGCGAGCCATTGTATGGGTATGCCAGATTTTCTATTCTACTTGGAATTTAGAAATGGTGATCCGGAGATCCACCTTTATAAGTAGAAATGGAAATCAATGTTTTCTCTAACTTTCCATTGCACATATATTTAAGAAAAGGGACAATATAGTTTAAATGTCGTAAGAGGCCATGTTTGCCGTGCAAGGCGATGTTTGCCATGAAAGGCCATGTTTGCCGTGAAAGGCGGTGTTTGTTTGCCATGAAAGGCTATGTACAAATCTCAACAATTATGAAAGACAAGAATTATGATTGTTTTGTCTCTTTAGAAAAGATACAAAATACAATAGAAAAGTAAGAAAATGAATTCTGACTTCTCAGGAGATTGCGAGGACTCGTTCATATCGACTGTCGCAAGTCATGTATGGACTTTGCCATCGTCATTCAGATGAGAATGTATGATGCTTTGATTCTTCTGGCTTGTTCTGGACTTCAGATTTTCAGAGGATAAAGACCAAGGGGAGGTCCTATATCCAATAAAAAACTGAGTAGAAGGGCTGAAAAGTCGCGTCTGGGCCATGTTGGATGGAAAAAGAGAGGGCCTTGCCTTGGGGGGTGGCCCCCAAAAGGATTTCAATCACCTTGTGGTGTTTGTTGCAGTAGAATTTCTTCAGAGTAACAACGCTTCTTTTCTTCTTGGATTTCTCTCCTCTCTATGTGTGTCTGGCTCTGGATTTTTTTTTTCTCGGCTCTTGGATTTCTGGATCCGTTCTTCTTGGAATGACCCCCTTTTATAGGCTTTTGGTAGCCATGGGGTGGGTTTTTGAGCATTGATGGCATTGATGCTCCAAAATGGGAGAATTGATGGCATTGATGCTCCATGATGGGAGGAGTTACAAGTTTTAATTCATTTATTTTGTTACTCCTTTTTGTTGGCTTTTGATTGGCCGATGGAGAATGATGGGCATTTAATCGCCTTCAATCTCCATGATGAGAGGAGTTTCATGGTTTTAATGCCATGACTGTTTTGATTTGTGACTCTTCTTTCCTTGCTTCTGATTGGGCCGTCCAAAATAATGGGTTAATGACAGCATTAAGTTGTCATAAAACGGGTCAATTAACAGCATTAAGTGGTCGCCAGGGCATTTGAAGAGTCGCAGGCCGTATCGCGTCTTTTGAAATTTTTCGTGCGATGATCGCCGATGGATCCACATTTTGTTTGATATCAGATGGCGATGCAACTTCAGACACTGATTGGTACTAATGGGACGGTAACATCTGTCCTGTCGATTTCTCGGTCGATCGGGCAGAAAGCGCACTTTCTTGGTTGGCCGATTGGCGATTTTGATGCGATCAATGATGATATGATGCTCTTGACGGCGGATCCATGATGTTGATGAAGATCGACGAATTACGAGCCTCAAAAGTCAGAATTTTGGAAAACCATAGGGGTCGGAAATCTCGAAACACGAAAAGGGTTGGAAAAATGGTCATTTGGCGAAAATCCGGCGACCCGGATTTCCAAGGTCGCCGGCAACCATTCACCTAGGGTTGCCGGCGACCATGGGGGCTTTTTCCCCTTTGGTTGCCGTCTTTCAGCTGTTTCTTCGATTTTTTGATTCTTTTTTTCTCTGATAAAAAAAAAAAGAATTTATCGGATGTGGTCTAGTGTAAATAGACTGTTTTGCCCAAGAAGCTAGAAAAGTCGAGTTTCGAGATTCGGGACGGGAACGGGATCAACATGAAAGTTAAAGGGATTAACAAAATAAGTAAATCGGGATAAAACACCAAATCAAAAGAATCTCGAGTAATCCCCTAAGTACACGTAAGTCATAAAAAGGAACCCCCAAAGGGCCCCACTAATTCCAAAGGCACTCAAAATTCCCAAAGCTATGACAAAGCTATTCTAAACCAACTAAACCAAAATCCACTAAACAAGTTTAAGACTAACACGCGACTTAATAAGTACTAATCGAGGTCACTCGGGTCGGGGTCTTACACTATTCTTCTTGACCCTCTTGTGGTAAGGGGTCCGCTTGGACCCTGCATATCCCGTCGTCATAAGGTGAATCGATCAGCCCTGTGTCGGGCAGGGTTTCAGTCAGGTTGAACCCTAGGAACCCTTTTCTAATCATAACCCGAGCTATCAGGTTCTTTGTCGACGCTTTCTTCATGGCCCGGGTTAACCTTTTGTGACTCTTGATCATTTTTATACGATTGCATGCACTGCGGCTCGCAACGTGGTGAATGCATTTTGTGCACATGCCAGCACTCTTCTAGCCACAGCTAGTGGGCCTTCTGTTGCCTTTGAGCATTTCCGTTTGCTTGTGCAGGACGGTCCCTTCTCTCGTGATACTGTGGCCGAGGTCTCCCTGGCAATTGGGGTTCCTGCCATGTGGGAGTCGCTTGGGTGAAGTGTCATTTGATAGTGGGAATGACTAGGATCATTTCTCTTGAGGACGGTTGGTCCCCTCCCTCGTGATGCCTCGACCGACGTCCCCTTGGCGACTAGCATTGTTGCCTGAGCACCAGAGGGCATCGGTTGAGCTGCCGTTTGGTGTCGAGCGCTATTGAAGGGATATGACTCTTTTCTAAGCCTATGGGGAGGACAATTTGTCACACTCATCCTCTGTGATTTTTCTGTGGTGTTAGAGCTAGCTAAGAGTTGTAGCCCCGGAATCCCCAGCAGAGTCGCCAAAATATATAAACGAAAAATTTAAAGTGACATATTGAATGTGAATGGATAAAGAAGAAATGTGTGTGCGGATGGCAATTCTATTTCAACAACTAGAGATCCCGAGCTTTACACTAAGCTTGTGGTCTATCCGACCTTCGGACTACCAGTACCCCTATTTACAGAGAAACCACAAAGTATGGACCTTTCCGTGGGAGAAGAAGATAAGCAGAGCCTTTGCTCTAAACTTCCTTTTCTCCCCTAGACGAGGTTTTCTTGCATGACATGTTTCTCCTCCTCTTTTTCGACCCCCTTGTCTTGGGATCAGCGTCCCTCTTTTATAGGCTTCTTCACACTTGTCGTCCTCACTTTTTATATGTCTTGCATTCTCTCATCTGCCTTTGTTAATAGACGAAGGCAAGGCTCTCGAGGCAAGGACGTCTTAAGTTCCCTTTCCTCTCTTTGTCCTTGCCTCCACTCCCTGCCTTTGTTGATAGACGAAGGCAAGGTTCCCAGTGTTGGGCTACATCGTCCTTTCCCGACTCTTCCTGCCTTTCTCCCTTTGCTTTTGGCAATCTGGCGGAAGTGGGACCCGCTTGGTAGGGGGTTTAAATCTCTTCCTTCACTGCGAGCCTCCTGTCTTTATTTTCAACTATTCTAGGAGATTCAGGTGGGCCCGGCAGCGATTTTAGCCCACGTTTCAGCGTGCCTACACCGGGTGATCAAACCGACTAGGCGACTCAAGCTTAGTGGTGTCAACAAAAAAATCCGAACAAATATAAATCAAATCAAAGGAGCATATTTCAAATCGATAAAAGGACTACTCTGAACATAGCATATACGAACGTACGAAAAACGAAATAGACAAGTAACCTTACCAAGATTTTTGCAACGTGGCGAACCACACAGAGTTATTCAACATATTTTATAAGAAAACATAAGAAATCCTGAATTTGGAATGAGGTAGTTAGTTATGGTTGAATGGCTTACCTAGGGCTGTCTCAACAAACACTTAGTATCCAAATGTCGGTTTATGGAAGACAAATTTGGTGCCTCTGAGGGTCCTCAACATTTGAGACCTCAAAGTGTACATCGAGGCTTCAACAAAGTTGTAATATTTCCTCGATAATTCAATTACAAAGGTTCCTCCTTTTTCCCCCTTGGTTTCTATGTTGCAATGTGTTTTTTTAGATTCACAAGTTCCATCTCCAAGCATAAATGGGTCCTTAGCGGCTTGCACAAATAAGACATGAGAAAACAGTGCGTAGAAAACAGCCCCAGGATAGAACCCAGGCCCGCTCAAGTGAGTATCCATCCGCTCGAGCGGACTGCCCAGAGGTTTGCTCGCTAAAGCAGCGAGCCCAAGCTCGCTCGAGCGGACTGCCCAGAGGTTTGCTCGCTAAAGCAGCGAGCCCAAGCTCGCTCGAGCGAGCAAACCTTCAGGTAGTCTCAGAAGGCTTGCTCACTTGAGCAAGGAGCAGGCCAGAGGCAGTGGCCTAGCTCGCTTGAGCGGCCCCAGGCCCACTCGAGCGAGCTAGGCTACTGTCCGAGCTCGTCTCTTGCAAAGCTTCTTGTCCTTTTTGCATATTTTTAGTTCTTTTCTTCTTCCTTTCAGCTTCACCATCTTTCCTACACAAACATGAGCTTCCCTCTACTTCAAGCATAACATCCATCAACCACAATACCACAACCATTTTCCATAATCTATTTAAATGCACAAAACCAAAAATCTTCACAACAGAATTTGAGTAACTTAGGAATTAAATTTATCAACTGCCTAGCTACTGTCATAACCAGGTCTCTAAAGAAGCTTGAATAAAGCTAAAGTTCCAATTTCACTACTAAACATCAATTACTCATCAAAGATTAAAACAATGCAATTGTATTTGGTAAAATGAATGGTTTTATAAAAACAAAACCCAAAAGTTTGTAATGATAATGTTACACCTATAGAAAAGTGATAGATTAAGTTTGAGAAGAAATTTGACAAATCATTGGCCTAGAGAATCAATAACATTCTTCTACAACTCAACGGCCTAAAGAATCAGTAACACATTACATAACACAATGTTACACCCCGTCCCGAGTTAATCAAGATAAACTCTAGTTGAATTGACCGTGTTTAATTAGGCTAATTGTGGTTAATGACCAAATCAAACTGAATTAGTCTCAAATGATTGAATTAAGCTTAATAAAGGGAATTTGAATGAGAATAAGTTAATTGAGTTGATTTTAGACTCAAACAATGAAGAATGGGGACTATTCCGTAAATATGGATTTTCACATATTTTGTCGAATACAGTAACTCATGATACCATCGCTTGTATCTTGAAGAGTACATTAACTTTCATAAAATACTCGATTTCATTTTACCTCAAATGAATCAAATGAGTCTTCATTTGACTCAAAATATTAATAAGCATAATAAAGGGGGCTTTTGTGCAAAAATGCATTGTATAATGTTTTAAAAGAACCCAAAGCTCATTCATTTGGTGGTTTCATTCGAAGATCAACTGAGAGCTCAAACCCTAGGTTCTTCTTCTTTTTTCTTTCCTCAATTGTTCAAGCTAAAGGCTTTGCAAGTGAAGAAAGAACTTGGTAATTTCATCTCCTTCATCTTCTTCATCTTCTTCTTCATTTCTTTGGAGTTGAGTTTGGGGGAAAATTCAGTTCTTTTTATTACAAGCTATAAAGTGAGTGGTTTTGAAGATTTCAGTTGCAATAGAGTTATTTAGATTCTTCTCCATCATAAATAGATTATGAGGTTTCTATTTGGTTGTCTATGATGTTAGGGTTAGAGAAAGGGTTTCAATTGGAAAAGATTGGGTCAAATTGAACTCAAAAGAGAGGGTTTTTTTGGTGGAACTCAAAATTGAGGCAATATAACAGTTTACTTGTGATTAGATGCTAAATGATATAGATTTTCTTTAATCTTATTGTTAAGTATGGTTTCAGATTATTCTATAATTGATTTATGTGTGTGGTTGATTGAATGAAGTAGAAGTTTGTGTATGTGAATGGTATTTTAGAAGGGAACATGAGGTTCCCTGTATTATGCAGGTTGAGAATGAATGAGAGTGAAAATGGCTTCAAAAAATAGCACTAGGTTGTTGTTTCAGAGGCCAAATAGCAAGGTGTCTCACAATAGCGAGCTCTAGGCTCGCTATAGCAAGCTGGCCCAGCGGATTCAGCAATGGTAATTTCAAATTGCCATAACTTTTGACGTAGGTCAGATTTTGGAGTTCCACATATCGTCGGAAAGATCTTGGAATGTAGAATCTAATGGTCCACATATCCTCGTGATTAGAAGACCCAGATTTGAGTACAAACAAAGGTGATTATAATTGAATCAAAAACTCATTTGATGTGTGTAAATAGTGTTAGAGTTTTTATTTTGTTGCAATTTGATAGGATGCATTCAATTTCATAGCTTGTCCTCTCATTCATTCATGTTCTTCTTCTTAGGATCTTCATGCATATTTATCATTTATAATCTTTGTTTTTATCATCTTTTATGCATGGTTTTCTAAGTTCACAAAATCATTTCAAGCCTTTCAAAGTTTTCTTCTTTATCCATATTTTAGTTTGAAAGTTTCATGTCTTTAGAAAATAAGTTCCAAAGATTGTTTAATAATCCTCACGTCCCTTGGTGTTCAGCCCTCATAGTTTCAAGTTTCTAAAAAATTCAGGTTTTCTAGGCTGATCCGGTCGACCTCCTGTGTGGCCGGTCGACCGGCCCAATGGACCCAGTCGACCGGCCACACTGTGGGTCGACCGGGCTTCTAGCCGTTAAGGCTTATTCTGCAACAGGCAGATTTTTGACCGTTAAGGAGAGGTCGACCGGGCACAGGGGCAGGTCGACCGAGGACTATCCGTTGGGAACTTTTTTTTTTTATAAAAAGTGACTTTTTGTTTTGAAAAAAGAGCTGAACTTTTGGGAATCTTCAAGGCCAAGAAAGGACAACTTTTTAGAAGAATTAGTGAAGGGATTATGAAGCCAATCCAATTATTCAACCTTTGATCTTCAAATGGGTGTGCTTTCTTTATCCCAAGATTAATTTCATTCTTTGTTTTTAAATCTTTGTTTTCTCTTAAGCATGATCAAATAGTTGGCTTTCTTCTTGAGATGTTGTGTTTCATAACATGCTTTGAACTTTGAAATGTTTTAACTTTATGAAATCAACATATGATTTACCATTCACTTGAGTTATGAATCCTTGTTTTCAAATCTAACTTGTTAATCTTAAGATTGTTCTTTCTCATTCAAGTTTGATCTTTTGGAAAACCAAGTGTTTGTCAAACAACTCTTTCTCATACTTATGTTTATCATCTTTGCATCAATTAAAGTTTCATCTTTCTAAAAAGAGATAGAGCGATTTCTAGTATATGTATTATTCATAGACTTTGTCATTCATATGCATGCTTCTAGAAGTTAAGTTTTCACTTTCTAATTAGCCTTTTTAGAGGTCTTAAATTGCACTTCATTGTTCTCTTATCCATGCATTCATAGGCATTTTATTTAAGAGAAAATCATCTTGTAAAGGTTATTGCTTAGCCTAAGAAAAGCATCGTGTATAGGTTATTGCTTAGCCTTCAAAAGCATAAGTGATGTATTTGTAAGGTTTGAGGTGATCCTAAACCTTAATTTGAACTAGTGAAATCCGGTAGGGTTACCGGGAGTGGATGTAGGCATGTTGGCCGAACCACTATAAATGCTTGTGTCATGGTGGTTGATCTTTTGTTTTTCTTTTCATGGATGATGCTCTTATGTTTGATTCTATCAAGATTGTAGTTGTTAGTTTTCTTGTGCATGCTTAACTTAGAGATTGCTTCTCTTCACAAGATAATTAATCTTTCTCAAAGCATAAGTGACTTAAAAGTTAAAAGTTTTAATTGGTCTAGTATTTCTTGGCTCCCCCCCCCCCCCCCCCCCCCTCCCCCTTCTAGGATTCGCTCTTGGACTTTCAAATAGGTCTATAAATTAGTCTAGAGACTATTTGTAGTATAATTGAGATTTGTGGACTATAAAAGAAGAAGTATCAATGAATTTGAGCATTATTCCATGGTGTGTGTTATTCGTTTATTTGTTACAAACCTCCATAGGTTATAATTAAGGAGACTATAATGTACATTATCTATAAAGTGAAGTCCATCGAAAATAACACGTGCAATAGATAACCAAGTATTACACCTAAATGAATGGTTTGTAATAAGAAGGTGAATTGAATGAGAGTGTAGACTGTCTCAACTCTTGAAATTGAGTTATATTCAAAATGGATTGATCTTAAGTTTATGTTGTGAGTTACATTGGTCTTAATTGTTTCCAATGTTATTGAATTGAATTGAATTGAAATCCAAATGGATTAAATGTGAACTTGAGATATAAATGTTGATTGTGTTGATCTTATGAGTCTGGCACTGTAAGACCCCGACCCGAGCGACCTCGATTAGTGTTGATTAAGTTATGTACTAGTTCTAAGTGTATTTAGTGTGTTTTGGTTTAGTTTGGGTTTAGAATAGCCTTGTTATAGCTTTGAAAAATTTTGAGTGCCTTTGTGATTAGTGGGGCCCTTTGAGGGTTCCTTTTATGACCTTGCGTTTACTTGGGGGATTACTCAAGATTCTTTGGATCTGTGTTTTTATCCCGTTTCACTAATCACGTTAATCTCTACAACTTTCATGTCGATCCCGTTCCCGTCCCGAATCCCGAAACCCGACTTCCATTGTATTAAGGGCAAAATAGTCTTTTTACACTAAATATGGACCCAATATTTGATATTCCCAAAACCCACGAAACATATACTTTTTGGAAACTAGAAATTTCGAAGATCATTTCTTCCTTCTTCGTCAAATTTATTTGAAATCCCGAAAGCCATGATTTTGACCCCACAAAGTTTCCTAGTGGTGGAGCTCACTTGCAATTGCTATAAAAGAACCCTTCCCCTTCCTCCTTTTCCAGCACAACTTCTTCTACTAGGGTTCTTTCTCCTTTTTTCCTTTCTTCTTCTTGCTTTCCACCACTCAATCTCCCACCAACCTTGCATCTCTTGAGAAATGGACTTCATCATCCTCCTCACCATCTTGAGAGCTTCTCATTGACACCATTTTTGAAGAAAACCACCATCTCCAAGACTTGCTTTAAGCTAGCTCTCTCCATTTGGAGATCTTCCAAGTAAGCTCTCTCCCTAATCTCTTAGATATGTGTTCTTCTAGTCCTTGAGAAGCTCTATTTTCATTATTGTGAGCTCTCTCTTCCTACTTCATTGTTTGACCCATTTTAGGGTTTGTTTTGGGTTTTTGTAGAGATTGTGACCTTTGGCTTGGATAGCTTGTTTAGAGCTTGGATTGCTTGTTAGAGACCTTGAGGCAAGTAAATTATTTGATATTTTGAGCTTTGAATGATTTTAATGAAATGCATTGATGATTTCAATATGTATTTCATACTATTATTGATTTGCATTGACTTGAAATAAATGTACATTAATGAGTCTTATTAGTTCATTTAATGTTTTGGGAATGTGGTTGTTAGCATTCATTTATTGCTTGATTGAAGTTTAAATGAATCCTTATGATTATGGATTTTCTCTTCTCTTTTGTGGTTGAATGTGATGGGGAAGAAGATTGTTTGATTTGATGATTATGGAGGTATTAATGTGAAGTTTTGAGTAATGTTTATAAGAGGTCTCGATCCCCTCATGTTGATGAGAAATGGGACACAAAGGTGTTGTAAGAAGGAGAGGAAATAGAAGGGAGCAGAACTGTCCCAGAACCCACTTCTGGGCAGTTCGCTCGAGCGAACCTGGTGGTCGCTCGAGCGAAGTGTCCAGAACAGGCTCCAAACCATTCCAATAGACAGTTTGCTCGAGCGAACCCTCCTTCGCTAGAGCGAACACTCCCAGAATCACATCAGAAGCTCTCACAGAACCTTGTTAGTTCGAGCGAACCATTTGTTCGCTTGAGCCAACAGAGCGAACCCTTAATCGCTCGAGCGAACTCTTTCAGAATTGTATCAAGTTTCTCACAGAAACTTGTTAGTTCGAGCGAACTTAATGTTCGCTTGAGCCAACATGTTCGCTCGAGCGAACCCGTTATCTGCTCGAGCGAACATCCCAGAAAACCATTCCAGAGAGCTCATCGCTCGAGCGAACTTTCTTTCCGCTCGAGCGACCAGCACTGTTCACTCGGGATTATTCTGTGAGTAAAAATGAAATATTTATATGATTGAGAGGTGTTTGTTGGGAACCCTATTATGATAGGAAAACTCATAACCATTGTTTAGCACCCATTTGAAAAGAGAAACCGAATCACAAGCTTTCATTTGAAGTTTTAAAAATCCTATGATGTATAAAGAGCCCGGAATGTCTCCAAACTCAAGGAGTGCCAATTTATATTAAATTTGACATACGGGACCTTTATTCACTTTGATAGAATTTCGAATTCCGATACTTGTCCTGAACTTCATGAATTATGTTATTATTCTCGAAAATACTGAATTTGCAACTGTAGCATTTTGCTAATCCCGATATGCATTTTCCGTTTGAAATGATATTTGTACCTTCGAGCACCCTGTCCCGCCCATTTATATAGTGCATCATATGAATTTTGTACATGCCTTGTTTTATGTGATTTGACCCATGAGTCGGCACCACTAAGCTTGGATAACCTTATTGGTCTGATCCACCGACTTGGAGATCCCCCTCCCGTCCCGCCAGTTGCAGTTTGGATCCCGCTACCCAGTTATTACCGTAGTCTTGTCCCGATGCCGCAGATTGCTACTATTGTTCCCGATGGCCGGTTCACTACCGTGGTCATGTCCCGTATTATTATTAGGTATATGTATATGTTACTTATGTTGCATCTCCTCACTTCGGTGACTGAGGTCAACATCCCGATATGCTCATGTCACTTCGGTGATAGAGAACTTAGCTTCGTGTGGTTTCCATCTTATTTATTTCCCATTTCCTTAGATACCTTACTTATTTTATATTGCATGTGTATTTTGAATAAATGATTCTCTCGTTTTATGAAATTATTATTCTAACAAGTTTAAACGTTTTCTAAGGTAATTTCTATATTGTCATATCTTTTCACCCATTTGCCAAACCGTCGTGTTTGACCCTTTGTTTTGGTACTCAGGTCCCGTTGTCGGTTATCCCGAGGAGGAGCACGAGGAGGCGGTCGAAGAACCGCAGCATCTAGTTGAGTGGCATGCTGATGATGTCGTTTAGATATTTGGGTGTTGAAGTTACGTAACATTTTGGGTTGTGAATTTACCATTCTTTTGGGAACTTGATATTTTGTTTATATTAGCCTTTGTTAGCCTCTATTTTTGAAAATTGTAATTAAATGACATTGCTGTAAACTTTAATTTTCTTTTGGGAAATAGCTAATGATCATTGCTCATTTTGATACTGGTTTCAAATATGTTTTAATTTTGTTATCTTGGATATGAATGTATGAATTAGATTTGCTATACGCTTCTGCACTTAAAAGAAATATTCATGTCGATGTGATATCCCCACCGCGGACACCTATGGGAAATCACGTGTACGAGGGGCATCTTTGATGGACTCGTATACGTTTTGATTTAAATTAATTCATAGGATTGTGTAGCATTCATTCATCATCCACATAAATTCTCTTCAGCATCCCGATCCCAGATTAGGCCCGTGGGACCTAGTCCGGGGTCGCGACAAGCACCACATAGCTATCCTATTAAAGCTCATCGAATAGCTAAAATGGGTTAATGACTATTCCTACCGTAGTAGATGAGCTTGGGGTGTTCCAGAGCTCCATAGTGATGCCTGCCTGTTGTCCTTGGCCTGGGCACTGGTAGATACCACAATATTGAATAAATGACATAAATGAAATGAATACTTCCTTTTGGAAGAATGAAAACTGAATGAATACTTCCTTTGGGAAGAAATAAAATGAAATGAAATGCTATTGTAGTTGCCAATTAGTAATTGTTCATTACTTGACTCTTAATGCATATGTTATTGTCATTGTACGGATTGTCTAGTATTGGATATTGATTTGTAGAATTGTTTAATTGATAGATTGAGCAGATTTAGTGTATGTATTAGCATGTACTATCATAAATCTGTGTATACATTGTTGAACCGTCGTGTTCACTAGTGCTATTGATGGCATTACAAGCCCAGCTGCTCATGCCGGTCCTGCAGCGCCAGCAGAGGAGACCACTCAGGTTCCTCCAGGAAGATTGATAGAATGGAATGGACGGGATATCATTTGATTTAATATCCGAGTGTGAAATGAGTTGGAAATGGTTTGGAAATATTTTGACATACTTTTTGGTATAATTCATTTTGAAATGTTAATACTTGTCATCCTGCATTGTATTTTGAATGTGCAGTTGGTTGACATAAACAGTGAAATGTAAATGTTAAATGTGTATATAGAACTTTACTTTTGGTAAAGGACTTGTACAATTGTAATTTGATATCGTTGAATGTATTTTCCGCAAAAATGTATATCTGACAGATGTGAAAGTATGTTTATCTTTTGTGGATTTTGTTTTAACTTCTGTTGATTTGGAGCTTATGGGAGTACGTGATAGTCACGACTCGGGGTTTGTCCGGAGTAATCAAATCTCGGGCTCAAGTCGTGACACACCAATATAATGTTTATGGTTATATGTGGTGAAAAACCAACACCAAACAATCCCATCCACGTAATCATGCATGTAAGCACTGATGTTGGTTTAGGGTGGCCTAAAAAAGAATGCACAGGTGTACACCGATCATTTTAACTGCTTGACCAGAAAAGAGAGCACATAACTTTTGGATCAGGACATGCCTGATAAATATATTAGATTTATCTGTCAACCAATTGTTTAGTCTCAGGCCCTTGAAAAGGCATTATCAAAGGTTTCCTAGAGGGTAGATAAACCCTTTCAACATTGGCGCTCCTCTGTACTTTTTTATCATGACCAAGAATAACACCTAGAGAATTTCGGAAGTCTGCTCCCTGAAAAGGAGAGAAAAACTAAATGTGAGAGTTGGATTTATAAATATATAGTGAATGTTGTATAAGAAAAAACATAAGGCATTTCAAACAAAAAATCTTGGAAGTTTGCTCCCCAAAAAGGAGAGAAAAAATTAAATGTAAGAGTTGCATTTAAAAAATATAGTGAATGTTGTATAAGAAAAAAGGTGAAGCATCTCAAACCTTTCTGTTCGGAGTTTGACACACTCGTTGATAATTATCATCACTCAAAAAGAGTAGTAGATGATCATATATAATCACGTTTTGTAATGTCTTTTTTCGAGAAGAGTCACCACAATCATCAAAATCTGTAAGTAGCTTAGAAGGTAAAAGAAAAGAGGGACCAATGTAGACATTTCAAAAATCTAATGCTCTTAACATATTCCCTCTGAGTAATAAAACTAATTTGGTAAAATGAAAGGTTTTATGAAACAAAACCCAAAACTATGTAATGATAATGTTACACTATAGGAAAGTGATGGATTAAGTTTGAGAAGAAAATCAGTAACTCATTGGCCTAGAGAATCAATAACATTCTTCTACAGCTCATTGGCCTAGAGAATCTGTATCACATTAAATAACGCCATTATAATGTTTATGGTGATAAGTGGTGAAAAACTGACACCAAACAATCCCAGCCATGTAATGATGCATGTATGCACTGATGTTGGTTTAGGATGGTCTACAAAAGAGAGCACATTAGTTTTTGTTCATGTCATGCCTAAAAAAAATATTAGATTTATCCGTCTAAACTAATTGTTTAGTCTTATACCCTAAAAAAGACATTATCAAAGGTTTCCTAGAGGGAAAATAAATCCTTGCAACATTGGGGTCCCACTGCACTTTTTATAAGGACCAAGAATAACACCTGAAAAATCTTGGAAGTTTGCTCCCTGGAAAGGAAAGAAAAACTAAATATGAGAATTGCATTTAAGAAATAGAGTGCACGTTGTATAGGAAAAAATGATGAAGCATTTCAAGCATTTTTTTGGAAATTTGACACACTCGTTGATAATCATCCTCATTTAAATAGAGTGGAAGATGATCATATAGAATCACCTTTTGTGATGTCTTTTTTGGAGAAGAATCACCACAATGATCAGAATCTCAAAGTAGCTTAAAGAAGTTAAGGAAAGAGACCTATGTAGACATTTCAAAGAACTAATGCTGTGAAATGAATTAATGCTCTAACATATTCCCTCATACTAATAAAATGAATTTGGTAAAATGAATGGTTATATAAAACAAAACACAGAAGTATGTAATGATAATGTCTATAGGAAAGCGATGGATTCAGTTTAAGTAAGGATTTACTATACTCCTCTACTACGGTCTTTCTAATTGATATCCATCTGGCAATCAATGTATTAGTATAGAGTGGAGTGTTAACCCCTACACCCTATATATAAGTTTTCCTAAATAACTCCCTTCCCATCATGGAGTCCAAATTCAATTAGGATTTAGATTACTCTTAGCATAGGATACTCAATTAGGTCAAAAACTTTTCCTAAATACCAAAGACATCTCTATTAAAGAGACTTATCAAAATAGGAGTCTTTATATGAATTGGTCGTCTAGAGTGGGGGACCCATATGGGCATGTGGTCATTGGGCAACACTCAAGCCCAATAATTCTAACACAGAACTCCACCTGCATAGTTGACCAAGTTAGGTTGACTCAGACTCAACTCAATCTTGGTCAATTCATGCGGATAAAAACTTTATGGGAACTACATAGAAAAAATGAGAATCTAAGCCACACTGTCAACATAGAATTTCAAGCTTTTGACCAAGTCAACTCACAATGAAGTCAATTTTAATCAACTAGGAGGCTGTCTTCAGGCTTGGGAATTTGCCAAAAGATGAATAATGGAAACTGATTGACAATAGATACCACAATGAATTCTTACACTCGATGGCCCCAAAGAAGGGATGATTGAAAATCATCAATCAATCAAATATTTGTACAATGAAAAACACCTAAACGAAACTACTTTGGCACACTTGTGAGCAAGTTCACAAATATCCACTGAATTTATGATCTTATATATTCTTGCGTTCTTCACGGTCAATTTGACAGAATGGGTGTTTGGATATCTGACAGCGCTATTTTGAGAGTGATCATAGGGTCTGGATGCTGGAATCCTAAGACTTGTTGTTGTTGTCTGATGACACCCGGTTCTCTGAGTCGGACTGTCGCATATCCTCAATCATCCTAACTACCTCTTCCATTGTTGGCCTCTCGTCTGGCATCTTGGCAATGCAGGCCATGGCAATCTGCAGCATCTGCATCATCTCTTCTTCGATGTTTTGATACCTCATCAGTTCAACATCAAACACCTCCGCTGTCCACTCCTCCCGGACAACGGACTGTACCCACCTGGGAAGATCAGCAATGTCGTCCCGACCTGGCGACTGCAACGGGGCTTTCCCTGTCAACATCTCAAGGAGGAGGACACCAAAGCTGTAGACATCAGATTTCTGTGTGGATTTTCGGGTCTGTATTACTTCTGGAGAGCGGTAGCCCACTGCCCTTGGAGGCCCCACAGGGACATTCATGATAGGGGCAAGGCCAAAATCAGAGAAGCAGCCGTCTAGTTCGGGGCTGAGAAGAACATTTGTTGATTTGATGTTTCCATGTGTAAATCTTCCGCCACCCTCAGAGTGGATATGGGCAATGCCCCGCGCTGCTCCAAGTGAGATTTTTACTCTCGAACCCCAGTCTAATGGAGTTCGTTCACTGCTCCTATTTGCTGTTTTAGTAATTTTGGAGGAACGAAGAGAGGAGATAGAAAAAATTGTTAATTCCAGAGCAACTAGAATACTAAATAAGAGAAAAACATTGAATTTTCTGCAACCATTTGATCATCCATATGCATGCATGTACTTTACCCCTCTAACTCAAAAGAACCGAAATGAAGGGCCCTGCTTTTGATGCTTATTGTACTCACTAAATCAAATGGACTGGATGATCTTAACTGCTGCTTGGTGGAAATTTTGTTCATTTTAAATCGACTTGACTAGTTAATGGACCATGCAATGGGGTCATGACTTGCTTAAAACCCATAACATTGGCCTGTTAGGATAAATTTACATGTATGACATGTTTAGGTGGGCTGTGTGCATGCCTAGGGACCATGCAATGGGGTCATGACTTGCTTAAAACCCATAACATTGGCCTGTTAGGATAAATTTACATGTATGACACGTTTAGGTGGGCTGTGTGCATGCCTAGGGATATCATGCTACACACACACACACACACACACACACACACACACACACACACCATCCTATATGTGCTATACAGTTGGAGAAGACAAACATCCACCAAAAGGTTTTATAGTAGCCACCCAAAAGGCAAATCAAATAGATAATTGTGGTTTTAATTTGATGAGCTACCTAGAGACTATGGATCATTTGACCGTTCTCTTTATAACCCTCAATTTGAAGTCCACTATAAATCATACAGCTAGATCTCCTCATGTATAGTAGGATGATCACCAAACCACACGAGGACAGTGGAGATGAAAATATTTATAGGCATTAACAGTATCAGCATCATTAGCAAACCTTAGTACACAAGTCAAATGGTTAAGTGGAGAAAAATTGATTCCAAAGAAACAAAACTACAAACTTGGTATTTTTTTAATTAATTCGTGCATCTTCCTATCAAATGGCATCCACATCTCTTCATACTTTAGTTGTGGGTTATACAGTTCATGCAGAAAATCATTCTGGTTGTTCAAGAGTTTCATTTGCTGAAAATTCTCAGGAGTCACTCTCAATGGTTGTTTTCCTTCTCTTTTTTCATCAAGCTCCTGCATCTTTTTTAACTCACGAAAAGCAAAAAAAAAAAATGCTTGTATTGCGTTCAATGCTTAAAATATGATCGAGCAATCGAAAAAACTAACAAGTTGAACACCAATTTATGGTTAGTTGCATGAATTTCACTTCACTAATATGTAGTCCTATGGATAAAAAAGCTAACAGAAACTACCCAAATAAAGAAGTACAGAAAGGCATACCATGCAAGAGTGTTGACAAGTTGCCAGCCGAAATGTAGTCATAAACAAGTAGCTTCTCATCCTTAGAGTAGTAATAAGCTCGAAGAGGTACAAGATTTGGATGCTGCCCAATCCTCCCTACAATCTCCATCTGTTGCTCAAACTCCCTCTTCCCCACTACCACCTCTTTCAACCTCTTCACAACCACCGTGGTCCCCTCCTCCAGCACAGCCTTATATGTTGTCCCACAACTCCCCTTGCCCAGAACCTCAGCTGAGGCCCTCAACAGATCCTCCAAGTCAAAGCTATGAGAACAGCCCTCAAAGAAAACCAGCTTGTTCTTCTCAGACTCTTGTGCCCCACTCGATTCATTAGGTTTCTCACTTCTTCCACCACTAGAGGCCTTCCCTTTGAAAACACCAGCACCTTCTCTATCTTTCTTCTTCAAGCAACATAGCAAGACAACCAATGCCAGTACAAATAACAAGATGGACCCCCCTACTGCTATGGCAATTATAAAAGCAGTGCTCAGCTTCCTTTTAGGTCGCTTTTTTGTACTGGGGATAGTTGGCGGTGATGGTGGCAAAAGAGGTGAAGGCGGAGGGGCAACCGGAGAGCACGGATTTAGAGGGGTACCACATAGAAGAGAGTTACCCACGAAGGATGAATTAGGGAACTTTTGGAGAGAAACTGGGATTGTGCCATTAAGGTGGTTATAGCTTAGATTCAAGTGCTTCAACCTTGGGAGATTGGGGTCAGGGATATGTCCAGAGAGGGAGTTGTTTTGGAGATTTAGTGTCGTTAGGTGTGTTAAGTTCCGGATCGTCAAAGGGATTTCGGCATTGAAGGAGTTGAAGGAGAGGTCAAGGACAGTAATGTTGGGGGAGAGGGAGGAAGGGATGGTGCCAGAGAAGTTGTTGCGTTGGAGGAAGAGGAACTGAAGAGAGGGGAGGGAAGAGATGTCAGAAGGGAGATTCCCACTGAGGCGGTTGGACCGAAGGCTAAGAACACGAAGTGCATCAAGTCTTCCTAGTGTGTTGGCTGGGATCGGACCGGTGAGAGCAACAGCTGGAAGGCGGAGTTCAAGCACATGGGTTCGGTTCCCATCGCATTTTATGCCAACCCAACTGGAGCAGATGGATGTTGTAGAATTCCAATTAAGTTTTCGACCATGGGGGACTGCAGCCGCAAAACTGAGGAGCGCTTGTTTGTCAGAATTCAGGTCAGCGACAGCAAAGGGAAGAACAAGCAGCAGCAACAGATATGCTAATGTCATGAACGAGAAATAGTTATGTTCTGTTTGTTCCATTGGTAACCGTTTAGCAGGGCACATTTGAATTTCAGTAAAATCAATTGTCTGATCTCAACTGCAGCCTGTGCTCCTGATTCAAAAAAAAAAAAAAAAAAAAATCCCATGGAATATGATATGTATTAGATATGAAAAATGACACATAGTGACATACACAGAAGAATAATAATTAAATCATCGATCCTTTCAGAGAATATAAGTGAAGAACCAAAGAGCAATGACACATGGTGACATACACAAGGAACATTTGAAACAGGAAACTCCTAAAAAAGATACTGAACTAACAGGAACACCTTTTAATTTTTGTTTGTATGTTTTTGAACATAGTATGCAAATTACAACTGGGAAAGGGATTGTTTAAAGCAGCAAATCAATCATAAATTTAAATGATACTGCTCCAACCTTACTTAAAAATTCCTCCAATATCCTGGGATGCTGACATGAAGCAAGCTAAAAAAGAAAAGCTACAGTATCTAACCAAGAAACATGCCAAGATATCGGAAAAAACATAGGAGCATACCATATACCCGTTGATCAGAACAGGCTATATTCTCAATAACCAACAAGAACAGCCATGTCTGCATGACAAGAAGACCATGGGGGCAGTCCAGTCAGTTTAAGAGACTAGTGAGTCCCCTCTGAGAAGTAGATAGAAAAAAACACCTAAATGGAGTGGTCTACATAAAGCTTTCTTTTGAAAAAGTAAACAAAGAGTAAATGATAAAAAGATGGGTGGGGGAATATGGAAAAGAAAAGCAAAAGCATTTACTCCTTTTCTTAAAGAAAAGAGAAGGAAAGATCAATGCAACTATTAAACAATCCACAAGATTTGGTGGGTGAGTAATGTTTACGTGAGATAGCAAAGCTTTAGCTGAATAAGTTAAAATCAAATAAGAAGAATCCTAAGAACATGTAGCATGTGGAAGACGTGGCTGGTGCACGAGACTCGTGATGGGTAAAATAATTACAGGAAGATTTAGAAATAACCACCTGCATTTTCTGAAAATACAAATAATCACCTTTTTTCTTCCCTGAAAACAACTAATCACAGTATAACCTTTCTTTCTCAGGTATTAGTGGGTTCCTTTGATAAGCAAACCTGGGTTATTTTATTAGTCTTTTTTTTATAATGAAAATAACCCGCCAACCCCGTACAGTTTTATCATTGGTTTAACCATGGATACACAATGCCATCCACTAGCACTATGTATTACGTAATGCCCCAAACGGTTTGAAGCAGGGACATCCAGCTTATTGCCGGAATTCCTAACCACTCAAACAATTTAAGTGTAAGTCTTTACACAAGGAAGACCCGGTCAGCCACCTCCACCATCAAAAGTTCCCCAAGATCTAATCTGGTTTAGATTAAATTGGAGGCCACAATGTAAAAAGACCAATAAATTAACTGGTGTCGCTTTAACTAGGATTGATGGCCTATATTTAATCCAAATCAGGTTAGGTCTAAGAAAATTCTCATCTATTTTACTTTAAAACGCCTGAGATTTTGTGAAGCATTCACAAAGGGGGCTTCCCCTATAAGTTCAGATGTACACATGAGAGTTTAAATTATAAGAGATGGTTATTTGTAAAGATAAAGACTCAGTCATTACTTGTAACTGCAGAAATAATATATAGATGATTATCTATTAAAATTCCCAAAACTAATATTAGACAAATCCCCGAATTTAAGACATTATGGAATGAATGGTCAAGGCATCTCTGAGAATTGAACTTGCGCAAAAATGGGTACTGTCCCACCACCAAACGTTTTGTTTAAGGGCTTTATTGTTGTACAAATCCTCACTGTTAAATAAAGTTGAATGTGTGCTAAATTGTGCATGATCAATCCAAGGGCCCATAAAACTCCGATTAACATCAAATTGTGCTAAATCGAGCGCTTATTCATTGGAATTAAATTGATAGGAGGATTATGTGGAGCCAAAGGCTAGGACATTCCACGCTTGCGCGATAATTTTTTTCTCCTCTAAATTCACATAAAATTATCCTAGAAAAAAAAAAACCCAAAAAATTCAATTTAAGTTATCAATAATTTTAGTTACATTTTAATCAAAGAAAGAGCTTTATAGGACTCGGTAAATAGGCACACCACACACGAATTACAGTTTCCCAATGAACACGTAACAACAAAACCTCGCTAAAAATCGTGCAACGCGTGCATCAACCTACCGGCTGAAAGTCTAACCTGTTGGGGGAAACGTATATAGAACAAGTATTTCGATCTAATCTATAAGTGGTAGTAATAGTCATTACATTAATAAAAATGTGATTATCTCTAGTAAAGTGAAATTTGAGAGTCTACCTGAAATCTCATTTTTTAAGCAGAATTTTCGAGTAAAAAGTGTGGGTCCATCATCATCCAAGTGGAGTAGTCCAAAAAACCAGACCCTACATAGATACAAAATGGTCGTCACAGATATTTTGGAAATATCATGATATTTTATCTAAAATGGCCTTTTTTCAAATTTCCAATAAAATTGGTAACATTTTCAAAACTTGCCGAAAATTGACTATGTCAGGAGAAAACCTCGATGATTTTGAATTGAAAAAAAATAAATAAAAAAAAGTGTAGAAATCTGTAAATAGTTTTAATTGTATATTAGAAAATTAGTTTATTTTCTGTGACATTCTCCCAGTGATATTCTGAGAAAAACTCATGTTTGAATTTAGCTACACATTTGACAAGTGATAATTTCCGATGTAAAATGTAGCCTAGAACCAAAGATAAGCTACTGATATCAGCTTATTTTGGAAATACTGAGATATTTACTTGAACCGTATTTTTATGATAATTTCGTGATTTTTTTACAAGGACCCAAATTCGGTTTAAATCCTTCAATCAGCTAATCCAATATTTTGAATTGCATGCCAAGTAAATCTTGGTGGAGCATACCCTGACAGAGGGTGATGGTAACCAAATTTCCAAAATTTCCGGATCACGGCAAATTTTAGTGGAGTACACTAAGAAGAGACCATGTCATTGATCCTGACTTAGAGAAGTCCTGAATTAAAAACTTCATAGTGGGGTCCATCTATTTAAAATCCAAGCCGCTTAAAATACATTCCCTCCTAATGTATTGCGTATGACCAAATTTTACTCTGAAAGAAGTTGGTCCTATTGTAAGATTGACCATTTGATTATAAATGTGATAAATATAATCTTATTTGTTAATCACATTTTCAATCAAATCCCTAATCTTATAGTACTATAAACTTTTATTGAAGGAAGATTTGAAGATACGCCATACATTGAAAGGGAGTTCATTTTTAGTAGCTCCAAATTTTAGTAAGTGGAGTTTAGAGTTCCACTCCTTTTTAAAGTCTGGATCTTTGTAAGCCTAAGTGGATCCGGGCTCATTAACAATGGAGCTTTACCAAAAAAAAATGAGAAAACTAAGAAAGAGAAAAAAAGCAATAGCAGAGGCTTGTCAGCGACGCACACGGCACACAGAAGCTGCGTTGCACTTGGAGCAATCCGCCAGACAACAATCCGAGGATGCAGTAAATATGAGTCCTGGCCGAACCACTAAATAGCTGAATAGCTCAGTGGCAGCAGTGGCAGAAACAAAGGCAATCACTCTTATTCTTCTTGAGACCCAGGCATGTTACTGTACTACTCATCCAATTTACCTTAAAATAAAAGGGGAAAATTTGCCCAACCAATTCACAAATCAAGTCGCTTAAAATGAACATCCATTTAATCTCACGTAAGATTGTTTATTTTGTAAAATAATTCATCATATGTTTAAATTTATAGTAAGACTAGCTCCTATTGGAGTAAAATTCAGAAATATCTCAGACACTTTAGAAACATTTATTTTGAGTGGCTTAAATGTTTCTATTGTTCTGTTCAGTGGAACTAATATATATATATATATATATATATAACACATCAATTGCATGTGGCAAAGCATCGTTAACTAGCTATTTGGGTAATTCACTTATAAAGTAAATTGAAGTGAATGATTACTCTAAGAGACACGAAAAAAGAAGAGGGATCATATCAGTAAGTGTCAAATTTCAAAAATTACCTCTTCTTTTTTCAAAGTAAAAAAGGTATACTCATTTCCCACATTCCACTAAATGACACAAAACCTTCACTTTTTATCAAAAAAAAAAAAAAGAGTAAGCAAGTACATTTATTTTCATGCTACAAAATGACAAAAAACTTACGAAGTAAATTTTGAAATTTGGTACCTTTTGATTTCACCCCTCCACTTTCCATATCTCTTGATTGGAAGGTTCAGTTCAATTCACTCTGCAAGTGAATTACCCAAACAAGGGTCTTCCATCTTTCCATATCTGACCTTGTGGGGCCGAGTTGGACCTAAGTTTTAGTATTTAGGCCAGTGCTAAATCTAACATTTGGGGACATTTAATATTTGGGCTGGAAATGATCAAAGTGAAAGAAAGCACAATGACTGACTCAGCCAAGCAGTGCTAAATAGTTTACTAGACTGTTTTGACCAAATAAGCAATAGAAAGTCCAAACAAGCAATAAAACTCCCTACCTGTCTGTCCGATGGAGTAAATGGACAAGCTCAGTCTTAACTTATATCAAGCATGCTGGACTTGAACCAAGCACATGGCAGCTTGGACCGAATATGAGCATGTCTCTCTTGACCCAGATTGCCTCAAATGAGCCCGCCTCCACCGATGAGCACCCAATTTTTAGGGATAAAACAAAGCATATGTATCTTCTGCATACCAAATCTTAATTAATCTTTACTATATGATGGGCGTAGTGGTCCTCCTCACTCTACACTCTGCAATGACAACTATCTCTGTCTCCCGTAGTCAAATAAACAATACATTAGGTAAGCTAACAGAAAAGTTCAGAAAAAGGTACTGCTTACCTGGCAAAAACACATCACTAACCCCAACAAGCCCTAATTCGAACGACCATTAGTGCCTTTAACTCTCCTGTGCTAATTAACATTAAAAAATAGGTGCTGCTCAAATGAGCCGCTCAAATGAGCCGAAAATAACCATGTAAGCCTGACCGACACTGTTAAACCTCTGGAAAAAAATCGAAAAAACTCACAACAACCATATTTAGGAAAGTTTTTTAAGTTGAGTGCTTTCTCCTTTTCTCAGAGAGCCTACTGCTGATGGCTCAAACTGCATTGTCAAAGAGGCCATGAGATTTGTGATTTTTAGTGTACGTTTGTATGAGGAGAGAATTCCGCGCTGGTGAGAAAATTTCTCTGTTTTTCATGCAACTCACTTTTATCTTTTTGTTTAGGTGCATGCATGAAATGAAAAAGGAAGAACATGAATTCAATTTCCATGTAACAGGTAATAATGCAAGATTCCTACTGAGGAAACAAAAATCCTCGAAACAAACAGAATCCTCTCATTTCATTGCACAAAATAGTCGGGTCGCAGCAAACTAAATCTGGAAGATAATAGCTGAGAGGAAGAAAATGGGGGCAAAGAGAGAAAAGACCGACTCTTCCACAGGACTACTAGAAATCGTAGACCACATTCCACATCAGTGCCTTGTACACAAGGCCTCATGTTTTCGTACGATTCCCCAAGTGACCCCTTACCGTTGACAGTGGCCTGTCCGGAATGTGACCCATCCAGATCCCAGATTGGCAATTAGAGGAGCCTAAATAGATGTACGAATAACATTTAGGGCAGTCCCGCGACCTACCATACTTCTAGTTGGATCAAGAAAAGTTTCTTGACTGGAAAATTCTCAGGAAATCAAAATTCAAAGGACCGACTGCGGGCCAAACATTTTTTTCTAGCTTTTCCTCTCAAGTTTAGAGAGAGAGAGAGAAAGAAAAGTACCTTAAACGTACTGCAAATCGGAGCTCCGCATCCGCCATTAAAGCTAGAACCAGAGCTCAATCACAACACCTCTTCCAAATCTCTATGCATTTCCTGAGAATCTGCTCCTTGGAGTTTCAAATCATCCATTAAAGCTCTAACAAACTAAATCACAAGCTTCAAGAGCTGTAAGCCCCAAACCGATTCCAACCAAACTACTCCAAATCGCAAGTTTTCACTAGCAATCCAAAGCCATTCCACCTTGCAACGGCTCTTTAGACCTTTAGATCTGCAATGTGAGCTGATGATGGCTTCAAAAAACAGTTTCCGAATCTCCACAGGAAAAATCAACAGATCCCCAAATCTTAAAACATTGGAAATTTCTCAACTGGTGGATCAGATGCCGAGATTCTTCTCAAGAACCCACAGGATTTCACATTTGGGTATTTCGCATTTGGGCATCGAAAGAAGTGGTTTGGGTTTGGGGCTGTTACAGGCTTTCAGCTGATGAGGGAAAAAAATGTTTTAAAGAATGCTGGTACAGAAAGCGATCAGGTTTGGTTTGGTTTTGGGTAGGTTTTATCATTGATGTTCCGAAAGCATTGACTATAAGACGAACCCTGTCTTCTTTCAAATATAACGATTATGCCGCTGCCTAGAACTGTACATAGGCCCTAGTCTTCTCTACTCAAATGGGACGTAGTAAAATGGGGTATGTTGAATCTTGACTCTCCGTGTCATTTTATTTTGACAAAGAATTAAATCCAATAGTACGAAACTTCGCTGAGCCATTTGATTTTGGTAAGTTAATTGCACATTGGGCACTCAATAGATAGGTTTGATTTTTCTTTCGCCAGCAATTTAAAAATGATAATTAGAATGAGATTTAAAGCATATATTTAATCTTTTACACTAGATCATTAGAATAAAAAATTATCGAGAAAAAAATGATTAGACTAAAAAATTATAGAATATACAAGATTTAATTTTTTTTTTATTTTCTTTATTATATTATTTTTCTTGCATTAATAAATTTATTGATTTAGATTGATTATCATGAATGCATGTCGATAAATTTACATGTATATTTTATAAGTACTTAGTTTGATTTTAAACTTTTTTCAAAATTATCTTTTAAGGTAATAGTCAAAATACCATATTGACTCTATCAGGATCAAATTAGTTGCATCGGACATGTCTAAATTCACTAATGAGTTTTCCAATATTGGGTACATGGGGCCGAAAATCAGTCTTGGTCAAGTCCAAAGTATGCCAATTTAATCTAATAACCGTACGGACATCCTCGTAATGGAGATCTTAAATATTAATCTTTGTTTAAAAATATTAATAGATGCATTTTTTTTTTCTTTTTTGTGGAGTTAATTGTTGGAGGGAAAATTTAAAGTTTGGGAAGAAAAAAAAAAATGAGAATAAGGATAAAGAAATAATTTTAGGTTTATTATAGATGACCGCTGCCTTAATGACAGATTTGCCCCACATGAATGATCTTTGGAGATGATGGGTCGCAGCTCCCTTGTCTCCCAAATACATCAGCTCTCATCGTCACGAAAAATGGATATAGCATGTAGTGCACGACAAGATGCAAATCCAACCAGTAAACCTTCTAAAATCAACATTAAAATCCCGGTTCAAACAAGACAAGACATGAAACCCACTACTAATAGGAACCTATTGAAGGTAAAATTTGACTTTCTTTGTTGAGACTGAAATAAGTCAATTGGAAGAATCTAATACCTATGTGCTTTGTCCATTATATGTCAATATTATTCTGGCTGTAGCGAGTTTTGGATCCTCTTAAGGCTTTCACATGAGAAATTTGTGAGGCCTTTGGTAGGGCCAACGAAACTTTATGTGTCTCAAAATAATTGCTTCTCTTGGATAAGCCTTCTCTTTATATTTCCATGTTTTAAAAGTGATTAATCCGAGTTCACCCCGCCTTATATATGAGAGTGAAATTTGGTAACAGACTTAATTTGTACTTATGAAAGTAATAACTTTTTTTAAGGTAAGTATTCACACACCTACAAGTTCCTCACCATCAATGCTACAACGGGGGATAGATTCTAGTTGTTTATCTGAAATGGAGGTGTCATTCTTATTATCTTTTCTTTATTTTACTAAACTTTACTTGTCTTTTAGAAGTAAAAGGCTTCAAACAGTTAATAGAGTTAAAAGGTAAAAAAATTTTATGGCTAACACTTTATTCTTCACTTGTTTTTAACCAACCAAATATGGGTGTTGTAAAATTTCAATTAACTAAAATTACTTTATTATATTTTTTTTGTTTACCACATGTAAACAAACTTCACCTAAATATATTCACATGTTTTATTAGTGATTAATCGGAGCAAATGAAACTTCCTAACAATTTTACTTTATGTAATTTAAATTTTTCATAACTGGGCTCAATATAAGAGCCCAATATGATATTGCAACAGATATGCTAAATTGAAGCTGTCAAATCTCATTTAATGGCTTATGTGGTAATTTGGCAGTTTGAAATTTGACATCTTCATAAATGACAACTCCACCACACATGCCAAATTTAATATATTATTATGAAATCATATATACCAAAAAATTAAAATAAATCCAACTCATCTCCAATAATCTATTTTGAAATAAAATAACACGAAAAAAAAAAAAAAGATTTTACATCTCCCTTTCCCATATGCCAAATTTGACATTGAGCTCCAACCTCCAAAATGCCATATCATTTTTTGCATGTTGTTGGAGCTCCACTCCAAGCCAAATATCCAAGGTCATGTCACCTTGGATTTGAAGGAACTATTGGAGATGGTCCATTTATCCCACTTAGAGGAGCAGTACACATACTATATGATTTTTCCTTTTTGTTAGAATAATGGAATTTCATTAATAAAAACAAAAGAAAAGAGACAACAACAAAAATTCAATCGCAACTATCATCAAAACCCAAAAGCAACAAAAATATTAGCCCCCAGTTGCCTTTTTACATAATTATATAATTTAGCCGATCAATCTCCCACCATATGAACTCGGCATGTGTCAATCAAATCATTATAATTTTGGGACCTCATGTATGTATGGTTGACTCAACTGCTGAATTTGCACCATTTAATTTTAAATTCCTATCTTTGGACTAATGGATACCATTTATCATAATTGACTTTGTGAGTATTTTGTGCCGTTCATTATCTGCACATGGGCCCATTGTTTGGAAGTTGGATACATAGTTATTAATTTCGTTTCATTTTAGCGGAAATAGCCGAAATTTTTTGTTTCGATCAAATGGCTGAAATTTCGTTTCGGCCACACGAAATTTCGTCCAAAACTTTTCGGTTTGAATTTCGGCCAATTTCGGCTGAAATTCAGGCTTTCTGCCGAAATGTGACTTTTCAGCCGAAATCGAATTTTACATAATTAATTTTTTTTTACTTTTTTTTACATATATATATATATATATATTTTGTGTTTCTTATATTTTCACAAGATATAATTTTAAAAAAATTACTATAATGGATTAAATCTATATTTATTACTTTTTCTATTTTTCTACTTATATATGTATATATATTATGTTATATTTTTCCCGAAATGTAATTCCGAAAAGTTTCGCCGAAATCTCGAATCAGCCGAAACTTTTCATTTTGTAGGCCAGAGCGAAATGATGTCAGAAACGATATTAACAACTATGGTTGGATGGCGTGACCTTTGGATGCTTGTCGCCACATATACGGTGTAGGCCTAACCTAAAGTTCCAACATTGATCTGCAATGTTTTTTAGGTTCATGATAGGTATGAATTTATAGATTTTGTATAAGTCAGAACTTGAAATACATTGGTGTTTTAGCCTTTCGCACCTTATTTGTAACTATTTTACATATTTTTTTAGTGAAATATGATATGTATTATAATATGGTAAGCTATCGTAAATAATAGGAAGAAGGGTCATGACTTGTGCATTTCAAACTTTTATTTTCTATAGAAAATATTTTATATAATTATTTTATCTTTATAATATTTTAGGATAGATTTAATATCACAATTCATAAATCTGTCACGTGTAAAATTAGATAGAGAGTAAGGTGGGTGGCAATCAAAGTGAGCTTAAATTGTACCTGACCCATGCCAAATCTAACCTGCTGCCATCACTAAATGAACCACATCGTGAAAATATCTTAGCATGGACTCTCTTTTTACACTCAATCGTTACAAATTGGTTCAAACTTCAATATGAGTATATTAGAGGTATAATATGTAAAATGTTTGATACATATTATGATAATATATTTGTCAATGATAAACATAAATATATTAGAATGATGTACTTTTATATAATAAAAAATTAATATAATATAATAATAAATTTCAGATTGAGTTGGTCCCCAAGTCGGGTTTTATACACTAGATCCGTGTCAAGGTACTGTTGAAAAATTGTGTGGTCCGACTGCCATGGGGCACATGCCAGATCGAGCCCAGCATTGTGCCATGGATGAACTCCCAACAAGTCTTGATCTAGTAGAGTCCGATAAAGATCAAACTCTGTCGTGATTCCTATAGATTGCTCTATATAAGGGAGATGAGAACCATTGCTTGATCATCCAGTAGATCTGAAAGCATTCGCAGCATGTGAGGCCCCACATCTTGTGGACCCTCACTTTTGAATTTGAATACTATTTTATAGCCTAAGATACTTATCTATACTAATTAATAGGGGTTAATAAGGGTATATATGTATTTTCCTAGGTTATAGACCCTTTATGTAATTTATAGAGTTTTTAGAGTGTCTTTTATAAGTTTTGAGTTGGTTAGAGGCCCTAGCTAGTTATTAGTATTTACTATAGGGGGGTTTCCACTTGAGAAGCTTCTAGATTCCCACCTAAAGACCAAACTACCCATGATCCCTAATCCCATGTTAACAAAAGGGTATTCCTGTACCTAGCCACCTAACTCAACCTATTTATACTACACCTTCCCACACCATACGTTGGCTCCTATTCCTTTCTCTCATTTCCCTCTTCTTACCTTGTTTGCCTCCAACACTCTCCCAAATTCCCTCCAAGTCTGCCTCCTCCCTCTCTTTCTCCTTATAGAACCCTAAGAAGAAGAAGAAGACGATCTCAGCTGCAACCTATTTCACTTGGATTCCTCTCTGTCTCGGTCTCAGTCATCCCTCTCCCTAACCAAATCAGGTGAATACCCTCTTCTTGTTCAGTTCTTATGGAATTCCCTCTCTCTCCCTCTAGATCTTGTTCCTTATAGCAATTCTCTGGTGGAAATGGGCATAGGAGTAGAGATCTCTTCTAGATCTGAGTTTTGGGGCATATCGTGAGTCTGAGAAGACCTTAGAGCTGGGATTTCCCTTTACCGGATTGGATCTCTGTTTCTCTTCTTTTCGTTCTGCAATTAGTCAAGGCAAGTGCAATATGCTTATTTAACATAGAATGGATGTTTACTGTCTTTGATTCTGAGATTTCTATTCAATTGATGTTAGAATTGTTAGATCTACCTTTGAGCATGTTTTCATGGATGTTTGGCCATTGATGGATGGGTTGATCTCATTTGGAAGATCAATGGCTCAGGGACTGGATGGTTGAATGTGTATTGGAGTGCTTTTCATGATTTTGGATGTGTATGTGGTGTTTGGACGAGATGGATTGAGTTCTGGATTGGATAAAAAGGAAATCAGAACTCCGAAGTTGCAGAGCGTCTGTGCCCTATATGGTCGAACTCTGCGCTGGACATCTCAGTGTTCTGCCACGATGCTCAAGGCCGAGCTCAGTGTCATAGCCGAGCTCTGTGCTTTTACCGAGCTCAGTGATATGGCCGAACCCTGCGCTGGACATCTCAGTGTTCTGCCATGATGCTCAAGGCCGAGCTCAGTGATATGACCGAGCTCTGCGCTTGACAACTCAGCGTCCTGCCAAGCACGATGCTCAAGGCCGAGCTCAGTGTCAAGGCCGAGTTCAGTGATATGACTGAGCTCTGCGCTTGACCGATCTATGTGCTTTTACCGAGCTCAGTGATACGACCGAGCTCTGCGCTTGACAACTCAATGTTCTGCCAAGCACGATGCTCAAGCCGAGATCAGTGTCAAGGCCGAACCCAGCGTCATGGCCGAGTTTAGTGATATGTTTGAGCTCTGCACTTGACCGAGTTCAGCGCCTGACCGAACTCAGTGCTTGACCGAGCTTAGAGCTCTACGCTTTGTCTGAGCCCAGTACTTGGCCGAACTCTGCACTTTATCGAGTTCTGCGCTTCGTCTGAGCCCAGTACTTGGTCGAGCTCTGTGCTTTTACCGAACTCAGTGCTTGACCGAGCTCAGAGCCCTGCGCTTTGTCTGAGCCAGTACTTGGACGAACTCTATACTTTACCGAGCTCTGTGCTTTACCGAGCTCTGTACTTTATCTGAGTTCAACACTTTACCGAGCTGCCTCAGTGTATGACCGAGCTCAACGCTTTGCCGAACTGAGCTGGGTGATCGAGCTGCGTATCCTGTTGAGCTCCGTGCTAGGCCGAACTCTGAGCTTGATTCCCAGAAGGCAGATTTCCAACAAGGGAAACTAGGACCTGAGACATCTCCTTAAACCAGGACTTTCAGTGGGCACGGTCAACTACCTAGGCCAAGGAGTTTGCCGAGTTCACAGGAATTTCTGAACAACCAAGCATTGCTTGCAGGAGGAATACTTCCCTGATCCCAGTGTGCCGAGCTGATTACCAGGCCAGGAAATCAGCTGAGCACACTGTGTACAACGACACTTCCCAGATTCTAATTTCTATTGTTGTGATCATGTGTGGGGCCCATTGACCATCCAAATAGACTTCCATCACTGTGCCCAGCCCGAGTCAATGGTGTGGCTCAACCTTGACTCGTGGGGTCCAGTAATTAGGGTCTAGATCATGTAATCTAAGATAATTCGACCCTTATGTGTTACTAATGATGCTCGTAACTTCTGGAGCACCAAACACAGTATCTATTAGCATCTTAGGTATCATTTAAGGATCAAATTACCTGAGGTTGACCTGAACCAGATAGTGGACCAATTACCTAGGTTGGACTATTGATATTTCCCCATTGAATCTTGTATTTGGAGATTTATCTCTCTCATCATATTACTGTCACTCTATTGTCCTTATTATTGTTTATACCTGTGAATGAATTGAATAAATAGAAGACCTGAACCTAGGACTACTTAGAGGTGACCCGATGATGTAAATGGGTGAACATTGACCCGTGTCTGTGGCTAGGCGGACCCTTTTTATGGCCTATGTGTGGTTGTATAATACCCTAAATTGGAGAGGATGATTATATTGGACTGTTTAACATTGGAAATAGACTTGTTGCCTCGTTTGAACTGTCTTAGACTAGGCCATGTACTTGATGGGCCTGGGTATGGATCCAACGAGTGGGCTTGGACCTGGATTGTGATCCAAGGTAATGAATTGATACTTGGACCTCTTTGGGAATTTGTTAGGACCTTGTTCACGCAAGGTAAAGCCTAGATAAACACAGACCTTCATTGTTTCCTTGAGTCGGCATAGACATTCACTCAATTGTTTTAAGCTCATCCTTTGGACTAATCATCACTGGTAGGAGCTATTTATGAGTGTTGAGTGAGCTATCATAATGAGCCATGTTTTAGACGGATGACATGATGCCAGGTCCAGTCTCCCCGAGTGATGAGTGTGGTGAGACTGATGAGTGTGATTGCGGGGCTCATCATTCCCCAGTTTCGGTGAGATTCCCCGCCGCAACTGTGTTCAGTATGGGAAGGCCGCGGCATAATATCCTGCGGTATCCAACTCGTGTGAATGTGCCATATTGTTTTAGATTAGATATTATGTTTATCTTGATTCTCAATGCTTATCCTGCTCAACTGCCTAGATTCTGTATCTTGATATTCTTTTTAACTATATACTTGTCTTTACTCTTTTGATACATTTATCCTATGTTACTTGTATACTGTGCCTTGCCAGATCTTTAGATCTGACCCATTCTTGGTGCTTAGGTTTCGACCCCGATTACGAGGACGGCGCGCTTGCGCTAGCTGAGGTACCTGTAGCAGGAGACTACGGGTGGGGACCAGCCGACCAAGAGGTCGAGCTGGAAGTTGGAGAGCCATCACTTAGGGTGTGAGAGTTCTGATGTTATTTTGGGATTTTCAGTGATTTTTGTAGTGAGCTTGGTAGCTATCTTAATCTGTAATAAACCTTTGATCTTTACAACTTTAATATTTTTGGTTAAATTTCAGCTCTGCTATATTTGACTTAGATATATGATATCCTATTATTGCTTCCGCTATATTCACATGCTTCTGCATTATTAACCATTGATCTTATATCGTTTAAAAAGTTTTAAATTGGACCTCACTGCGGACCTATGATCTTGGAAGTTCTCAAATTTTCCGGGAAATAGCGCGCCAACTTTGGGTATCTTGACGATCTTTTCGGTATCCGAAATTGGGGAGTTACACAGCGAGTTCGCATGATCTATATTACACTGGAACGCACAAGGTTCTCAGCGAGTTTGATTCCGACACTCATCTTTGACCAACAATTCTTACATATGTAATTTGCATGCATGGGAGATTATTGCATTTTCATAAATTTCTAAGATGGCATGCACTTGCTTGATATAGCTTGTGTTGTATAAATCGTCTAGTTTTAATTATTCTATATGTGTTGGATGTTTGGTTTGACACACCTATGACTTTGAGAATATGACATATCAACAAAGGCGGAATAAATGGACTAGTTGGGATGATAAATTTACCTGACCATGGTGTATGTGAATCTTGTCTGGGTGGAAAATGACTGCATAATCTTTTTTTTTTAAATAATTAGAAGTGTGGTTGAGTGATATTTGTTTTACACTCTATAATATGCTGATTGTTTTATATGCCCAAATTTAAATGGGTGAGAGTGATTTATTACTCCGATTGGTGATTTCAGCAAATATATTTAAATTTATTTGGGTGGCATAGGCATTAGAAATGGAGGGATTTGGTTAAGTGGAGATTATCCCTCCGGGGGTAAATTCCAGTCCATGTGAATCCTAAAGGCAATGGTTGGTTGTGAGAATCTGTAATTGCACCTAGTGGATGTAAAGGTTGCGTTCCTCAATGGCGATAAGTAGAAAGAGCTTTCCATGTAATATGCGGATTTATTGGTGCAAAATTCATGAGGATAAATATGTACAAATTATTTTAACATGGGAATCTCACGAGGCCATACGTGAAATTGGTTCATCCCCGACATGTGATATATGCCTTTAGGTCAAAGCAGCGAAAGTAGTTATATACTTGTCATTGGATGACATTTTGATTGTTAGTGGCAAATTGAAAGCAATCTCCAAGCGACAGGTCAGTCCACCATGAATATATTGAGTCTATCTTGATAATAGAGCAACGTTTTCCTAACAATGTCTTCTAGCAATGTTGGTCATAAAATTAAATTACGTTGAGTCTAACATTGGGGAGAAGTTTTCTTAAAAGGGGTGGAGTTTAAGGCGGGGTAAGGAAGTAGTAACCCGTTTTGATTTTGTGGTTAGTTGTGTATGATTCCTTAGTATGTATCCAAGATTGCTTTGAGTTTTGTCTAATAAGTAAAAGATTGTTAAATGGTGAAGAGGGGCATGTGTCTTGAAGTATGTTATTTAGAAGAGTCATTCGCGAGTCCGAAAAGTCTGAGTTTGGATCATTACAAATCTTCTTTCTAATGTATTTATTTGCAAGAAAAAGGAAGATGTTCGCATTTGTAAACCTTGCCCTTCCAGAGTATATTCTGCCTTTTATAAATCTTTGGATTCAACAATAGTGTTCTTCTCTCCTTGTTCTCGTGTGTAGTCAGGTTTGGGTCCTTCACAAGTAGGGGTTTCTGCTGGTTATCGGTGGGTGGCAAAGTATCAGCGGTAGATAATCTTGTATTAGAAGAAAGAGAATCACTTAAGAGGGCATCTCTGATCTTTGTTTTCTTTGTGGGAGACTATTCTCTTTGGTGTTGGTTTCTTCTTCATTGTAATGTATTGTGGTGTATTCCAAAGTCCCCATCCTCCTCATGGCTGCGATCATATCCTTTGGAGTCTCGTTCCTTCAGATATTTTATGGTCCTTATGGAAGGAACATAATGAGAGAATCTCTAAAGGTTCTTTATGGTTTTTTTATGATCTCTTATCTAGGGTATTGGTTATAAAAGAGTTCAAAAACTTTCATATTGGCGACATTACTTGTAATTGAGAATCTCAATTAGTTTGTGGCCCAATTAAGGAGAGGCTCTTGGATGTTTGGTGTCCTCCTATAGAAGGTTTTTGAAGTTTAGTGAACGGAGTTGCTAGAAGAAAGCTTGGCCCAACAAGCATTGGAGGAGTTGTTGGTTATTTTCTAAAAACCAACAATTCAAATAAATTTCAAAAGGTTGGGACTTGAGTGTGTCTTTTCAAAATTTCTATTTTTTAAAGATATTTTTGTGCCCTTTGGGTAAGATGTGTCCTTTGGTCATTCATGTCCCGCCCCCAAACCCGGACTCTACAAAAGGCCCAACCTCGGAGAGTGCGAATTAGGAGTTTAAGTATGAATTATATTTCTCCCAAGATCCGCATGTGTGAGGATGAAAAATTCCAACACACTCTCAATATTTTGCGGAAGCTTTCGTGGCATTGCAACCCGGAGTCCATGGCCATCGAATTTCGTGTCGCACTCAACCGCTAGCATAAAGCTATCATATCAATAACCATATCAGATTGGAATAAACCACCACAACAGTGACAGGATATTACATTCTCATATATGTTCAAGTTACAAATATCAATGTGTATTAATTACAATTCCAAGAAATGGCTAATAAAAGCCGTACAAATAACAAGCTAGATAAACACTACCCTACATGTGGCGTAGCTACAATGTCAAGCCAAATGTCTACATGACATAGCCAATACTACAACCTGCAACTCATGGCTCCACAGCCAACACAAGCACTCAGCTCAGATAAAGAAGTCTAGACCTGAGTACCAAAATAGTGGGTCAGACACGACTGTCTGGTAGGTAGGTGAAAAGATATAAACAATATAGTAATTTAAAAGTTACCTTGGAAAACAATTAAAATCTGCTTGAACAATAAATTTTCATGAAATAAGATGAATAATTTAACCGAAAACAAATGTGTAATGTAAAACATGTAAATGTACCAATGAACAGGAAACTGGCAAGATGACAACCACACAAAGCTAAATCCTCTATCACTAATGTGATGAGAGCACGTTAGAGGCGTTGGTCTCGGACACTGGAGGTGGAGAGAACCAACTAAATATATATATATATATACATATAGCTAGACAAGACCACTACCGCAGAACCGGGTGACGGGACAGGCAGGATCCAGACTGCAGCTGGCGAGAGCAAGAGGGGGACTCCAGGTCGGTGGATCAAGCCGACAAGGTTGTCCAAGCTTAGTGGTGCCGACTTATAGGTCACATGAAAGAAATCAGGACATGTACATATATCTATGTAGATGTAAAACACCCTAGATAGGCAGGATAGGGTGCTCATAGGGACATATTTCACATCAGGATCTTGTCATGCATATACAAGGCTAGCAAGACACTTAAAGTGCATAAATCAGTATTTCTGAAGCAGGACTAGTAAAATCATGTGAAAACAGGTGAATCCGTATAAAATCCAAGTGAAAAGAAATACAGAGGATCTCCACAAAATACCGGACCATACATGGAGGATCCTGGATTCAAATGAAGGTGTATAGGGGTCCCGTATGTCGGCTTTTGTCACTGGATTGGTACTTGATGAAATTAAGGACATTCCAAGCTCCCTACACAAATCAACAAGTCCAAAATTCCTCAATGAATCTCCATGATGGAGTTTCTTCCTCGATCAAGCTCCACACTTTGCTTTCTCGGTCTTACGATCGCATTTGGGCTCCAAGCAATACCTCCTCAAGCCTTAGAAGAACATTTCAAGTCTTCCTACATTGACCAAGGCTCACTGCACAGTTGGCTCAAGCGGACCAGAAGTTCGCTCGAGCCAATGGCTCTCTGTAAGGGATCCACAAGTGATTAGGATAGAAAACCTCTAAATTCTTCTTTAATTTCCAAAATTCTGGGGGGAGGTCGGTCACCTGGCGGTTAGCCGCCGATGGGTTCAGCGGTTAGTCGCTGGCTGACCGTGTGTTGCCTGATAGGATGCAACATACTGAAATTGTAACCACCTCAGTTCGGTTGGCTGGTGGTCACTAGTTGGCTAGCCGACTAGGTGACCGATAGCTGACCGCCCCTTCAGAACACAACAAAAAAAAAAAAAAAAAAAAAAAAAAAAAAAAAAAAAAAAAAACAACTCTCTGGAATTGTGACCGAACCTAGTTCGGCTAGCCGTCAGTCACCAGTCGGCTACCCGCCAAGTGATCGCCCAACTGCAGGAAATTCACATTGGGTTCAGATTTGAGCCTTTTTTTTCCTCAAAACATTTCTCCATTCAACACAACCTTTCCTTGCAATAAAATGAGCTCAAAAGCTCCTCTGTTTCACCATTCAACACTTCACTTTCATTCCTTTAAATCCAAACAACCAAACCTCCTTCAATCACTTCACAATATACATCATAAGAGAACCCATCATCCATGGAATCCATATGAACATAAAACAAGCTTTAACCAAATGAAATGCATGATGGACCCGATTCTTCCCTCTCTTCCGCTGCCTCCGCCCCGGGTCTTTCTGGGTACGGCGGAGGGGAGGAGAAGAAAAGTAAAGGGTATCAACATCTTTCTTTTTTTTTGTACGGGTATGCCAATTTCTCTTTTCTACTTGGAATTTAGAAACGGTGATCCGAAGATCCACCTTCACAAGTAGAAAGGGGAAATGAAACTTTTTCTAGTTTCCCATTGCACCCATATTTTAAGAAAAGAGACAAAATGTTTTTTTTTATATGCCGTGAAAGGCGATTTCATTTGTTTGCCGTAAAAGGCGATTTACAAATCTTATCCATTATGAAAGACAAGAATTGTGATTTTTGTCTCTAAAAGAAAAATAAAGTACAATAGAAATCAAGAACAGGAATTTGACTTCTCATTCGATTGTGGGGACACGTTCAGATCGACGGTCGCGAGTCATGTATGGGCTCCTCCGTCGTCCATGCAGATGAGAACACGATGCTTGGATTCTTGGCTTGGCTTTTTAACCTCAGATTTTTAAAGGACAAAGACCAAGAGAAGGTCTTATATTCGATAAAAAGCTAAGTAAACGGGCTGAAAAGCCACGTTTTAGCCATATTGGTAAAAGAAGGGAGGTCCTTGGGGGGGGGTGGCCCCCCAAGGGTGCTTCAATCACCTTTTGGTGGTCTTTGCAGCAGAGTTGCAGGAGCTCTGGATTTTCCGGGCAATTCTCTGGACTTTGAGTGAATTTCTCTGGCGATTTCTCTCTGGATCTTTTTTTTTCTTCCGGCCTTTTTCCTTTGGAACGCCCTCCTATTTATAGGCCTTTGGTAGCCATTTAGGAGGGTTTATGAGCATTGAATGCATTAATGCTCATAATGTGAGGAGTTACAAGTTTTAAATTATTTGTTTTGTAACTCCTTTTTCCTTGAATCTGATTGGCCGATGGAGAATAATGAGCTTTTAATTGTCTTTAATCCCCATCATGGGAGGAGTTTCATGGCTTTAATGCCATAAATCCTTTGACTTGTAACTCCTATTTGCTTGCTTTTGATTGGGCCGTCCAAAATAATGAGTTAATGACCGCATTAACTTGTCATAAAACGGGTCATTTAACCTCATTAATTGGTCGCCAAGTCGCTTGAAGAGTCGCGGGCCGCGCCGTGTCTTTTGGAATTCTTTTTGCGATGACCGCCGGTGGATCCACATGTTGTTTGATGTCGGATGGCGATACAATTTCAGACATTGATTAATGTCAACGTGCCGGCAACATCTGTCCTGTCGATTTCACGATCGGGCGGGCAGAAAGTGTGCTTTCTTTGTCGGCCGGTTGGCGATTTCGAGGCAACTAATGATCATCCAATGATTTCGGCAGCGAATCCGTGATGTTGACGAAGATCGACGGATTTCATGCACGAAAAATCAGATTTTGAAAAAATCACAGGGGCCAATCAACTCGAAACGCGAAAAGGACCCGAAAAAAGGGGCTTCCGGCGACTTTTGTGTCGCCGGAATTCCATGGTCGTCGGCGACCATGCACCCATGGTCGCCGGCGACCATGGGCTGGCAACCTTGGGCCATGGTCGCCGGCGACCATGGGCCAAGGTCGCCGGCGACCATGGGCCAAGGTCGCCGGCGACCATGGGCCTTGGGCCCATTTCTCGGCCGCCGTTCGATCGCCTTTTCTTCGTCGTTTTTCGATCTTTTTTCATTCTTTTTTCTTCTGTATTTTTTCTGACATTTCCCCTCATTTATTGGCCTGATTCTCTTGAAGAAAACCCGACGAGAAGCCACGCAAATCGGAGCACAAAGTTTCCTATTTTTCTGGAAAGCTGAAGACTTTGTTGTGCGGTATTGCCGATTTTTGTCAAGCATTGAAACTAGGCCAAACGATGTCGGAATAACCTGAAATTTGACGTGGAGCTTTTTGAACAGTAGATAGGACCAATCATAGGCTTTGGTTTGAGTTTTGAAGCCGTTCGGGGTCCCGCAAATGCTTGCCTTAATTTCGCCATGAGAGAAATGCCGAGCTTTGACTTGTGGTCAACCGATGTCCGATTGACCTGAAATTTGACAGGGAGCCTCCTGAATAGTAAGTAGGACCAACCATGGGCTTTGGTTTGAGTTTTGAAGCCTTTTGGGGTCCCGCAAATGCTCGCCTTGATTTCACCTCGAGGAAAATGCCGAGCTTTGAAACTAGGCCAAACGATGTCCGTTTGACCTAAAACTTGATAGGGGACCTATTGGAGTCATTTTGAGATGATCCATTAGCTCCAATTTGGATGCCATGATTCCGGGGTGCTCCACCGCCGGTAAGCCTGTTTTTACTTTCCGAGAGTTGATGAAGGGTCAAACGTTGTCCGTTTGATTTGAAATTTGGCAAGGGGCCTTTTGGAGGTATTCTGAGACCAATCGTAGGCTCTGATCGAAGTTTTGAAGTCTTCGACACTGTCGCTGCCGGGAGCTCCTGTCTGGCTGTCGGAGGAGTGAAGTTAGGCCAAATGACGTCGAAATGGCCCGAAACTTTATGTGTACCCTTCTTCTGGCTGCTTTGAAGGATCTTGCAGTTTTTATTTGATTCTGACAAGATCTGGTGCTTGAAGTGGCGCTTTCCTATTTATGGCAGGATATGGCTCCATGTAGCTTTTGGTGTTGAAGGGACATAGTGACATTTTTGGTGTCAACAATGCATACGTTTCCAAGAGATTTAACAAGAAAGAAAGACCCATCAATATGCATTTTCAAAATTAATAGAAATGTAGCAAAAGGCATATGTGAAAACATGTATCAAATCACTAAGAACAAGTAATAAAATTTAGGATTTTCTCATAAAACTTGATGACAATCAAACCATCCATTCATCCACTTGCCTTGGCTTCCAAGATAGTTAAACAAGCTTCTAAGCACACTCCCAAGCCAAAGATCTCCAAGCTACACAAAAATCCCCAAAAATACAACCCACAAGAACCCTGAATAGCCAATACAAGGAACAAGAAGGAGAAAGCTTCCAATAATAAAGATGGAGACTCTCTAGGGCTAGCAAAACATAAATCTAAAAGATGAGAGTGATTGCTTACATAGAGGTTCTTCAAATTGTCAGAAACGAATAGAAACCAGGATCTCTAGACATTGTGTACAGATTACTGCAGAAATAATTTTCAACTAATATGATTAGATTATACCTGCGAGATCTCTCTGATTTGATCTCGATCTTACAGCAACTCGAAAACTTCAAGATCTTCCATTGTATTCCTATATGCTCAAACTCGCACCAAGGAGTGGGCCTCTTCTGCGAATTCTCTTCTACTCTCTAAAACCGAGATTTCTCTCTTATTATTCTTGTATATTAACCTAGAGAGAAATAGCGCATATTTATAGGCTACAATAGGGACCTTAAGAAGAAAATAAAGATAGGCTCCTTATGGAAATAAGAAACCCTAATTTGACCCAAATTATAATCCTAGTTCCATAAATTACAATTCAGTCCACTAAAGAATTGTAATTGCACTCCTGTCCTTATTCTCAAAATAATATTTCAGGCTTCTTGTTATTAAATGCTTATTAATCTCCCCACGTTAAGATCTGAGATATCCATCGATTAAATAATTACTGACATTCATAATTAATCGATATCTTTATAATTTCTTGAGACCTTACACTTAACTTATTTGATATGTCGGACACAAAGTCTACCTGCAAGGTTTGACATAATCAAAACTTAAAAGCTTCATCAAGGGGATATCATCAATCCCTATTACGGGACGTTTATTCCGCCAATAAACTAATATCCACCATACACGTAGTGTAGTCATCCAATCTACTGGGATTATTGACCCACAAAAGATCTCACTCCTTCGTAAATCAAAATGTCAAACACTAAATATATGTGTCTATTATTTACATCGGGATTAAGAGTATAAATACTCATAATAACTACTTGGGTGTTCATGATCTTATATAGTCAGTATAAAGACAATATACCCAAAAACATGGTCCAATTCAATACACACAAAGCATACTAGCATAATGAGTCGAAATTATACCGTTTCCCGCAGCCAAGACAAGCTTGCTGAAACATCATGCTACAATCGTATTGATAGTGTGTCCAAATCCATCTAGATTGTGAACAACAACTTATATTCTATAAGAACCGACAAATAAGTCTTCCGTGTATAAGTAAAACTCTACACGCCAACTTATCTACTTTATAGAATAAAAGACACTCAAATGCATAATAATTAATAATGCAACTATTTGCCCATATATAATCTTAGTTTGATGAGAAAACAGAATATACTAAAAATGAATCAGTCATAGATAAATACATAAAGTATGTTTTTAGTATAAATTTCCTACACAAATAACAAGAGCTTGCTCAAAGAAGACTCTAATGTGGTTGGATTTCTCTACAAATTGCATCAATGGAAAGCCTTCAAAATGAGGAAGAAGATGATGGAGTCAATTCCTCCATTTGGCAAGAGTTTGAGATGGATTGAAGAGGGAGAAGCAAGAAGAAGAAGGGAAGAAAACCCTAGAGTGGTTGTTGCAGCCTCTTCCCAATGTTTTTGAGCAAGAAGAAGGGGAAAGTAAATGTGAGTTCTCTTCATATAGAGAATGAAGGTGAGTCCCACAACTTAACAAACTTGTCGGGCTAAAAACATGGTTTTACGGGACTCGGATGAGTTCGATGAAGAAGAGAAAGTTGTTCGTAAAAAAATTTAAGGGTTTTGGAGACATCGAAATTTGTGTTCAGATTTTGTGTAAAAAGACTGATTTTGCCCCCAGGCCTGGAAAAATTGATTTTTGGAACTTCGAATGGTTATGGAGTGGACATGAAAGTTGTAGGGAATGACGAGATTAGTCAAACGAAACCAAAAGGAAAATTTTTGGGAATCACAAAGAACCTCTCACGTTGACCACGCAAGACAAATGGGATCCTACGGTCACTAACTAGGTCCATTGGCTCTCAAAACTTCACAAAGCTAATGAAAAACCATTCTAGCTCACAAACTCAACCAAACAAACACTAATCCCACTTAGAAAACTAATCCACAAATAGATTAACACTAAACCCGGAAATTAGGGGTCGAGGTCTCACAATTCATGAGTGGATGTGACCCATTTTCAAAAAGATGCTTTCAACTCTATATATTAAGGTGATTTTCAAAGTTCTTAATATGACAGTAAAAACTATGAAGATTATAGAGTTTTCTCTTTTACTAATATTTCTTAATTTTTATGGCTTTTACTAATATTTCTTAATTTTTATGGGCAATTCCATATTTTTTTCATTATAGTGTACAGGCTTCGAATCAAAGTTGGACACTGTATCACAAGGACCAAATTTCATCAAAATCACATGCATGTGGGAATTTGTTGTCTTTAAGAAAGCATCTTCATTGGTGTGCATTGCCCATTTTATATTGCTTTTTTAGATTAACTCCTCACATAAGCTTTTATTTAGTAATTATATATTCTAATTATTTATTTATTTTTTCCTATTGCACATTCTTCATAAATAATTTCCCCAACAAGAGTGCTCCGAAATAGCAAAGGCGAAGTGATATTAGTGTTCTCAATGTACGTGGGGGGGTGAAAGAATCAAATGAGGCGGATGTGTTGGCTATTTTGGAGGCTCTATAAATATTTTCATCTTTGTTTCATGGCAAGCATATTGTTGAATGTGATTCTTTGAATGCAATCTCTTAGGCTACCTCTCAAAGTGTGGCACTATGGAAATTCCACTTCCATTTTGCTCGAATCAAGTCTTAGGTTCTGGTTTCCGGTGTTTGTTTCAATCATGTTAGAAGGAGTGCTAATGCTATGGCTAATGCTTTAACCAAGCAAGGGGTTAATAGGAAGAAGCCTTTCCTTGCTTTTTATTTAATTTCTCTATTTATTTTTTTTATCGTTCGTTTGGTCCGTATTGAGGAGTGGGCTCTACCAGAGGGGGAATATTAAAAAGTATTTTCATTGCCTTTACTAACGCCTCGAGGTTTTGATAGGAATAGCTAGTTAAAGAAATTCAAGATAATATCAGAGCCAATTGGTAGTGAGTTCAAATCCCGGAAGGAACAACTTGGCGTAAAAAAAAAAAAAAATGCATGTTGCCAAAAGTGTGTCGGTCGAGTTCCACTTGAGGTGGACTATTGAGGAGTGGGCTCCACCCGAAGGGGAATATTGAAAAGTGTTTCCGTTGTCTCTACTAACACCTTGAAGTTTTGGTAGCAATGGGTAGCTGAAGAAATTTAATATGGCAACAGAGCCAGCTAGTCATGAGTTCGAATCCCAGGATGAACGATTTGGCGCAAAAAAGAAATGCGTGTCACCAAAAGTGCGCTGACTGGGTTCCACCGAGGGAGAGTATTGAAGAGGCTTCACCCAAGGGGGAATATTGAAAAGTATTTCCACTGTCTCTACTAATGCTTAGAGGTTTTGGTAGTAATGGTTAGCTAAAGAAATATAAGATTGTATCAGAGCCAATCGGTCGCGGGTTCAAATTCCAAGAGGAACGATTTGTCAAAAAAAAAAAAAAATACGTGTCACCAAAAGTGCGACATAATGAAAAAAATGCGCTGGCTCTACTAACGCCTTAAGGTTTTGGTAGCAATGGTTAGCTGAAGAAATTTAATAGTCTGATGTAATACTTTTACACATTTGACCTTTTGTTGGTTTCTATTCGTTTGTATCAGTCCCTCATCTCTTTTTTAATATAATTACTTGATACGTTTTAGAAAAAAGGAAAAAAAATAAAAAAGCCGAAATGAAACATTTTAATTTCGCAAAAAAGCATAGCTAGATTTCTAATTTCAAAAATCCATTTTTCACGTAAAATCCATTTTTTTATTTTCTATTTTTAAGCATTTTCATATTTTCAAAAATATTTTTCTGATATCATCTTGATAGTGCCTACAAATGTGAAACTATACTAATATTCTCTCATGCAAAAATTATCCCAATAATGACATTTTCAACATTGCCTCGGGTTGGAACATCAGCAATTAAGATAGCTGCCATTGGCGAGTACATTTTTAAAAGCAGGATATTGACCGTTCGGCAATTATCAAAGAGGTAAAACTCATCATCACTCAACCCCACCATCACTGGGAGAACTCTACTCATAATTGAGTGAGTAGTGCTATATGGACAAACTTTTTGGCCAGAATTTTGGACAAACCCCTAGATATCCCTTGAATATCTGATATTCAAGGGATATCTAGGGGTTTGTCCAAAATTCTGGCCAAAAAGTTTGTCCATGTAGAATTTTTGTAATCGAGTATTTGTTGAGATTGTTTGAACTCCTTTCCTTACTACGGTCATATCTTTTCCTTAGTACGGTAATATCTTTTCACTTAGTACGGTGATATCTTTTCATATGCTGTTTATTTTTATTTACCCAAGCTGAGGGGGTTGGAACCCCAAAGAGAGCCCGAATAAATACGGAAATGTAGCTCACTCAAATTGGAAGGAGGTTTGCACAAGCGAGAAGAAAGCCTACATAAGTGAAAAAGAAGCCCGCACAAGCGGAAAGAGGTAACGTACCTGGGATTCAAAACCCGGACAGCCAGGTAAAAACTGACGCTCTTTACCACTCAGGTAAAGAGCCGTTCTTTTTTCATATGCTGCTTTTGAAAGGCGACTTGCAATTTATCATTTTTTTTTCTGGCTATCTTGGAGAAATAGTCAATGGTTCTTGAACTTTACCCACGAAAATTTACGTGTGTAACCAAGGTGCCAACACCACTCAATAATCTTTTGGATGTATATTTTATTAATGAAAACTTATGTAGGGGCAGTTAAAGGCCATGCTCTCAAACTCGTTCAAGGAGGCTGAAGTACGTGATCCTCTTTCCCCTATAGGCGGTGGTGGGAAAAGAAGGATCTTGAAGGGCTTTAGGGCTTTGATCTTCTTATCAAGCCTTTTTTTTTTCTCCTCTGAAATCTCATTATAAAAAAAAAAAGTCGCCCTAACCTTGTTATATACGGTCGAGTTTGGTAGTTGGTTTTCTACTTTGTTGCGAATATAGATTTATAGTTGGTTTAGGTTTTGGCCATCTCGCCTTGTCCGGCACTTTTTTTTTTTTTTTTTGTTTTTTATAAAAGAAAACTTTCATTAACCCAACAAATTAAGCAACTAAGAAACATCAAGACAACAAAACACTAGGCAGAGATCCGGACAACCATTATGCGAAAGGTCATATAGCCACACCATAGCCTTGAGAGACAAAGGTACCAAATCTAGCAGCCTTATGGGCTTCAACATTAAGAGCCCTAGAAATCTGACTAAAACAAACTTTACCAAAATGCAAAACAAAATTGTCAATGGCCAATCCGAAGACGAATGGACCAATTCTCCACTCGATTAATAGCTTCAATCATTTCAAGAGCATCCAACAAGGTGAATCCTCCGTGCTTTTTGTTACTACTTCAGATGTTTTCTAACAGATTTTAATAAAAGAAAAAAAATCTGTGTGAAGTGAAGTGAGCAGAGTGAAGAGTGTGCATGTATAACAGAATATATATAATTAATCTTTTATTATTAGGTTCTTTTATGAGCTAGCTAGGTGGGATGGGTTTGGTTTTAGCCCAACCCGTTACGAAACTGGACCCATTTCCATCCATAGCCGAAACCATGACCTAAGGTCCCGGTGTTATTTTTAATTTTTTGGTGAAAAAGGTTTGGGTTTTAAAACCATACATGGGAATGGGATATCAGAGAAATGGTTACAATTTAAATGCAACACCCTCTGCCATGTGCTTTGGATATGATTGCTTCATTTTCCTATAAAAAAGGGCAAATGAAGCTGTCATGACTCATGAGAGAAGATCAATATGTTTATATTGCAGATGTGGTGAGATCATATCTACAGAAGTACATTCAAACTCCAAGGAGTATTGAGTGTTTCTGAGAAGGAATTCTTGATGGAGTTTGAAAGGTTTAAAAAACAGAGTCTTTTGGAAAGGGCTTTAGGACTCCGGGCGGGAAAGGGCTTTAGGACTCCGGGCTGAGCACGTCTGAATGTGTACAGAAGATGGACTTAGGTCCTTGTTGTCCACTACTTTTAGTTGGTTCGATGAAGTTAGGTCCATTTGATTTATCACAGATTATAATATTTTTAAATATTGAGATAATCGTATATGTAGCTGGAAAATCAACAAGATCTGGATAAAGTAGGAGAAGACAAAGATCTATAAATTTTTTTTATTAGAACTTCATATTTATTTATTTTAATTATTTAAAATCTTAATTTATTTCCTGAAGCATTTTTTTATATTATGTCGAGAGGGCCCGCGCACACACAAGGAAAGATAGCCCGCACATGCTGCAAAAAGGTCCACACAAGTGAGAAAGAAGTATCCACAAGCGGAAAAATGTGGCATACCCAATGTTCGAACCCTAGACAACTAAGTGAGATCTGCCGCCACTTACCATTGAGGTAAGTGGTTCGAACCCTGTGCAATCAAGTGAGAACTGCCGCCACTTACCTTAACAGTGAGGTAAGTGGCCGTTCTCAAAGAGTGTCTATGTTGATGGGCACTTCTCCCGGAGGAATAGCTTTAAATAGAGAAGTAAAAGACTTAAATGATGTTTAGAAACTCTAGTTTAGTAAGAGCTAATCAGATTAAGGTCTAAAATAAAATTTTCTAGTTTTTAAGTTCTAATTTATAATTTAGTATGTTTGGTAAAATTTAAAAGAAAAAGCTCTTACGTTATTTTATGATTTAAAGTGACATCAAATCTGCCCAATGTAAGGTTTAGGATGGCACCCAAACGCTCTATTTTCTCTAAGTAATACTTAAGCCCTGTATGGTAAATCTTATATATATATATATATATATATATGAAATAGATTTGTATGGAATAGATCCGTATGACATAGATATGCATGAAATAGATGTTAAACAAATAGACTATTTGGTAATAACTAAAATACTATTTGAAATAGGCTATTTTGAATCTAATGTTTCAGATTCTTTCACAAATCCCTTGAGATCCATGATGAATTAAGGCTTGAAAACTTGATTTCCTAGTCATTTTCAGCCTTCCAAAGAGGATCAACAATTTCAATCGTAGTTTAGGGGCTCACAAAAGTCTAAAAATGCATATTTGATGTTTTGACATTTTTTCAAATATTTTGATATACATGAAAGATCAGCGACTCAAATTTGACATTTGGCCAATATTTGAGCTTGTTAAGATAGCCAATGGTTCAGATCTTTGTCAAGTGACCCACAATTAAACAAGGAAGGTCATGTTGTGAAAGAAACTTGTGTGAGGAAAGAAGAAGTTGATTATCCATTGCCTTCCATAGAAAATCAGATTCTAAGACTCATGGAATTGGTTGATGATATTTGAATGTTGAAAGTTTATTCCTCCACTGCTTACATTGTATCTATTCCCACGCATTTTGACAGATTACATGCCAAACCAGATAGATATCAGCCTTAGGATTAGAGCTATATAGCTGTTGAAATTATACTAGATAAAATTGTTATTATTGTAAGTTTTATTGCATAATATATCAATCCTATAATAGCAGGAATATTTACTTGTACATAGCATATCCAGACCATGCATTATGTGTATTCCAAAGTGGGTCCCACCTAGTAATCCAAGATAATGAAAGTGTAGAAACAGTATCAAAATTGATATCAATAAGAAATTTTTTTTTAAGAATCCAAACTAATAACAGAACTGTGTATCAAACTGCATTAACAATCCAATCTAATAATAAAAATACCCTAATTGAAATCAGGTTTGCAAATTGTGTCAAATTTAGCTTCAGTTTTGAAATCAAGTTGCCCTCACTTTTTTTTTTTTGTTAATATTCATTAATAGGCCGATTGAAGTATGCAACATTTTAATCACCTTCAAACGATTTTTTCTTCTTATTACCTCTGATATTTTAATAGTGTAGGATAATTGAGAGAGAGAGAGAGAGGTTTTTCTTTCTTTAAAAAATAAAAAAAACATTGTAGCATTTTAGAGTGTTTCCTTCGTCATTAGTCTTGGCAGAAACTTCTTCTTTTAGAGGTCGGAGAAATCTAGTGCCTTCCTTGACGATGTTGGTGCAGTGACGGAAAAGGGTAAAATTCGCTCTAACTATCTTTTTAATTCCAACCTATAGGGGATCAGGAAGTCCAACCCGGTGAGGCCGGAGTTGCAGTTGGACGGAAGAGGAAACACATCGGCACTGCATAGACACCCCCTTAGTGTTGAGCTAGAGTGGAACCCCTTTAACCCTAATTGATTGGATAGGGCTTTGATGATCAGATGATGATGATGCTGATGATGAATATTTGAATTGGATGCTTTTACGGTGAGTGGTGGTTAATTGCATTTTAGGTACACCATAGGTTTGAATTAAAGCATGGGATGCTTTTCCTAGCTATTAATTTCATAGACAGATATACCCCTCGCACCAATGTGTGATGACTGATGAGAAGAAACCTACATCTGGTTGGGGTTATTGGGATGATCCTTGTAAGCAAATAAAAAATAGGTTAGGTTCCCTTGCTGAGTGAGTTGATTTTCATCTTAGATGCAGATTTCACTAGAGAGGATGCCTTGAAAACGGTGAGGCAGGTTTTTTATGATTAAATTAGTTTTTATAACGTTATACAATTTTTGGACAAATTGGCTTGTTCTGATTAGCGAAGAATGCCATCCATCCATCCATCCAAGCAGATAGCTATTAGACTCTAACTTGGGGCCCTCTGACGACCAAAAATGTTGTTTCTGCCATGGAATGAAGATTTTCATGTAAAGGCAAGAAATAGAAGGAATAAACTTTGTTGAACAATGATCCTTGGCATTTTATTGTTGTGGGTATTGTCAGAAGACAATGTTAACTACTCCAGAGTTCAAAATGCCTTTTTCAACTCCTTTTGTATTTACATGAAGGTTCCTCAAAGCAGCAGAATCTGATCCGAAGATAGACATTAATGACCTGTATGTGGAGTGCTTTGTTGATTTTTGAGAACTTTAGATAGTTGACTTTCAGAACACTGGTTTGGGCAGTTAGAGATGGCGACTTTCTAGCTACTTGATGGAGTGAAAGTGTTAGGTGGAATACCAGATTATCAATTCCCACCATCTTCTACATAAAATAATAATAATGATAAAAAAAATCCCACACCCACTTCTATCTGCAGCAGTAGTGTAAGTGCAAAACATCTCACGGACTTATTTAGATGATTTAAAAACTTCTTTGGAAAGGATTAGTTGCCTGAAAACCCGGTTTGCTCTTTATATAGGCTGAGAGTTTGATTCTTGGATGTGAAGTCCAATCGGACCATACTTCTTTAATTGCAGTCCCATCGGACTCTTCCTGAGTGGAGGTAGGTGGAGGCAGAAGTCCCATCAGCCAGTACTATGTTTCCTTAGTGGGGGTAGGTGAAGGCATTGTCCCATTGGACCTTACCCTGACGACTTGATGTAGACGTAGCCACCGGATAATGACAACTTTTTATCTCTACCCGATGCATGTCATCATTATTTAACACGTTCTATAACGTGGTTAAGTCTCCATAGATGTACAACTATTTGTACTCGTCTCGATAAGCATTCTGGCACTTCTGCCTATGTGGGAGCACCTGGCCGAGGTGGGAGTCCCTGGCCGAGGTGAAGCACTTGGGCGAGGTGGAAGTGTCTGACACTATTGCTGAGATGAGATGGCTAGTTAAGCTCGTACTGTTACCGAGCTGAGGAGATGAGACGAGGTACCGAGCTCAGGTGCTGACCGAGCTGAGATTGTGCTGACCGAGGTGGTGCTGGCCGAGCTGGAATGTCCGAGGTGGTGCTGGCCGGGCTGAGATTGTGCCGACCGAGGTGGTGCTGGCTGAGCTGAGATGACCAAGGTGGTGCTGACCGAGCTGAGATTGTGCTGATTGAGCTGAGATGGGATGACAATTTCGGTATCATGTAGATATCCCCACACAAGTAGTTTACACAGAAAGATGGATTCTAAATAAGGTCTCCAACAAGGAACAAAACGCTCTTCTGCAACTTAGAAGACTATTAAATATGCCCTTAAAGTATGCTTCTTTTTTCAGGAAAAAAAAAGAGATAAAAAAGTTTGATATGTCCCACTGTAATATGATTAATAGTAATTTCTGAAATAATTTTATTTTTCTGTTGTTTTCATGGCAGTAGGAATGCATGAGATTGATGCTGGAACTCCATGAAAATGTAGATCCTGGATTGACAACAATTTACTGGAAATGCTCACTTTCCAAGTATGGCTCTAAAGCAAGCATTACTCATTAAAGCTGATCAACATAAGATCTACCGTTGTTCTAGTATTCTTTTGGTATGGTAAATATGTAAATGTAATATAGTTGGATTATTTCGAAGCCAATGGTTCTGAAGTTCCAAATTCAGTCTCGATGTATGGTTAAGTGCTAAAATTCTAAAGATTTTCCCTTTTTTATGAGGTAAGTAGTCACACACACATAAGTCCCTCATCATCAGTGCTACAGCCAGAGATTGATCCATACTAGTTTCTGTGCAAGGGAGGTGCCTCACCAACTGAATTACCTTGATTAATTGAAGCTTTTCAATTTGCCTCTATCATTCTACAAGCAATTGTATGGTTGCACTCATATATGCCCAATGATTCTAATCTGCTTGGCCACACTTGCAAATCTAAGCCTTTCAATATGGTTCCATGGTTTGCACTCAGAGGTTGTAGGTTCGAAATTACACTACCACACTGGGACTACATGAGAGTTTATCTGGCTTCCCTCTGGGCTCAGAGGGATTAGTCCAGCCCAAAGGGTTGGAAACACCCTCCAATAACAAAAAAGAATAATATATATATATATATGGTTCCTAATGTTATACACACAACATTATGCATGAAAATATTTGTTTGCACTCTTTTGCGCATGCATAAATTTTGGTATGCAGATGGAATAATTTTAACATAAAAAAGAAGTGTGAATCAATATATGGCTAGACGCTTACACATTTACCACTTGCAATGGCCGACGGGATCAAACCCATCAACCACCTTTTATTTATTTGGTTCATTTTTTATAAGCCCGTGGGCTCCAAAATTGCAATAAAAACCATTCGAAGTTTTTATTAAATTAAAAAAGCCCCAAGATAATTTGCTCCTTATCTTAAATATTCATTCTTTTTCTTGAAAGGTATAAAACGGTTAGTTCAATTGAGACCTATTTTTTAGTTTTTTTTTTTTAGTTTTAATCAATCCACAACTAGCCACATGATTAGCAAATTTGAATTAGAAAAAAATAACTCATTTTGAAATGACTCATTGAACGGATGTGTGTTTCCTTTGTCTCCATCTAACCTCCTCTTTATGTATCTCTGGTTTCTTAACCTCCTCTTCTTCTCTCTCTCTCTCTCTCTCTCTCTCTCTCTCTCTCTCTCTCCAGTTTTCTTTCTCTCCATTTCTGATATTCAGTGCCCTCTCTCTCTCCAGTTTTCTTTCTCTCCATTTCTGATATTCAGTGTCCTCTCTGAATCTCAAATATTTGGTCCTGCTTGCGATCTCTCATTTCAATAAGTATAAAAGCAACTAAATAGGTATGTGAGATTTATTTTTTTTTTCTTTAAAGTTGAGAATGATTGTTATCGATATGACTAACTTTGTAAGCTAGACGAAAGGACCTTGGTAGCCATCATCTCTGCTATTTCTCAACTGGGTCTTTTTGGTTTGGGTAAAAGGGTTCATGGGTATGTGAGGTATTCTTAGTGCAGCACTGAATGTATTTCCAAATCTGGAAGCATTTATTATGCATTTCTAAGTTTTTGAAATGGGAAAAAATAAATATTTAATTTGCATGGTATTGAACCTGTGCATCGCACGGGATTTCATGCTAGTATATCTTGAAGAATATGCATATTAACAATGAAAAAAACCCTACAAATCTGATGATTTAGACTTTTGTAGTTCCCCAATTCATAATCTGAATCATTTAATATTCTCATAAAGATGGTAAAACTCTAAGGACCTGTTTGATGTTTACAAAATAAAATATTATTAGACTTATATATTGTTAGTACAGAATAAAATAGTGTAGTAATTTTTTTTTTTGGTATAAGAAAGGGTGATTTCATTAAAAAAAGGAAGCCAACAAACAAGCGACAACAAACAAAAAAAACTCAGATACAAACAAGAAAACAAACAGAGGCCTATTCACAATGAGGCCATATAAAGTTTATCCAAGATTGCCCGCATTTAGCAAGATAGTGGGCTACCATATTCAAATCTCTTGGAATGAAAACTGTCTCAAAAGACTCAAAATGCTTCAAACACTTCAAAATGTCTCCAATGAGAGGTTGGATAGACCAATCCTTATTGCCCTTAATACTTCTTACAACTTCTAGAGCATCCATATGAACTTGAACTCTCGAAAATCTACAATCCTTGATAGCATTTAGTGTAAAGAGTAGTGCTCTCGTTTTGGCCTCTTTAGCGGAAATGACTCTTGGTCTTTTGGAAGCCCCTGCAGCCACAAGTGATCCATTAAAAAACAAGGCGAAACCAAAAACCGATTGGCCTGTATGACCATCAAATGCCGCATCGCTAAAGAGAAGGGCGATTTTCTCAAGATCCCCTATTTTAATTATAGGAGAGTAAGAAATGAGATCTAAGATGCATGGGGGGCATTCAGGTTTATTAAGCAGGTTCATACGGTAAGCAATAGTTAAAACCTGTTTTGATGTTAAGATATGCCCTTTGGCACTCAATTCATTTCTCGCTCTCCAAATTCCCACCACAAGGTAAGAAACTGGGCATGAGAGATAGGATCTGAAAGCTGTGGATGGATTGAGTTCCTTTGATTTTTCATAGAATTCCACCAATCTAATACATTATTGCAGTTGAAATTATGAGTCAATACACCCAAGTGGGATCCAAACCAAATTACCCTAGAAAATTCACAATGGAACAGTATGTAAACAATGGTTTCCTCTTTCTCTTCACAAAAAGGAGCATTGACAAGGAAAGTTAGCTAAACCAAACCTTTATTTGAGAATAGATCTTACCGGAATAACTCCTCTTAAGCATTTCCAACCAAAAATCAAGATTCTCTGAGGAAGAGGTATCTTTCAAAAGTGCTTCCAATTAGTAGAAGTCACGAGAGGGTCAACTTTAGTTCTATTAATAATATTAAAGGCCGATTTAGTGGTAACCTCTCTACTTTTAGAATGAGGCCAGATTCTTTTATCCTCAACAGAGGGTTGATAAATATAGATTCTAAAGACCTCCTTAACATCCCTAGGGTCACTAAATATTTATTCTATTTTTTGCATATTCCAACTTCTATTGTCATCCAAAAGGTCCTTAACAATAACATTTGGGTCAGATATTGGAGAGAACAGTTTTCTAATAGCCCTTATACTAGGGATCCAATTGCATTTCCAAACTGAGAGCTTCTCTCCATTTCCTATTATCCAACCTATATTTTCATTGATAAAATTTAAGGTTTCAGCAAACCCCTTCCAAAACAAGGACCCTCCTTTTTTCATACTAACTTCCCAAAGGGATTTATTAGGACACTATTTTGCTTTTAGGATTTGAGTACAAAGCAGATCAGGGTTATAGAGATACTTCCAACATGTCCGGGCCAACAATGCCTTATTGTTACTATCCGACTCTCTAATCCCTAAGCCGCAGCATTCAGTTGACTTACAAATTTCTTTCCAGCTAATTGTGTGGACATTTTTTTGTCCTCTCAGTCCGCCCACCAAAACTTCCGATAAATCCTATCAAACTCCTTAGTGGTTAATTTGGGAAGCCTTAAAACCGACATATTATACACTCGAATAGATGAAGCTACTGACTTAATGAGGGTATTTCTCCCCGCTTGGGAGAGTAGAGGGGCTTGCTAACTCTTAATTCTGCTTCTAACTTTATCTAAAATTGGTTCAAATATCCTGCCCTTCTTACCTTTGAAGTTAATGGGGTTGCCAAGATATTTTTCATCTTTTGTCATCATCCTAACCCCTAACAATGTTGCGATCGCTTTACATCTTTTGCCACATGCTCCTTTACTAAACAGAATTGTAGACTTAGAAAAGTTAATCAATTGACCTGAGATTTCACAATAGTCATCAAGGATTTCCTTCACCTCTCTTGTCTCAGACAAGGTGGCTCCAGAGAATATAAAACTATCGTCATCAAACAATAAATGATACACACTAGGGGCCATCTTAGCTACTCTAACTCCTTGAATAGTTTTCTCATTCTCATCTCTAACGAACATTTTCGACAAGACCTCCATGCCAATAATGAAAAGATAAGGGGAAAGAGGGTCCCCTTGTCTTAACCCTCTGGTCGGGTTAATATTGCCAAAAGGGGATCCATTTAGGAGGATTGCGTAAGACATGGATTCAATGCACCTTCTAATGATATGAATGAACTCCTGGTGAAAGCCAAAAGCATTTAAAGCTTCTACTAAGAAGTCCCATTCCATACGATCATAGGCCTTAGACATATCTAATTTAAGGCCCATGAATTTTTTTCTTGTTCTTTTTTAAAGGAATGAAGGATTTCATGGGCAATGATGTAATTATCAGCTATATGTCTTCCTTCCATAAAGGCACTTTGGAAAGGGCCTATAATCTTGTGAAGAACAAGTTTCAGTCTATTGGCCACCACTTTAGATATTATTTTATATATCACATTACAAAGACTTATGGGGCCTGAGGTCACTAACATTCTGAGGGGAGTTTTTCTTTGGAATTAACACAATAAAAAGTTTTGTTGGTTCTATTTAAAGGAAGTTTACAACTAAAAAAATTCTTAACTAAGAAAACCACATCTTGTCCAACTGTCCCCCACATACATTGGAAAATTTTTGCGGGGTACCCATCCGGTCCTAGGGCCTTTTGGTCTCCTATTTGGAAGAGAGCATACTTGATTTCTTCAATTGTTGGAATGGAAATTAAAGTATTGTTATCCTCATGGGTAAGAATTGGCTTGATAACTTCTCTTACAGAGTGAAGGCTTCTAGGACCTTTAGAGGATAATGTGATAGTAAGTTGTCTACAAATTTCAGAACGAATGCTGTCTCTATCTTCCAACCAGGTGCCTTGATCATTTTTAATCCTGTCAGTTTTATTAATTCTTCTTTTGTTGATCGTACTAGTATGAAATTTTTTAATGTTCCTATCCCCTTCCTTAAGCCAGACCGCCCTAGATTTTTGTCTCCACAAGTCCTCCAACCTAGTTAAAAATTCTTCAAGTTTAGTGGTCAATTCAATTTCTTTATTAATATTTTCAAGACAAGGCACTTCCCTTTGAACACTCTCTAACTCTAGTCTAGTCTTCAAGATGTTGTTTTCAATTTTGCCAAAGCTACTTTTATTCACTTTCTAAGGTCTTTTTTTAGGTCTTGGAGGGCCTTACTAAAATTACTACAATCTATAGTTTACCAACATGCCAAGAATTCTTAATTAAGTCTTGATAGATTTTATCCCTGAGCCACATATTGAAAAATCTAAAGGGGCAGCATACCTTGGGGCCTTTGGAATTAAAGGTAAATCAAAGAGGTGAGTGATTGGAGCCTACAGCTGATAAAACCTGAATGATGGCATTGGGGAATTTTATTTGCCATTTAGCATTGCCAACCGCTTTGTCCAATCTCTCCTTAATATGAGTGAATCCTTTCCTTTTATTTGACCAAGTAAAGGAAGGCCCCGACCATCCTAAATCCATCATGTTTAAAATATCCATGCATTCAGCACAACGTTTTGCCTTGGCCGGGTTAAATTTTTTACCACCCATTTTTCATCTTTCTCTAACACCTCATTAAAGTCTCTTATTATCATCCAAGGGCCCTTCTGGTTCTTACCTAATTCAATAATTGAGTTCCAAAAAAGGTTTTTCTCATGTGGGTATGGAGGACCTTGGATGAATGTTAAATACCACAAATTTCCAACCATATTTTGGTCAACACAACAGTGAAGAAAATTCTTATTATGCATTAGCACCTGAATACTGCCAGGATTAGACCACATCAATGCAATCCCTCTAGCATTACCAATTGCGGATATACCGTCATAAAAACCGAACTTTAATTTTCTTGCTAATACCTCAATTTCCGGCATTTCAGCCTTAGTTTCAGATAAACATAAAAACTCAAGTTGGTGAGTTTGACAGAGACGTTTTATTTCACGTAGCGTAGTAGCTATTCTAACCCCTCTACAATTTCAGGATATACCTGATGGACCTGATTTCTTCCCTCTCTCCCGCTGCCTCCGCCTCGGGTCTTTCGGGGTACGGCGGAGCGGAGGAGAAGAAAAAGATAAAGGGTATCAACATCTTTTTTTTTTTGTACGGGTATGCCAATTTCACTTTTCTACTTGGAATTTAGAAACGGTGATCCGAAGATCCACCTTCACAAGTAGAAAGGGGAAATGAAACTTTTTCTAGTTTCTATTGCACACATATTTTAAGAAAAGAGACAAAGTTTTTTTTTTTAAATGCCGTGAAAGGCGATTTCATTTGTTGCCGTGAAAGGCGATTTTGCCGTAAAAGGCGATTTACAAGTCTTATCCGTTATGAAAGACAAGAATTGTGATTTTTGTCTCTAAAAGAAAAATAAAGTACAATAGAAATCAAGAAAAGGAATCTGACTTCTCATTCGATTGTGGGGACACGTTCAGATCGACGGTCGCGAGTCATGTATGGGCTCCTCCATCGTCCATGCAGATGAGAACACGATGCTTGGATTCTTGGCTTGGCTTTCTAACCTCAGATTTTTAAAGGACAAAGACCAAGAGAAGGTCTTATATCCGATAAAAAGCTAAGTAAACGGGCTGAAAAGCCACGTTTTAGCCATGTTGGTAGAAGAAGGGAGGTCCTTGGGGGGGTGGCCCCCCAAGGGTGCTTCAATCACCTTTTGGTGGTCTTTGCAGCAGAGTTGTAGGGCCTCTGGATTTTTTTGTCTTCGTCGGGGGGAGAGCGAGAGCTAGATCCGGGATCCTTTCCCTTTGGAATGCCCTCCTATTTATAGGCCTTTGGTAGCCATTTAGGAGGGTTTATGAGCATTGAATGCATTAATGCTCATAATGGGAGGAGTTACAAGTTTTTAAATTACTTGTTTTGTAACTCCTTTTTCCTTGAATTTGATTGGCCGATGGAGAATAATGAGCCTTTAATTGCCTTCAATCCCCATCATGGGAGGAGTTTTATGGCTTTAATGCCATAAATCCTCTGACTTGTAACTCCCATTTGCTTGCTTTTGATTGGGCCGTCCAAAATAATGAGTTAATGACCGCATTAACTTGTCATAAAACGGGTCATTTAACCTCATTAATTGGTCGCCAAGTCGCTTGAAGAGTCGCGGGCCGCGCCGCGTCTTTTGGAATTCTTCTTGCGATGATCGCCGGTGGATCCACATGCTGTTTGATGTCGGATGGCGATGCAATTTCAGACATTGATTAATGTCAACGTGCCGGCAACATCTGTCCTGTCGATTTCACGATCGGGCAGGCAGAAAGTGTGCTTTCTTTGTTGGCCGGTTGGCGATTTCGAGGCATCTAATGATCATCCAATGATTTCGGCGGCGAATCCGTGATGTTGACGAAGTCAACGGATTTCATGCACGAAAAATCAGATTTTGGAAAAATCACAGGGGCCAATCAACTCGAAACGCGAAAAGGACCCGAAAAAGGGTCTTCCGACGAATTTTTGGGTCGCCGGAAATTCCATGGTTGCCGGCGACCATGGGCCTTGGGCCCATTTTTTGGCCGCCTTTCGGTCGCCGTTTCTTCGCCGTTTTTCGATCTTTTTTCATTCTTTTTTCTTCTGTATTTTTCCTGACATTTCCCCTCATTTATTGGCCTGATTCTCTTGAAGAAAACCCGACGAGAAGCCGCGCAAATCGGAGCACAAAGTTTCCTATTTTTTTGGAAAGCCGAAGACTTTGTTGTGCGGTTTTGCCGATTTTTTGTCAAGCATTGAAACTAGGTCAAACGATGTCGGAATGACCTGAAATTTGACATGGAGCTTCTTGAGCAGTAGATAGGACCAACCATAGGCTTTGGTTTGAGTTTTGAAGCCGTTCGGGGTCCCGCAAATGCTTGCCTTAATTTCGCCATGAGAAAAATGCCGAGCTTTGACTTTTGGTCAACCGATGTCCGATTGACCTGAAATTTGACAGGGAGCCTCCTGAGTGGTAAGGAAGACCAACCATGGGCTTTGGTTTGAGTTTTGAAGCCTTTTGGGGTCCCGCAAACGCTCGCCTTGATTTCACATCGAGGAAAATGCCGAGCTTTGAAACTAGGCCAAACGATGTCCGTTTGACCTAAAACTTGACAGGGGACCTATTGGAGTCATTTTGGGATGATCCATTAGCTCAAATTTGGATGCCATGATTCCGGGGTGCTCCGCTGCCGGTAGGCCTGTTTTTGCTTCCTGAGAGTTGATGAAGGGTCAAACGTCGTCCGTTTGACTTGAAATTTGGCATGAGGCCTTTTGGAGGTATTCTGAGACCATCCGTAGGCTCTGATCGAAGTTTTGAAGTCTTCGACACTGTCGCTGCCGGGAGCTCCTGCCTGGCTGTCGGAGGAGTGAAGTTAGGCCAAATGATGTCGAAATGGCCCGAAACTTCATGTGTACCCTTCTTTTGGCTGCTTTGAAGGATCTTGTAGTTTTTGTTTGATTCTGACAAGATCTGGTGCTTGAAGTGGCGCCTTCCTATTTATGGCAGGATGTGGCTCCATGTAGCTTTTGGTGTTGAAGGGACATAGTAACATTTTTGGTGTCAACAATACCACACCTACCTTGTCGCGACCCCGGACCGGGTCCCACACAAGGGCGCAAGCCTGATCCGGGATCGGAACGGTGATGAAGGATAATGAATGATATGGATAAGACGAATGAATGATACAATCCATGTCAACACTATGAATTAATTTAAATCAAAACGTATACGAGTCCATCAGAGATGCCACTCGTACACGCGATTTCCCACATGTGTCCGCGGTGAGGATATCACATCAACATGAATATTTCTTTTGAGGTGTGGAAGTGTGTAGCAAATCTAATTCATACATTCATATCCAAGATAACAAGATTAACATATATTTAATACCAGTATCAAAATGAGCAATGATCAAAGGTTAATTCCCAAAAGTTAAGGTTCATAACAAAAATCATTTAGTTAAATTTCCCAAAAATTTGAGGCCAACAAAGGCCAATATAACAAAGTATCAAGTTCCCAAAATAATTGGTTAGTTTTTATCCCAAAATATTTCGCAGCTCAAGCACCCGAATGTCTAGACGACATCATCGGCGTGCCACTCAACTAAACGCTGTGGTTCTCTGACCGCCTCCTCGAGCTCCTCCTCGGGAAAGCCAACGACGGGACCTGAGTACCAAAACAAGGGTCAAACATGACGGTTTGGCAAATGGGTGGAAATATAAAAACAACAATAGAATTTACCTTGGAAAACATTTAAACCTGTTAAAACAATAATTCTCATAAAACAGAATGATCATTTATTTGAAATAAAAATGCAATAGAAAACATGTAAGGTATCCAAGGAATACAGGAAACAACAAGATGGCAACCACACGAAGCTAAGTCCTCTATCACTGAAGTGACATGAGCATATCGGGATGTTGACCTCAGTCACCGAAGTGAGGAGACGCAACATAAGTAACATATACATATATATAATACATACGGGACATGACCACGGTAGCGAACGGGCATCGGGAACCACAGTAGCAATCTGCGGCATCGGAACAATACCACGGTAATAATCGGGTAGCGGGATCCAAACTGCAGTTGGCGGGACGGGAGGGGAATTTCCAAGTCGATGGATCAGACCGGCAAGGTTATCCAAGCTTAGTGGTGCCGACTCATAGGTCAAATATCATAATCAAGACATGTACAAATTCATATGATGCACTTATATAAACGGGCGGGACGAGGTGCTCAAAGGCACGAATATCATTTGAAACGGGAAGTGCATATCGGGATTAACAAAAATGCTACAATTACAAATTCAGTATTTTCGGAGATAGTAAATCATAATTCAAGAGGTTCGGGACAAATATCGGAATTCGAAATTCAATCCAAGTGAATAAAGGTCCCGTATGTCATATACAATAAGAATTGGTACTCCTTGAATTTGGAGACATTCCGGGCTCTTTATACACTTTAGGGTTTTCAAAATTTAAATGAAAACTTGTGATTTGATTTCTTTTTTCAAATGGGTGTTACACTATGGTTACTAGTTTTCCCATCACAATGAGATTCCCAACAAACGCCCCTTAATAGAATAAACACTTCATTTTGCTCACAGATTAGTCCTAGGTGAACAGTGCTGATCGCTCGAGCGGACAGGGAGTTCGCTCGAGTGATGAGCTCTCTGGAATGACTTTCTAGGAGGTTCGCTCGAGTGAACATGTTGGTTCGAGCGAATAAATGGTTCGCTCGAACTAATAAGGTTTTGTGACGCTCTGATAAACCTTCTGGGGAGTTCGCTCGAGCGATGAAGAGTTCGCTTGAGCGAACCTGTTGGCTCAAGCGAACAATTAGTTCGCTCGAACTAACGAGGTTATGTGACGAGCCTGATAAAGTTCTGGGAGGGTTCGCTCGAGCGAATAAGGGGTTTGCTCGAGCGAACTATCTACTGGAATGGTTCGGAATCTATTCTGGACACTTCGTTCGAGCGACCACCATGTTCGCTCGACCGAACTGCCCAAAAATAGGTTCCGGGACAGTTCTGCTCCCATTTCATTTCCACTTCTTGCAATTCCCTTAACCACAATTTTATTCCACATGAGAGGCCCTAATACCCCTTTCCATCCTCATTCAAGCTTCACACCAATACCCCCATTATCATCCATCAAACACCCTCTTCTCTTCCATCACATTCAACCATAAAGAACAAGAGAAAAACCACATCATAAGAGTTCATTTAGACTACAATTAAGCAATAAATGAAATCTACCAACCACATTTCCAAAACCATTAAATGAAGTAATAGGAGTCATTAATGCATGTTTATTTCAATCAATGCAAATCAATAGTAGTAGGAAATCATCAATGCATTTTATCAAAATTATTAAAAGCTCAAAATAACCATTCATCCACTTGCCTCAAGTCCAAAGCTAAGCAAAACAAGCTCCTAATCTCTCCTCCAAGCTCAAACCACAATCTCTACAAAAACCCCCAAAACAAACCCTAAAATCGGTCAAACAAAGAAATAGGAAGAGAGAGCTTCCAATAATGGAAGTGGAGCTCCTCTAAGATCATAAGAACACAATCCTAAGAGATTGGTGAGAGAGTTTACTTGGAAGGTCCTCTAATGGCAAGTCTTAGCTCAAAACAAGTCTTGGAATGAGAGGTTTTCTTCAACAATGGTATCAATGGAGAGCCTTGAAGGAGAGGAAGAGAATGGTGATCTCCATTATGATGTTGGTGTAAGCTTGGTGTGGGATTGATATGAAGAGAGCAAGAGGAAGAAGAAGAAGAAACCCTAGGCAAGAAAGTTGCTGGAAAAAGGGAAAGAAGAAGAGATGGGTTCTTTATATAGAAGAGGAGAGTAGGCTCCACCCCTTAGGAAACTCGGAAGGCTGAAATAGTAGTTTTTTGGACCTCGGATGAAATCGACAAAGGAGGAAGAAATGATCGCCGAAATTTCTAGTTTCCAAAAAGTATATGTTTCGCGGGTTTCGGGAATATCAAATATTTGGTCCAGATTTTGTGCAAAAAGATTGTTTTGCCCTCAATGCAATGGAAATCGGGTTTCGGGAATCGGGACGGAAACGGGATCAACATGAAAGTTGTAGAGATCGATGATATTAATAAAACGAGATAAAACACAAATCCAAAGAATCTCAATTAATCCCCCAATTACACGCAAAGTCATAGAAAGGAAACTCCCCCCACTAAACACAAAGGCACTCAAAATTCCACAAAGCTATATCAAAGTTATTCTAAACCCAATCCAAACCAAAACACACTAAACACACTTAGAACTAACACGCAATTTAATCAACACTAATCGAGGTCACTCGGGTCGGGGTCTTACAAACCTGGATTGTGTTTAGCATTTTTTGACTTAGGGGTTTTGTTGCGCGAATTTGTGGTGTTAACAGACTTTTCATAATTAGAAAAATGGAAGAAATTACTTACCTGAGGGTTGCCATCTTGCCCTGGTTAGAAATTCATTTCCTTGTATCCTCTATCTGTTGGAGTAGTAGCCAGACCAATTCCTGCGCAAAATGAGCTGCTTCGTTGAGAACTCTCCAATTCCCTATGAGGTTGACCATCTTCATTTGCACTGTGATAAATTTGAGGCTGTCCCTTGTTTATCATAACATTTCTAATGTCATTACCATTCATCACTGACTGAGATAGAAGCCCTCTTTTTTCCTCACCCTCCTCCCTTAAGCCGACAGTAATTTGAACCCGAGAGACAGAGATGGAGCGACTCTCGTCAAAGTCAGCATAAAGAGTTGGTGTTTTATCGTCCCCAACTTCTTTATGGCCCACTTCAAGATTAAATAAGTTGTTGGGCTGGTTTGGTCCATGGTTCAAACCACCAGCACTTGACCCATACTCCAAAGCAGCTTTGGTTTTTGATCTTGGTTCAAATCTAGGTGGGATATCAGAAAAATCTGCAATAGCTGCCTGATTTCCAGGGACGTGACCATAAGAGCCGTGCTACAGCCCGGGGTCTCCCCCGGGGTCTATAGACTTTTAGGTGACCATACTGCCTTTTGAGTGGGATATGAGGTTCAAAACCATCGCCTTCATTGTGCTGCCCCCTTCACTTGACCGTTTCCTTAATAATATTAGCCAGGTCAGTCTTGGAAAGTCCTAGGGCTTTGTTGAGTAGGTTAGCTATTAACTCCACCTCATTTCCAGCAAAGGCATTTAATGAAGTTTCCATGCCTTCATCCTCTCCGAGAGTCATTACACTTTTCCCACGGACAATACCTGCATGGGGTGAGACACGTGTCTCATTTTGATCATACACTGCTTGAGGTCCTCTAACCTCCTCATGTTTTTGATCTTGCTGAGTCGGCTCGGACTCATCAGCCACCGAGTTCATGGAAGACGACTCACCCCTCCCTCATCGATGGGTTGTTCTGGTCGCCAGAAAAATATTGAGTCCAAAGTTGCCACCACCACTGTTATTGTCACGCCCCCAAAAGTGAAACCGGGGTTATGCGTGAAATTAGGGCCAATTAAAAAAAATTTCTTAACATCATTACACAAACACAACCTGGCCCCAATCATGTCCCATCTAGAGCGAAGACTGCCGTGAGGTGGAAACATTTCCTCAAATATAAATTGCAAAAGAGCGGAAGCTTCATAAATGCAAGTGGTATCTTAAAGATGTATAGTTTAAGAGCAAATACTGAATACATTATCTAAATTCAAGTTTGAGACTGTTAACAAAAGTATTAATTACAACATTAGGCCACAACAAAACTCGGGCCTAATCAAAATGATAATAGAACCAAAATAGAAGCCAATTCAGAAATGAAGGCTCTCGTGTACGGGGTCGATACGGCTATATAAGGCCGTCCGTACTGTAGTCTAAGAGGTCATCAGATTGATCTGTCTGAATCGCCTCTGCCGTCTCCTCCTCCGCGAGGTAGTAGGGCTCGGTATCTATGCACCAAGAGTAGCATCATCAACACAACGGTCGGCAAGCAATACATATATATATATATATATAAATAGAATCATGATATGCAGTACGAATGAGAATAAACGATAACCAAGATTATATGAAATGAATAGCATCTGAGTCAATATCAAAATAACAAAGTAGACGGTCCAAACATAATATCAAGGTAATCAAAGTAACTGGTCCGGACATTCCATCGATGTGGTCGAAAATGGTGTCCATTACTAATCCGGTCTGCAGACGGCCTATTCAGCTCATGGGCGACTCGACCAGAGGACCTGGCCCAAGCGCATTCAATCTTGCCGCAAGGTTCTCTAATGGCTTATGGGTGACTCGACCAGAGGACCTGGCCCAAGCGCATTCAATCTTGCCACTAGCAAACGAAATATAAAAAGGGATCCTAAATCCATCATCTAAGTTCTCCATGTGAACCACAAACAAGGAAAAGCAAACGAAGCTAATGAACATGTTCGTTACATGTAGATAGTACCAGACGGTACGATTCAGAATCAAAAGCGATAGACAATCCAATCCTAAGTACAATGTTAATTCCGAAGTATCATATAACCATACTCAGTCAACGAAGGGAAATAGGGTTCGTGATACCCAAACAAACAATCTTCGTGCATAGATATAAGGGGGTATCCCGTTGTCCCGTACCGTTCAAGATTGAGATAGGTTATAAACCGATACAATTAGATTAACCGTGAAATATGTCGGTTCAAAACATCTTCACATAAGTCAAGTGAGTCCACAAAAGGGGTTAACTAAGTCCCACCTAAGTCCATCCAAGAATGGGGTAAAAATCCTCCCAAGAAGGAAATTACAGTTGGCCCGGTCGACCTGGCCCTTGGCCGGTTGACCCCCTACACAACGAGCCCTGTCTCAGGTCGACCTCCTCCCAGTGTACCCGGTCGACCCGGCCCAGGCTCGGTCGACCGGCAGTTGTAACTGAAAAAGGTGTAACAGTGATTTGGTCAGGTTCCAGAGAACCTGACCCCGTGTCGCCGGTCGACAGCGTGCACTGCGGAAACAAAACTACAGGTTCTGTTTCTGCAGTAAATGGATCCAAATCTATTCTTCTTCTCTTGGAACCTGAAATGCAACCAAACCATGCATATTACAAGTCCAATCTAACCCAACCAATCCCTCTAATCAAGTCATCAATAAACAAATCCATTTCATTAGGCTAACAACCTAATTATCATGTTTTCAAACCTTAAAAGCATCCAATGAACTAATAATATCTAAAACATCATTTTTCTATACAAATCAAGGGAGACAAACATATCAAGCATGAATATAAACATATATACTTGCTTTAGATGAAGAGCTCAAGAAATCCAAGAGAAATTTGGGGAAAAACCCTCTTTGAGCTCAAAAATGGGGAAAATGGTTTCCAAACCAAAAGCCTCTCTACAAATGAAATGCAAGGGGAGGGGTGAGCTTATCTAAACCATTTCTAAGCTAAAGGAAGAAGATTAGTTAGACCTAAAATCTTGAGAAGCTTACCTTTGAATGGGTTGTGGATGAAAAGCTTAGAAAAGGAAATGGTTGAGGTCTTGGGAGTAAAAGGAAGAAGATTGGAAGCTTTGCCATCGACGTCGGGGCTCCGGTGACCGTCAGCAGTGAGGAGGCAGTGGAGGGCTGGAGTTGAGAGAGAACAGTGAGTGAGAGAAGAGAGAATGAAAGAGATGGGTGGGTTGGGGCTTATATTAGGTTAGGTAAAGACTTATTTTAAGTTTAGTCCTTGGGTTTGCTAATGTGATTATTTGGGCCTCTTCGACGCGTCGAATCGAAACGCGACTGAAGACTAAAGTTCATGAAATGTCGAGACCTACCTGATGCACCCAAACTCACAAAAACTCATAATCTCATAAAAACCCCTGAAAACTCCCCAAATTGCAAACCACGTCCTTACTCTACCCAAACGCACTTCGAATCACGCGAGACTTCGCACGCGAGGTCCAAGCGATAAACCCCACTCACTAAGACTCTAAACACACTTACTAACTAATCAAGCAATTAATTATAATTAATAGGAGATTAGTATGTGGGATGTTACAGTTATCCCTACCCCTTCGGTATCGCTGAGTACACATCCAATCTCCAAATGGGAAATGGACCCTTGGCAACCCTTGGATGGGAACAGTTGCCCATGTTTTAAGATCAGCAGGGATGTTCTCCAAATTGAAACTTAGTTCACAATCTTCCTCGACATGGTTAATCCGACCACAATATCTACAAATATAAGGGAGCTTCACATATTTTACATGTATCCACCTATCATCTTTCAAACTAATTGCTGGGGTGGAAAAACTGCCTAGATCCACGAGGATCTGGAGTCCAACAATATCTTCAAGAGAAGAACCATCTTCATCAGTAAATTTGATTTCTTCAAATAGTGTAGTATTTAAATATTGTAATATTAATTTTATTGTTTAGCACTTTTTGAAGAATGTAACATATTTTAAATTGAGTTGTTTGGTAAGTGGTACAGATTATCATATTTGTTTTGGTAAAGTGTGATAAAGTACAGTTGATATAAAATGTAACTAGTTTACCGCACACCCTCTCTCCCCCTACTTTACTTTACTAGTACACACTTTATCTTACTTTACTTTACCTCACCTTTTACCATAGTGTGACATTTACCTTTACTTTGCCAAATATTTAAATAAACATGCACTGACTTAGATGGGACCTACTCTCGCTTTACCAAGTTAAGATGAAATGGTGTAGTAAAGTAAAGTCTACCAACCACGTTTATACCACAAACTTTATTATAAGTCACTTTTTCTTTACCACATAAAATCATGGTAAAGTGTGATAAAGTAAAGTCAAAATGAAAAATAATAATTTTACCACTGTCTCCAACTTTACTTCACCACATACTTGTTGACACCAAAAATGTCACTATGTCCCTTCAACACCAAAAGCTACATTGAGCCACATCCTGCCATAAATAGGAAGGCGCCACTTCAAGCACCAGATCTTGTCAGAATCAAACAAAAACTACAAGATCATTCAAAGCAGCCAAAAGAATGGTACACATGAAGTTTCGAGCCATTTCGACATCATTTGGCCTAACTTCACTCCTCTGACAGCCAGGTAGGAGCTCCCGGCAGCGACAGTGTTGAAGACTTCAAAACTTCGATCAGAGCCTACGGATGGTCTCAAAATACCTTCAAAAGGCCCCCCTGCCAAATTTCAAGTCAAACGGACGACGTTTGACCCTTCATCAACTCTCAGGAAGCAAAAACAGGCCTATCGGCAGCGGACAACTCCGGAATCATGGCATCCAAATTGGAGCTAATGGATCATCCCAAAATGACTCCAATAGGTCCCCTGTCAAGTTTTAGGTCAAACGGACATCGTTTGGCCTAGTTTCAAAGCTCGGCATTTTCCTCGAGGTGAAATCAAGGCGAGCATTTGCGGGACCCCAAAAGGCTTCAAAACTCAAACCAAAGCCCATGGTTGGTCTTCCTTACCACTCAGGAGGCTCCCTGTCAAATTTCAGGTCAATCGGACATCGGTTGACCAAAAGTCAAAGCTCGGCGTTTTCCTCGATGTGAAATCAAGGCGAGCATTTGCGGGACCCCAAAAGGCTTCAAAACTCAAACCAAAGCCCATGGTTGGTCTTCCTTACCACTCAGGAGGCTCCCTGTCAAATTTCAGGTCAATCGGACATCGGTTGACCAAAAGTCAAAGCTCGGCATTTTCCTCGAGGTGAAATCAAGGCGAGCGTTTGCGGGACCCCAAAAGGCTTCAAAACTCAAACCAAAGCCCATGGTCGGTCTTCCTTACCACTCAGGAGGCTCCCTGTCAAATTTCAGGTCAATCGGACATCGGTTGACCAAAAGTCAAAGCTCGACATTTCTCTCATGGCGAAATTAAGGCAAGCATTTGCGGGACCCCGAACGGCTTCAAAACTCAAACCAAAGCCTATGGTTGGTCCTATCTACTGCTCAAGAAGCTCCACGTCGAAGTTCAGGTCATTCCGACATCGTTTGGCCTAGTTTCAATGCTTGACAAAAAATCGGCAAAACCGCACAACAAAGTCTTCGGCTTTCCAGAAAAATAGGAAACTTTGTGCTCCGATTTGCGTGGCTTCTCGTCGGGTTTTCTTCAAGAGAATCAGCCCAATAAATGAGGGGAAATGTCAGGAAAAAATCAGAAGAAAAAAGAATGAAAAAAGATCGAAAAACGGCGAAGAAACGGCGACCGAAAGGCGGCCAAAAAATGGGCCCAAGGCCCATGGTCGCCGGCGACCTTGGCCCATGGTCGCCGGCGACCATGGCCCAGGGTCGTTGGCCCATGGTCGCCGGCGACCATGGAATTTCCGGCGACCCAAAAGTAGCCGGAAACCCCTTTTTTCGGGTACTTTCCGCGTTTCGAGTTGATTGGCCCCTGTGATTTTTCCAAAATCTGATTTTTCGTGCATGAAATCCGTCGATCTTCGTCAACATCACGGATTCGCCGCCGAAATCATTGGATGATCATTAGATGCCTCGAAATCGCCAACCGGCCGACAAAGAAAGCACACTTTCTGCCCGCCCGATAGTGAAATCGACAGGACAGATGTTGCCGGCACGTTGACATTAATCAATGTCTGAAATTGCATCGCCATCCGACATCAAACAGCATGTGGATCCACCGGCGATCATCGCAAGAAGAATTTCAAAAGACGCGGCGCGGCCCGCGACTCTTCAAGCGACTTGGCGACCAACTAATGAGGTTAAATGACCTGTTTTATGACAAGTTAATGCGGTCATTAACTCATTATTTTGGACGGCCCAATCAAAAGCAAGCAAATGGGAGTTACAAGTCAGAGGATTTATGGCATTAAAGCCATGAAACTCCTCCCATGATGGGGATTGAAGGCAATTAAAGGCTCATTATTCTCCATCGGCCAATCAAATTCAAGGAAAAAGGAGTTACAAAACAAGTAATTTAAAAACTTGTAACTCCTCCCATTATGAGCATTAATGCATTCAATGCTCATAAACCCTCCTAAATGGCTACCAAAGGCCTATAAATAGGAGGGCATTCCAAAGGGAAAGGATCCCGGATCTAGCTCTCGCTCTCCCCCCGAAGAAGACAAAAAATCCAGAAGCCCTGCAACTCTGCTGCAAAGACCACCAAAAGGTGATTGAAGCACCCTTGGGGGGCCACCCCCCCAAGGACCTCCCTTCTTCTACCAACATGGCTAAAACGTGGCTTTTCAGCCCGTTTACTTAGCTTTTTATCGGATATAAGACCTTCTCTTGGTCTTTGTCCTTTAAAAATCTGAGGTTAGAAAGCCGAGCCGAGAATCCAAGCATCGTGTTCTCATCTGCATGGACGATGGAGGAGCCCATACATGACTCGCGACCGTCGATCTGAACGTGTCCCCACAATCGAATGAGAAGTCAGATTCCTTTTCTTGATTTCTATTGTACTTTATTTTTCTTTTAGAGACAAAAATCACAATTCTTGTCTTTCATCGGATAAGACTTGTAAATCGCCTTTTACGGCAAAATCGCCTTTCACGGCAACAAATGAAATCGCCTTTCACGGCATTCAAAAAAAAAACCTTTGTCTCTTTTCTTAAAATATGTGTGCAATAGAAACTTGAAAAAGTTTCATTTCCCCTTTCTACTTGTGAAGGTGGATCTTCGGATCACCGTTTCTAAATTCTAAGTAGAAAAGTGAAATTGGCATACCCGTACAAAAAAAAAAGATGTTGATACCCTTTATCTTTTTCTTCTCCTCCCCTCCGCCGTACCCCGAAAGACCCGGGGCGGAGGCAGCGGGAGAGAGGGAAGAATCGGGTCCATCAAGCTGGCACACCCGGTGGGACACGTTCATTTGAGAACATGAACTTAGATTCTTTGGCACCTTTCTAGTTGGCGGCTAATGTTGAATCTCGCAAAAAAAAAAAAAAAAAACATGAGATGGGATTTTTTTTGTTTTGGAAATTTCTTTCTTTAAGTCTATTTCCAATCTTTCTCCTTCTCGAAAAAAAAAAATCTTCTCTTGCTCTTTGAATTCAGATATGAGAAATCTCGATCTCCTCCCTTTTGGACTCAGTGCCCGCAGAAATGTTTGAGCACGTTTTCAGATTGGGAAAGGGACCGTTTGCTCTCTTTGATGGGTTCGAAAAAAAAAATCTGATTTCAAACTTGTCAGATTTTCAAAAAAAAAATCTTCTCTCTTTTGGATCCAAATTTGAGAAATTTTGGTTTTCTTTTCCTTTCTGACTTAGGGCTCGCAGAAATTGTTTGAGCCCCTGTTCAGACGGGGAACGGACCATTCGTTCTCGCTG
>QPKB01000006.1:1064066-1112035 GCA_003546025.1 Camphora micrantha | reverse complement strand
TACGACCACCGACTTCTTCCCAGCAAACCGGAGTTCTGCATCTTCTCCCATAGAGAGCCTCAAAAGGTGCCATACCAATGCTAGAGTGGTAGCTATTATTGTAAGCGAACTCACAAAGTGGTAAGCACTCATCCCATTGAACTTTGAAATCCAGTACACATGCACGCATCATGTCTTCAAGAGTCTGTATCGTCCGCTCTGACTGCCCATCTGTCTGAGGATGATACGCTGTACTGAACTGAAGTTTGATACCCATAGACTCAAGAAAAGTTTTCCAAAACCTCGAAACAAATCTGCTATCTCTATCTGAGGTGATGGAAACGGGTTGACCATGCTTACTCACAATCTCATCAACAAAAAGTTTTGCAAGAGGTGCCATATGCATCATATTACCAGTCTTCATCGGAATGAAGTGAGCAGACTTGGTGAGACGGTCCACAATGATCCATATTGCATTATTCCCCTTCTTAGTATTAGGCAATCCGGAGACGAAATCCATGGTGATATGCTCCCATTTCCACTCCGGAATCTCTAATGGCTGTAGCAAACCTGGAGGTTTCTGACGCTCTCCTTTGATCAACTGGCAAGTTAAGCAACGAGATACAAAAGCTGCTATCTCTCTCTTCATGTTGTTCCACCAAAATCTATTCTTCAAGTTCTGATACATCTTCGTGCTACCCGGATGCATGGAGTATGTGTGTTGTGGGCTTCAGTCATAATCTCTTCCTTCAGATCATCCACATTCGGTACACACAACCGATCACGAAAGTACAATACTCCATTCACCAACTTGAAGTCTGGACGCTCTGAAATATGATCCACAATCCTAGCCAAATCTGAATCTTGCAACTGACTGTCCTTGATCTTCTGGATGAAAGTAGGCTCAGACACTGTCATATTGGCTAACATCACACCCAACTCTAGGGTCTGCACTTCAACACCTAGCTCTTCAAACTGCTGAAGAACACTGGCTCCTCTCAAACTGGCCATGATCCCTGACTTCCTGCTCAAACGCATCAGCTACAACATTCACTTTGCCTGGATGGTACTTGATTGGGAAATCATAGTCTTTGATGTACTCCATCCATCTCCTCTGCCTCATATTCAGATCCTTCTGAGAAAACAAATATTGCAAACTCCTATGATCTGAATGGACCTCAAATCTCTCTCCATAGAGATAGTGCCTCCACATCTTCAAAGCAAACACTACTGCTGCCAACTCCAAGTCATGAGTTGCATAATTCTTCTCGTGATCCTTCAACTGCCTCGAGCCATAGGCAATCACCTTGCCATCTTGCATCAACACACAACTTAATCCCACATTAGAAGCATCTGTAAAAACAATGAATCCGCCACTGCCAGAAGGTAATGTGAGGATTGGAGCTGTGGTTAACCTTCTCTTCAACTCTTGGAAACTCACTTCACACTGTTCTGTCCAAACAAATGGAACACTTTTCCGGGTCAAAGTAGTCAAAGGTGCTGCAATAGACGAGAAGCCTTGAACAAATCTTCGGTAGTAGCCTGCTAACCCCAAGAAACTCCTGATTTCTGTCACACTGCTCGGTCTCTTCCAATCAACTACTGCCTCTATCTTGGCTGGATCCACTGCTAAACCTTCTTTTGAGATGATGTGGCCTAGAAAAGCGACTTGCTCTAACCAGAAATCACATTTACTGAGTTTAGCATACAACTGGTTATCTCTCAAAAGCTGCAATGATGACCTCAAGTGTTCTTCATGATCCTCTCTACTCTTGGAATACACGAGAACATCATCAATAAACACTACTGCCGAGTGATCCAAATACTGTGCAAACACTTTGTTCATGAGAGCCATGAAGACAGCTGGTGCATTGGTCAACCAAAGGGCATTACTAGAAACTCATAATGCCCATACCTCGTTCGAAAAGCCGTTTTCTGCACATCTGGATCTCTGACTCTCAACTGATGATACCCAGATCTCAAATCTATCTTGGAAAAGTATGCTGCTCCTTGCAATTGGTCAAACAATTCATCAATCCTAGGCAAAGGGTACTTGTTCTTGACCGTTACTTGATTCAATTTCCTGTAATCAATACACATCCTCAAGCTTCCATCCTTCTTCTTCACAAATAGAACTGGTGCTCCCCAAGGTGAAACACTTGGCCTAACAAAACCCTTGCCCAACAATTCTTGCAACTGAAGTTTCAACTCACCCAATTCTGCTGGAGCCATCCTAATCTCTCATTTCTTTTTCTCCTCCTTCCAATTCTCTTATTTTCCTCTTACTCTTTATTTTCGTTTCTCCATCTTTTCTTCCTAAAGAAACAGGCCCATCTTCGCAGCTTCAAACTTAAGTCTCCATCGCGATATAGACCCATTGGGTGTAAGTGGGTCTATAAGAGGAAAAGAGGACTGGATGGAAGAGTCGAGACCTTTAAGGCCAGGCTTGTTGTAAAAGGGTATACTCAGAAAGACGGAATCGATTATGAGGAGACCTTCTTGCCGGTAGCCATGCTCAAGTCTATCCGAATACCCTTATCTATTGCGGCTCATCTCGACTACGAGATTTAGCAAATGGATGTTAAGACGGCATTTCTTAATGACCATCTTGAGGAAGACATCTATATGATGTAGCCAGATGGTTTTGTAGTAAAGAACCAAGAGCAAAGAGTTTACAAACTGCAGAAGTCCATTTATGGACTAAAGCAAGCGTCTTGGAGTTGGAACATCCATTTTGACCAGGCAATCAAATCATTTGGTTTTTGTCAAAATCCGGATGAGTTATGTGTGTATATGAAAAGTGAGGGAGGCATGGTAGTTTTTCTTGTATTATATGTCGATGACATCCTTCTCCTTGGGAGTGATGTAGGGATGTTGTCAACGGTCAAAGTTTGGTTGGCAAAAAATTTTGATATGAAGGATTTGGGACAAGCCAGCTACATCCTACGAATCAAGCTTCGTTTTGACCGGAAAAATATGATAATTGGCTTATCTCAAGCTGCGTATATAGATAAGGTACTAGTATGGTTTGCTATGCAAAACTCTAAGAAGAGTATCACACCTTTTAGGCATGGATTGCACCTTTCCAAGAATCAGTGTCCCAAGACAACTGAGGAAAAGGAGCAGATAAGAGCGGTACCATAGCTTCGGTCGTTGGTAGCCTCATGTATGCTATGCTTTGTACTATACCGGATATCTATCACGCAATAGGCCCAGTCAGCAAATATCAATCGAACTCAGGTCCTGACCACTACTGTTGTGAAATGTATTCTCAAATACTTGAGAAGGACTAGAGATTACATGTTAATTTACGGCAGTGATGAGTTGATTCTAGTTGGATACACAGATTTTGACTTCATATCAGATATGGATTCCAGGAAATCCACCTCTGGATATGTGTTTATGCTTGGCAGATGAGCTATCAGTTGGAGAAGTATCAAACAGGAACGTACCACTGATTCCACCTCGAAGGCTGAATATGTAGCAACTTGTGAAGCAGCTAAATAAGCAGTATAGCTCAAAAGATTCATTTTGGAACTTAGAGTGGTACCTTTGGCGCGACAGCCGCCCACAGTTCACTGTGGCAATAGTGGGGCAGTCGCACAATACAAGGAACCAATAAGCCATAAAAGCCAAAAGCACGTACATATAAAATAGCATCTAGTCAGAGAGATTGTGCAGAGAGGTGACATAGCTATCATCAAAATAGCATCTGCGGATAATCTTGCAGATCCCATTACTAAGCCTATGACTATCGAAATCTTTGAGCGGCATGTAGGCATGCATGAGATGCAACCTTGACTGGTATTGAGTCCAAGTGAAAGATTGTTAGATTGTATGACCTCAATCCAGTGGATAATCCAGATAAATTGATTTATTTCATTAATTAATTTATACTTTCATGCTTTATTTATGACATGAATGATTTTTTTATTCTGTGTTTGCACATGACCAATACAAAATGACATGATGGTTCATGAGATGAACTAGAGCCCACAAGTATATTAGATGTAAGTCATGTGTTTGGATGAGATCCACATACATGAGACATAGATCACAAATCATATACTTAAATTGATTCACACCCAGTGATGATATTGGGCATCTCATCTGATAAAATTGCAGCAGTGTGATCACTATGAGATGGTGTTATATGTCTTAATCATCAGAGTGTAAGACTCTAGATCATTGTGCCGGTGCATTGGATGTACTGAAGGACCATGAGTAGCACTTTGTACAAATCTGTCTTTGTTTAATGGGTTGCTCTTATAAATCTTAAGCAATAGGCTCTTAATCCTCAAAGATTAATGGACTCAAGTTTCCACTATACATTTACTTTGAGTCATCAATAAGTGAGGTCAATTGTAGGTAAACACCTCGAAGCCTTTGGTATGTGGTAGTGGGGCTATGGGAACATATAATTCTCAAGATGAAATCTACCCTCATAAATATCCCCTTCTACCAATTAATGGATTTTATCATTAGTAAGTGCGTACCCATCTCAATTAAGAGTTAACTGGATGGTACTGATGATTATTGTGATTAATTGGGTCATAAGAATAATAAGAGATGGATCCGATTTTTTTTTTGGACAGATTTATTCTAATAGATCCATAGATATAATTGATAGAGGAACCTACTTGTAGCAATTGGGAAGTTTAGGGTATTCTTGTATTTATTCTTAAAACTGGAGCGTGAAAGTCCAGGATCCTTACCCCTAAAGGGGGGTGTGAATAGGGCGAGCTCCTAAATAATGACTAATTATGCCCGATTTTAATTTCTTTAATCCAATTAGTCGCTTGTGATGATTATGAAACTAAGTGCGGAAGATATCAAGTATAATCACCACAATTCTATGCTTTTCAACTAGGTTAAGCAATAACCTTTACACAATGTTTTTTTAGGGCTAAGCAATAACCTCTACACTTTTCTTTTCTTAGGCTAAGCAATAACCTTTACACATTGGATTTCTCAAAGAAGTGTCTAAACAAACACTTAAAGAGATACAATTAAAGCTCGAATAACAATGCCTCTTAATTAGGCTGATTTGAAAGATAGATCTAACTCACACAACACTCTATAAAATGCAAAGATGAATGCTCAAGTGTTTATGTGAAAACTTCAATCAAGACTAAACCAAAAGCTCAAAGAATATATGCTTAAAGCAATTCAAAGTTTAAAGCACAGAGATAGATTGATTGAAGTAAAATGCAAATCACTTGTTCTTTTAAAGGATAACTTGTAAAGATATCACTAATCAAGTTTTACAAGTTGTATAGAAGTTTCAAGTCTTTAGAACATGTAATGCATCAGCAAAGTTGTTTTCAAAACAAAAAGGTTTTCCTATGAGTTCATGGAATGAAAACAACTAGCTAAGAATTCAACCAACTAAATGAGTCAAGCTATAAAAGATATCAAAGATTTTGGCAAAGCATGATTTTGTTAGATTGTATGGACTTAATCCATCAGATGATGTAATAAATTGATTAATTTCTTTATTTATCAATAATATCATGTTTTCCTTTCATGAGATGAATGGTGTTTTACTACTTAATACACATGACCAATACATATGACATAAATGGTTCATGAGATAAACCGGGTCCCATTAGTATATTAGATGTGATATATGTGTATGGATGAGATCCACACACAGGAGACATTTGTCACAAATCTTATACTTAAACATCTTCACAACCGGTGATGAGACTGGGCATCTCATCTGATAAGGTTACAGTGCTTTGATCACTATAAGATAGTGTGATTTGTCTCGATCATCAGAATGTAAGATTCTGGATCACGGTGCTGGTACATTGTGTCACGCCCCCAAACCCGGATCCTAGGAGAGGTCCGACCTCGGGGGCGGGAAATGGTTGGGGATGAGTGATGATTATATTTCTCCCAAGATCAGCGTGTGTGAGGATCCAAAATCACAACACTGTCTAAATATTTTGCGGAAGCTTTTGTGGCAATGCGACCCGGAGTCTAATCCCAACTTAGCCACAATCCACTAAACACACTTAGAGCTAAACACACAGCTCAAAAACACTAATCAGGGCCTCTCGGGTCGGGGTCTCACATCCTCCCCCCCTTAGAACATTTGGTCCTCCAAATGAACTAAACAAATCCCAAAAACAAGTGGGGATATAATCCCACACTACGAAAATAAAACCGTAAACTGCTGCTCCCATCGGTCCTCTCGGAAGCATCTGGACTCGCTGGGTCATCTCCGCTGTAGAACTCTTCGGTCAACTATCAACAGCTGTCATACATTCTCCCTCTGGCTTGAATTTGTTTCTGCACTGCCAATCTGACTGCTCAAGAATTTTACCAACTCTGACTCCTTCTAGGTTCCACCAAGTCTCTCACTTCTAGCCACCTTCAAAAAGAAAATTTCTGGAACAATTCTCTCAACTTCATCACAAATTGTAGAAGCTAGGGTCTCATATCAGCTGCACCATCTTCAAGGTGAACTTCCTATTGCTCATTGCTCTCGATCCTCTGCACCACAATCTGTCTTTGACGATGACATGCTTGTCCCTTCACTATTCTCCAGCATTTGAAGCTCTGCACTCACTCTTGCAACTGCTCTGCCAAGTTTGTTTTCCCCAACAAATCCCAAAATAATTGACTTCCTACTCCGAGTATCTGCCAATTGAAAATTACCTCTGACATTGATGATCTGTCCTGCTCCTGCACAACTGCACTACCTCCAGTCAAACACGAGGGTGAGATGAGTCTGTAGTCAAGGTCTCTGATTCGGTTGAAGATCTCAAACTGTCCAAACTCTAACTCGGCAACTAGCTCTTCTGACACCATCAACGTTCGAAGAATCTTTCCGTCAAACCCCTGACACCCATCAAATGTTCTAACATTACTTCTAATCTGCTGCCTGTCTTGTCTATCCATGTTGGTCAAAGTAAATGAAAGTTCTGGCTCATTCCGATGTATTGTAATTCTATCTCTGCCGTAAAGCACTGCATATAGTTTCCTTCAATGTCTCATTTGTTCAATCTTCTACCTCTATCTCAGGTTCACCATCTTCAAGTCATGCATATGTGCCATTCTTCTCTGAATCTTTCGACTAGCCTTGTCCACCGGTTATACTTCTCCAGCTTGCATCTGCACAATGTCCAAATTGATATCCCAAAAGTCTGTAAAGTCTGCAAGATCTCCTCTATCATATGACCAGGTAACAATCCATTCTGTATACGGCTCTCTATATCGCAGCTGAAAACTTACTTCCCATCATTATAACCACACACTAATGTACCCTTCTGAGTCAGCTTCACCATCCTTCTGGAATCATTGAAAATCCTCTAACACTTATCCGACAAAAGTTCATCCATACTCGAGAAGTTCCCAGCTTCTAGCATCCACTTGAAACTCTATCAACTGAAAATCACTTTAAACTTCCTAAAATCTGTCATTCTCTGGTTTCTGCAATCTTTTGACTTAGGGAAATGTTCCAAGTTTATCCAAAAATCCACACTTACTTGCCTGACGAATCCTCTGACGATACACGATCAACTGTAGTTGGGTCTCGATATGCTGCTAACATTCCTTGCTGACTAACAACTGCTCATAAATTCCTTCGCTAACTCCGTCTGTGACATCAAAAAGCTGTAAATTCTGCCAAAGTCCTCCGAGATCCACATGCTAAGTCCACAAAACTCTGACTCTCTGGTGCGAAGACAATAAAAAGGAGCTAAATGTGGGTGCGGAGACATTAAATTCTCCCCCACTAGAAAAGAATTTGGTCCCCCAAATTCTCTAACAAGAACAAAAGGGGAAGAGACAAGGAGAGTCTCCCCCACTAGAAAGAAAACAAACCCCAAATCTGACAGAACGACATCTAGCCAAAATCCGGACCTCACTACACGTCTTAAGGTTCCTAGAGTGTTTTATGTCCTAGAAACCTGCCCGCTCTGATACCAGTCTGTCACGCCCCCAAACCCGGATCCTAGGAGAGGTCCGACCTCGGGGGCGGGAAATGGTTGGGGATGAGTGATGATTATATTTCTCCCAAGATCCGCGTGTGTGAGGATCCAAAATCACAACACTGTCTAAATATTTTGCGGAAGCTTTTGTGGCAATGCGACCCGGAGTCCGTGGACATCATCGGATTCAGCGTCGCATACAACCTCTAGTATAAAGCTATCATTTTATGAACCATATCAGACTGGAATAAACCAACACAATAAAGTATAGAGCTGACAGTAACAGGATATTGCATTCTCATATATGTTCAAGTTACAAGTATCAATGTGTATTAATTACAATCCCAAGAAAGGGCTAATAAAAGCCGAATAATAACAAACTAATATCCACTACCCAAATGTGACGTAACTCCGATGTCAAGCACAATGTCTACATGACATAGCCGACAAGGCAACCTGCAACTCATGGCTCCACAGCCAACAACTCTCAGCTCGGGGTGGGGAAACTGAACCTGAGTACCAAAATAGTGGGTCAAACACGACGGTTTGGCAAGCAGGTGAAAAGACATAATAATAAAGAAAATACCTTGGAAAACATTTAAACCTGTCAAAGCAATAGTTTCATAAAACGAGAGACATTTGTTCAAATACATATGCAATGTAAACATGTACGGTATCCAAGGAAACGGGAAACAAGCAAGATGGCAACCACAAAAAGCTAAGTCCTCTATCACCGAAGTGACATGAGCATATCGGGATGTTGTCTCAGTCACCGAAGTGAGGAGATGCAACATAAGTAACATATACATAATATAATACGGGACATGACCACGGTAGCGAACCGGGCATCGGGAACCACAGTAGCAATCTGCGGCATCGGGACAAGACCACGGTAATAACCGGGTAGCGGGATCCAAACTGCAGCTGGCGGGACGGGAAAGGGTCTCCAAGTCGGTGGATCAAACCGGCAAAGAAAGCCAAGCTTAGTGGTGCCTACTCATAGGTCAAATCATGTAAAACAAGACGTGTACAAATCATATGTAATGCACTTAAATAAACGGGCGGGACGGGGTGCTCAAAAGCACTAATTTCATTTCATTCGGGCATGTATAAATGGGCTAGCAAAATTGCTAAAATACACTTTCAATACTTTCGGGAATGCTAAATCAAAATCCGAGAAATTCTGGCTATTATCGGGATTCAAGACAAATCATAATTCGAGAAATTCGGGCTATTATCGGGATTCAAGAAAAATCATAATTCGAGAAATTCGGGCTATTATCGGGATTCAAGACAAATCATAATTCGAGAAATTCGGGCTATTATCGGGATTCAAGACAAATCATAATTCGAGAAATTCGGGCTATTATCGGGATTCAATATAAATCAAGTGAATAAGGACCCCGTATGTCGATTGTAATGATCACTTGGTACTCCTTGAGTTTGGAGACATTCCGGGCTCTTTATGCACATTAGGGATTCAAACCCTAATCGAATTTTAAATAAACAAAACATAATAGTGAGGGGATCCTAAGCACAACGTTAATCTAGTAGTACCTTACAACCTACTCAGTCATCGAAAGGAAAACGGATTCGCGATATCCAAACAAACCAATTTCGCGTTTAGATAAAAGAAAGGATATCCCGTCGTTCCGTACCGTTCAAGATTGAATTAGGTTAAGTACCGATACAACCGGATTAACCATGAGGAAATGTCGGTTCAACCATCCTCAAAAGAAGTCAAACGGGTCCACAAAAGGGTCACTAAGTTCCATTTAAAGTCCATCTAATCATAGGGCAAAAGTCTATTTTTCAGCAGGTTTTCCAGTTGGGCCGGTCGACCTGGCCCTTGGCCGGTCGACCGCGTACACAGGGGGCTCGGTCGACTGGCCAGGAGCCAGGTCGACCGAGAGTTGTAAAAATAAATGCAGGAACAGTATTTTGGTCAGGCTCCAGAGAGCCTGACCACTGTGTCACCGGTCGACCGCGCCCCTTGGCCGGTCGACCACGCGAACTGCGCAACAGCAGTCCCCGCAGTTCAGCAGGTTGCCCAATAGGGGGGCCTGTTCCAGTGTCCCCGGTCGACCGCGCCCCTTGGCCGGTCGACCGCGTGAACTGCGTAACAGAACCCAGGTTTTGTTACAGCAGTTCAGTGGTTCTACCCATTTGTCCAATCTTTTCTTTTCCTTTCATAAACCTGATGAGCAATCTAATACATGAATAAAACAAGCTATCAAGAACTAAAATGAGCATTTATTTCAAATCTAAACAAGTCATTAATAACCCAAAATATTAGGTGAAAACATAAATGCATTTCATCAAAACTCATTCAAAGATAAAAGTATCAAATCATCTACTTACCTTAGGTCTTTAATCAAAGGAAAACCAGCTCCTAATCACACTTGCAAGCCAAGAACACAATCTCTACAAAACCCCCAAAACAAACCCTAAAATGGGTCAAAACAAGCAATAGGAAGAGAGAGCTCCTAATAATGAAAATGTAGTTTCTCAAGGACCATAAGAACATAAATCTAGAAGATTAGGGAGAGATCTTACCAATAGGTTCTCCAAATGAGCAAGACAAGCTAAATGAAGGTCTTGGAGAGAAGAGGTTTCTTCAAAAATGGTACCAATAGGAAGCCTTCAAGGAGAGGAAGAGAATGGTGATCTCTATTTTGATGTTGGTGCAAGATTGGTGATGCTTGATGAAGGAAAAGCAAGAAGAAGAAAAGGGAAAAGCCAAGCAAACCCTAGGCTCAAGGTGGCTGTGCTGGAAAAGAGAAAGGAAAAGGGAGATGGGTTCTCTTATAGTCAATGAAAATGGGCTCCACCACTTAAGAACTTTGAAAGGCTGAAATAGTAGTTTTCGGGACTTCGGATGAAATCGACGAAGAAGGAAGAAATGATCGTCGAAATATCTAGTTTTCAAAAAGTATATGTTTCACGGGTTTCGGGAATAACAAATATTGGTTACAGATTTAGTGTGAAAAGACTGTTTTGCCCTCGAAGCTAGAAAAGTCGAGTTTCGGGATTCGGGACGGGAACGGGATCAACATGAAAGTTGAAGGGATTAACAAAACAAGTAAATCGGGATAAAATACCAAATCAAAAGAACTCGAGTAATCCCCCAGGCACACGTAAGTCATAAAAAGGAACCCCCAAAGGGCCCCACTAGTCACAAAGGCACTCAAAATATCCCAAAGCTATAACAAAGCTATTCTAATCCCAACTTAGCCACAATCCACTAAACACACTTAGAGCTAAACACACAGCTCAAAAACACTAATCAGGGCCTTTCGGGTCGGGGTCTCACACATTGGATGTATTGAAGGACCATGAGATGCACCTTATGGAATACTGTCTCGAGTTTAAGTTTTGCTCTCATAATTCCCTAGCAATAGGCTCTCAATCCTGAGACATTGATGAACTCAAGTTTCTATCTATTCATTTGCTTTGAGTCACCAATGAGTGAGGCCAACTGTAGGTCAACACCTCGGTGTCTTGGGTACGTGGTAGTAGGACTGTGGGAACATACAATTGATGGACCCGATTCTTCCCTCTCTCCCGCTGCCTCCGCCCTGGGTCTTTCGGGGTACGGCGGAGGGGAGGAGAAAAAAAGGGTATCAACATTTCGTACGGGTATGCCAATTTCACTTTTCTACTTGGAATCTTGGAATGGTGATCCGAAGATCCACCTTCACAAGTAGAAAGGGGAAATAAAACTTTTTCTAGTTTCCCATTGCACACATATTTTAAGAAAAGAGACAAAGGTTTTTTTTTTATATGTCGTGAAAGGCGATTTCATTTGTTTGCCATAAAAGGCGATTTTGCCGTAAAAGGCGATTTATAAATCTTATCCATTATGAAAGACAAGAATTGTGATTTTTTTGTCTCTTAAAAAAAATACAAAGTACAAAAGGAAAAGCAAGAAAAGGGATCTAACTTCTAATTCGATTGAGGGGACACGTTCAGATCGACGGTCGCGAGCCATGTATGGGCTCCGCCGTCGTCCATGCAGATGAGAACGTGATTCTTGGATTCTTGGCTTGGCTTTTTAACCTCAGATTTTTAAAGGACAAAGACCAAGAGAAGGTTTTATATTCGATAAAAAGCTAAGTAAACGGGCTGAAAAGCCACGTTTTAGCCATGTTGGTAGAAGAAGGGAGGTCCTTGCGGGGGTGGCCCCCCAAGGGTGCTTCAATCACCTTTTGGTGGTCTTGCAGCAGAGTTGCAGGAGTTCTGGATTTTCCGGGCAATTCTCTGGACTTCGAGTGAATTTCTCTGGCGATTTCTCTGGATTTTTTCCCCCTTTTTTCTTTTTTTCTTCTTTGGAATGCCCTCCTATTTATAGGCCTTTGGTAGCCATTTAGGAGGGTTTATGAGCATTAAATGCATTAATACTCATAATGAGAGGAGTTACAAGTTTTAAATTATTTATTTTGTAACTCCTTTTTCCTTGAATCTGATTGGCTGATGGAGAATAATGAGCTTTTAATTGCCTTTAATCTCCATTATGGGAGGAGTTTCATGGCTTTAATGCCATAAATCATTTGACTTGTAACTCTCATTTGCTTGCTTTTGATTGGGCCGTCCAAAATAATGAGTTAATGACCGCATTAACTTGTCATAAAATGGGTCATTTAACCTCATTAATTGGTCGCCAAGTCGTTTGAAGAGTCGCGGGCCGCGCCGCGTCTTTTGGAATTCTTCTTGCAATGATCGCCGGTGGATCCACATGTTGTTTGATGTCGGATGGCGATGCAATTTCAGACATTGATTAATGTCAACGTGCCAGCGATATCTGTCCTGTTGATTTCACGATCGGGCGGGCAGAAAGTGTGCTTTCTTTGTCGGCCGATTGGCGATTTCGAGGCATCTAATGATCATCCAATGATTTCGGCGGCGAATCCGTGATGTTGACGAAGATCGACGGATTTCATGCACGAAAAATCAGATTTTGGAAAAATCACAGGGGCCAATCAACTCGAAACGCGAAAAGGACCCGAAAAAGGGGTCTTCCGGCGACTTTTGGGTCGCCGGAACTCCATGGTCGTCGGCGACCATGCACCCATGGTCGCCGGCGACCATGGGCCTTGGGCCCATTTTTTAGCCGCCGTTCGATCGCCTTTTCTTCGCCGTTTTTCGATCTTTTTTCATTCTTTTTTTTCCTGTATTTTTCCTAACATTTCCCCTCATTTATTGGCCTGATTCTCTTGAAGAAAACCCGACGAGAAGCCACGCAAATCGGAGCACAAAGTTTCCTATTTTTCTGGAAAGTCGAAGACTTTGTTGTGCGGTATTGCCGATTTTTTGTCAAGCGTTGAAACTAGGCCAAACGATGTCGGAATGACTTGAAATTCGACGTGGAGCTTCTTGAGCAGTAAATAAGACTAACCATGGTCTTTGGTTTGAGTTTTGAAGCCTTTTTGGGTCCTGCAAATGCTCGCCTTGATTTCGCCTCGAGGAAAATGCCGAGCATTGAAACTAGGCCAAACAATGTCCGATTGGCCTAAAATTTGACGGGGAGTCTTTTTAGCAGTAGATAGGACCAACCATAGGCTTTGGTTTGAGTTTTGAAGCTGTTTGGGGTCCCGCAAATGCTCGCCTTGATTTCGCCATGAGGAAAATGCCGGGCTTTGAAACTAGGCCAAACGATGTCCGTTTGACCTAAAACTTGATGGGGGACCTATTGGAGTCATTTTGAGATGATCCACTAGCTCCAATTTGGATGCCATGATTCCGGGGTGCTCCACCGCCGGTAGGCCTGATTTTGCTTCGGAGCGTCAAGGTCGGGACAAACGTTGTCGGAATGACCTGAAATTTGGCATGGAGTCTTTTGGAGGTATTCTGAGACCATCCGTAGGCGCTGATCGAAGTTTTGAAGTCTTCGACACTGTCGTTGCCGGGAGCTCCTGTCTGGCTGTCGGAGGAGTGAAGTTAGGCCAAATGATGTTGAAACGGCCCAAAACTTCATGTGTACCCCTCTTTTGGCTGCTTTGAAAGACCTTGCAGTTTTTGTTTGACTCTGACAAGATCTGATGCTTGAAGTGGCGCCTTCCTATTTATGGCAGGATGTGGCTCCATGTAGCTTTTGGTGTTGAAGGGACATAGTGATATTTTTGGTGTCAACACCAATGGTCAAGATGGAATCTATCTATATTATCCCCTTGTGCCAATTAATGGATTTATCATTAGTAAGTGCGCACCCATCTCGATTAAGAGTTAATTGGATGGTACTGATGATTACTGTGATTAATTGGGGCTCAAAGATAATAAGATGTGGATTTAAATTGGTGGGACAGTATTAGTCCAGTTCATCCATGGATATTGATAGAGGGGCTTAATTGTGGCAATCAGGATGTTTAGGGTCTTCATTGTAATTTATTCCTAAGACTGGAGTGCAATTGCATTTATATAGTGGTGTTATTTGCAATTAACTGTGGGCCCGGATTGCACATGAGATGTGGGGTCGCGGTGTCCCAGTTGAAGCTAGCTTTCTATGGAATCCCTAGTGGTCTCCATGCTAGCCCAAGTTATTGGAAAGATACTAATCCTACTAGAACTCTAAGATGAAGGAATTAGGAAGTTACTATTTCTATTTGAAGTGAGACTTCTAATAGTGGTAATAGTAATGTTACTACTTTGTGTAGAAGTAAGACTTCTATTTCAATTAGTACAAGAGAATGAGGTTGCTTAATGCTATAAAAGGAGTAACAAAGGGGCTGTGAAACATACAACCTTGGAATTCACGCCCAGCCCCCTTTGTGCAAGAGTTGCACATACTTCTCTTATTCTTCTAGTTCTCTTCTAGTTTCCTTTAGAGCTTTTAGTTGTTTTCTTTAGGAGATTCCATCCATCTCCTTTAGAGAAGAGATCTGGTACGAGTCATAGCGTGGAAGACTAAGAGGTTTTGGAGATCTAAAGTAGTTTTCTTCTTCATTAAAGCACAACCGGGCAGCAAAGGTATAATCTACTTCTCTATCTATTGTAGATTATTTTGCATGTTGTTACTTGTATTATTGTTGTACATTGTATATGAGTATGAGGAATTGCATCCTGGATATGGTTAATGGCCTTATGGGAGTTTGATCCCTGAGTCAAGTGGGTCAAAAGTTTTGAAATCCTATTCCCGAGGCCCACCTATTTCCAACAGATTTATCAAATTTAAAGTAGACTTGGTTTGAATCAAGATGGAGAATTAAATATTACTTAGATCAAAGGTTTAATGAGAGTAATGGATTCAACATTTCATAGTTATCATGCTACAAAAGATTTTACAATAATTTAAACTAGCATGCAACTAATGATGAGGAAAAGCAAAGCTTACAAAAGGTTTTAATCCTTAGAATCCAAGCTTTGGCTTTCCACAAGATCCTCTTGCTTCCTTGAGTTGTTCCCAATCCTAGGTTTGAATGATCTTTAATAAACCCCCAAGATTGGTCTCCAAAAGTCTCAACTAAAAAACCAAGTAGTTCATTTCCTAGAAAATCTGTCAAACAACTTTATGGTCGGTCAGCCGAGAACTAGGGTTCGGTCAGCCGAACTCAACGGATATATTTCCAATGGTCATATTTTTCGAACTAGTTGTACTGTCGGTTCACTGAACTCTTTTGGTCGATTGAATGTTGATCGACACGGGAATCGACAGAATCAAACTGCATAAATACATGCTGTTTGGATTCCTAAAGGAACTGAGTTCGGTTAGGGTCTAAAGCAAGTTCGGTTAATCGATTCCTATTGGAGAAGGAACTGACAATGGTTCGGTTAAGCTCGGTTCGTCCTTCGGTTAGCCGAACCCTGACCGACAGTATAAACAGACTGATTTCCAGAAGTTCTGAAGGATTGAGAAAAAAAATCTTTGAAAAGCTGGTTTTGTAAAGTGTTCTAAAGATTTTTTTGAGTCAAAGAAAATACTTTTGAAATCAAGATTAAATCAACTAAAATTTGTTTTGATAAAACATGATAGAGTCAACTTAAAGACCTGATTTTCAAGATATAAAGAAACAATTTTGAATCTCGATGATGTGATAAAAATGAATGCATATGCTAACCATCAAATTGCAAAACAACATATATTTAATAGAGTGCAATTGCATTTAATAAGTGGACTTATTTGCAATTAATTGGTCCAGAGTTCACATGAGATGTGGGGTCCAGATTCCTAGTTGGAGCTAGATTCTAAGGAATCCCTAGTTGTCCTCATGTTATCCTTAATAAGAAAAGGTTACTAATTTCATTAAAACTCCTAAGGAAAGGAGGGGTATGATACTTACTAAGAATTGAAGTGAGACTTCTTATCTTAATCTAAGAGGGGGTGTGCCATAAACGATAAATAAGAAGTAAGGGTTAGAGATCTCTACACACAATAATCTCTCAAGTTCCTCTCTCTCTTCCTCCTCTCTCTCCTCTGGTTTCCTACTAGAGATCTAGTGTTTTCTTCTACTTGGAGATCCCACCATTCTCCTTTAAAAGTTCTCTAAGAGGGTCATAGCGTGGAAAAACATAAAGGCAAGGGAGGTCAAAGTTTGCGAAAAAGAGTTTTTCGCAGAGATCAAGTTCTCGATTAGAGCACAACCAAGCTCCAAAGGTATAGATCTATTATCTATTTGAATTAGTAGATCTAACTATGCTTCTTGATTATTGATCATTCTTCCTGATGGATGTTTGATCTTAATGCATGACATTAGGGTTTTTAGATCTTGGGCTGGGATTCTTGGCTGTCGCGACCCCGGACCGGGCCACCGGGCCTAATCCGGGATCGGGACTAAAAATCATGATTGATTAGATGATTGTATGATTTAAACTCCAAAACAAAACGTATACGAGTCCATCAGGAAGGATGCCACTCGTACACGCGATTTCCCACAGGTGTCCGCGGTGAGGATATCACATCGACATGAATATTTCTTTTATGTGCGGAAGCGTGTAGCAAATCTATTTCATACATTCATGTCTAAGATAACAAGATTAACACAAGTTTCATACTAGTATCAAAATGAGCAATAATCATTAATGCTATAACCCCAAAAGAAAGTTAAGGTTTACAACAATATATTTTAATTACATTGATCCCAAAAATAGAGGCCAACATAGGCCAATATGAATAAAGTATCAAGTTCCCCAAAAGAATGGTTAGTTCCTATCCCCCAAAATATTTCGCAACTCAAGCACCCGAATGTCTAGACGACATCATCAGCGTGCCACTCTACTAAACGTTGCGGTTCGCCGACCGCCTCCTCGTGCTCCTCCTCGTGGAGACCAAGAACGGGACCTGAGCACCAAAGCAAAGGGTCAAACACAATGGTTTGGCAAACGGGTGAAAAGACATAACAATAAAGAAATTACCTTGGAAAACATTTAAACCTGTCAAAGCAATAGTTTCGTAAAACGAGAGATCATTTATTCAAATACATGTGCAACATAAAACATGTAAGGTATCCAAGGAAACGGGAAACAGACAAGATAGCAACCACACATAGCTAAGTCCTCTATCACCGAAGTGACATGAGCATATCGGGATGTTGTCTCAGTCACCGAAGTGAGGAGATGCAACATAAGTAACATATACATATACATAATATAATACGGGACGGGACCATGGTAGCGAACCGAGTATCGGGACAAGACCACGGTAATAACGGGGTAGCGGGATCCAAACTATGCAGCTGGCGGGACGGGAAAGGGTCTCCAAGTCAGTGGATCAAACCGGCAAGGAAAGCCAAGCTTAGTGGTACCGACTCATAGGTCAAATCATGTAAAACAAGACATGTACAAATCATATGTAATGCACTTAAATAAACGGGCGGGACGGGGTGCTCAAAAGCACTAATTTCATTTTCAAACGGGAAGTGCATATCGGGGCTAGCAAAAGCTCTAGTTGCAAATTCAATGTTTTCGGGAATGATAAATCACATTTCTTGAAAATTCGGGACAAGTATCGGGATTCGATATAAATCAAATGAATAAGGACCCCGTATGTCGATTGTAATGATCACTTAGTACTCTTTGAGTTTGGAGACATTCCGGGCTCTTTATGCACCTTAGATGTTCAAACTTTAATCGAATTTTAAATAAACAAAACATAATGGAGATGGGATCCTAAGCACAATATTAATCTAGTAGTACCTTACAACCTACTCAGTCATCGAAAGGAAAACGGATTCGCGATACCCAAACAAACCAATTTCGCGTTTAGATAAAAGAAAGGATATCCCGTCGTTCCGTACCATTCAAGATTGAATTATGTTAAGTACCGATACAACCGGATTAACCATGAGGAAATGTCGGTTCAACCATCCTCAAAAGAAGTCAAACGGGCCCACAAAAGGGTCACTAAGTTCCACCTAAAGTCCATCTAATCATACGGTAAAAATCCATTTTTTAGCAGGTTTTCCAATTGGGCCGGTCGACCTGGCCCTTGGCCGGTCGACCGCGTACACAGTGGGCTCGGTTGACCGGCCAAGGGCCAGGTCGACCGGGAGTTGTAAATTAAAATGCAGGAATAGTGTTTTGGTCAGGTTCCAGGGAACCTGACCCTGTGTCGCCGGTCGACCGGGCCCCCTGGCCGGTCGACCGCGTGAACTGCGCCACAGCAGTTCCCGCAGTGCAGCAGGTCTTCCAACAGGGGACCCGTTCCAGTGTCCCCGGTCGACTGCGCCCCTTGGTCGGTCGACCGCGTGAACTGCGTAACAGAACCCAGGTTCTGTTACAGCAGTTCAATGGGTCTTTCCATTTTTTCCAATCTTTTCTTTTCCTTTCTTAAACCTGATGAACAATCCAAAACATGGATTTGACAAGCTAACAAGAGACAATATAAGCATTTATTTCAAATGTAAACAAGTCATTAATATCCCAAAATATTAGGTGAAAATATAAATGCATTTCATCAAAACTCATTCAAAGATAAAAGTATCAATTCATCCACTTGCCTTGGGTCTCAAATCAAAGGGAAACAGCTCCTAAGCACCCTTGCAAGTCAAGAACACAACTCTACAAAAACCCCCAAAACAAACCCTAAAATGGGTCAAAACAATGAAGGAGAAGAGAAAGCTTTCAATAATGAAAATGTAGCTTCTCTAAGGCTAGAAGAACACGAATCTAGAAGATTAGGGAGAGAGCTTACCAATAGATGCTCCAAATGAACAAGGCAAGCTAAATGAGGATCTTATGGAGATGAGATTCTTCCACAAATGGTACCAATGGAGAGCTCTTGAAGTTGTGAAGAAGATGATGAAATCCTATTTGATGTTGGTGCAAGTTTGGCCATGCCTTGATGATGGAGAAGCAAGGAGAAAAAAAAGGAAACCCTAGGCTTAAGGAAAGTTGCTGGAAAAAGGAGAAAAGGAGGGAGATGAACTCTCTTTATAAGCAACACTAGTGGGCTCCACCAACTAGTAACCTTGTTGGGCTGAAATAGTAGTTTTCGGGACTTCGGATGAAATCGACGAAGAAGGAAGAAATGATCGTCGAAATATCTAGTTTCTAAAAAATATATGTTTCGAGGGTTTCGGGAATAACAATAATTTGGTACAGATTTGGTGTAAAAGTACTGTTTTGCCCTTGAAGGTAGAAAAGTCAAGTTTCGGAGTTTCGAACGGGGACGGGATCAACATGAAAGTTGAAGGTATTAACAAAACAAGTAAATCAGGATAAAACATTAAATCAAAATAATCTCGAGTAATCCCCCAAGCACACGTAAGTAATAACAAGGAACCCCCAAAGGGCCCCACTAATACCAAAGGCACTCAAAATCCCCAAAGCTATTACAAAGCTATTCTAAATCAATTAAACCAAAATCCACAAAACAAGTCAAGACCAACACGCAACTAAAACAACACTAATCGAGGTCACTCGCGTTGGGGTCTTACATTGGCCTTATGGATATTTGATCCCTGTATCAAGTGGGTCAAAAGTTTTGAATACCTATCCACGAGGCATACCTACTTCCGACACTCTTAACCTATTTTTATCCTCCCATCCAAACAACCTAGCCTGCATTCGATTCACTCTTACATGCACCGTCCATCTCTTTATCATATGTACCGAACCCACTTACATAATACATTTAAACCACCTACTCCATTAGCTAATGTAGCTCAACCGAGCCTCACAACAAAAAAAGAAGAGGAAGAAACGAGCAGCAATATCGTAACTCATAATAGGTGAGCGGCGATATTGCCGCTCGGCAAAACAAATAAAAAAAGTGGTGGGAGGGCCTTCATGGTCAATAATAAAATGTGAGGGCCCTTTTTGTCTTTTCAAGCTCTGAGGGGGATGTTCTAGCAAAATCTTCAATATAAAACTTTTGGCTCATTCCAAAAAAGTATACGAAGATTTGAATATTTCAAAAAAAAAAAAAAATTTATAAAAGTTTACCATAATTCTTTCAATCAAGTCTTCTCCTTAAATCTTTTAAAAATGACAAGAATACCCTTCTTTATGAAGATTTGTCGAACGTTTGTCTTTTCATAACCTCTTTCTTCCTTAAAACAGACCACTTTGATTTTGATGATCATAACCATTTAATAACCCTAGTTTTTTAGTCATTCGAAATTTCCTTTTTTTAACCATCCATGTATAAAGGTTGTTGAAGCGGTCCCTACTAGGTCATTTGGATTGGGCTTGATCATTTCTCTTAAATGATTTACTAAATGGACAATTTCTAAAATGATATAAGGGTATTTTTATCATTAAAAAAAAGGGTTATGCAAAGGATTTGATTGAAAGAACTGTGGAATTTTTTTATACTTTTTCTGAAATATTCAATTCTTCCTGATAAAGCTCATGAGCTGGAGGATCTAAACAACTGAATTGCAGGAAATCCAAATTTGGATAGACTATCTTCAAATCTGTTAGCAGTCCTACGGCAATTGCCACAATTTGTGCCTCCCGCCATTGGAACTTTAGTGAGATCATGGATTAATGAATCTCCAAGTCACCGTATATGGATAAAAAAAGGATACAAATTTTTGGAGAGAGTTCGCTAGAAGTAAACAGTCCCCTTCTATTTATAGATTGGAAATATTCTTTTCTTTGCATAGATCAATTCCATTGAGAAGTACCTTGAGCTCAGCTTCCAAAGAATTTTCTGTTGCTACCCTTCCTCTGTATGCAACTAAAAGAGACCCAGCCGAACTAGTATATATAATCCCACCTATACCTGCAATTTTGGTATTTGGGTTAAAAGAGGCATCCATCAGAGTGAATTTTAATATGATAGATTAGCTGGAGGTGGAAGCCAAATATCTACTAGCTGATAACTGAGAGAAAGTGTTAGCTGAATTCAATTCATTGATAGATGAAAGTACTTCATGCTTTACAAAGATACGATGGATGGGTTGACTTGAACTTTACGGGCACTACCCATTTTCCATATATAACAACTAACCATTTTCCTAGTATAATTTCCCTTTGGCAGGTTTTACACCAAAGCCTTTGAAGTTTGGGATGAGTGGCGACTGACGGAGGGAAGAAATTCCAAATTGAAAATGTAACTAGACAATTGAGAAATAAATGATCAACGGATTCTCTGGTTGGGAATTTATTGTGGAGAAGTCTCCAATTTCCACAACGTCTTCCATTGGCCAGTGGGGGCCTATAGTAGGAGCTTCAAGAGATTGATATAAGGCCTTTAAAATGCACTTACCTGCGGGCACAGAACCCCAACATCTTACATCTGGGCCCCTAACAAGATAAGATTTTTGAGCTTTTATCCTTAGTCCATGACCTTTTTCTATTTTTAAATGCCGTACTTTGAAATGGTGTTGAATTTGGTCAAACTAAAATTCCTTATTTTATACGTGCTAGAATTTGTGTCTCAGAATTTCATGCATTCTTATTTTATAAATTGCCTCTTTCATGACTGGTAAATTTTTTATCGGAATGATGTCTTTTTATGTCTTATTGGTTTGCGGGGCCATCTTTTTAGGGCACTTTTGTGTGGCGTTATGGGGAAAATGGTTGTGTAGAAAGATTTTTCTACTTTATGTGGAAAAACCCTTTCGACACCTTTCTATGGAATCACAAAAATCCTAGGGCACGTTCGTGTAAAGACAACTTTCATGGAAAGATGAAATTGCCACATCAGCAAATTCTATGGCTTTTAAGAACATCGGAAAAGGTTTTATGGGGAAGTCAGAAATTCATGTTTGGTGCAAAAAGTTTTTCGTCGATGAATTGGAGCTAATGTTGTTTGGTGCAGCTGCTGATTACTTGGTGAAAACTACCGGGTGAGTGAGTCGGTATGTGTGTAGGGTGGGTCAGGTTGTGAGGGGAGGGGGAAGAAAGATGATGGATGGGTGGAGTATGAAGTTTATTTCCAGGCCCTAGAAAGGAAAAAGCTAACATGTCGAAAAGGCAGTTCCACGGAAAACCGCCATACCAAACACATGAAAAATGAGTTTTCTACAAAAAAAAAAAAAAAAAAAATCATTTTCTGTGGAAATGGGCTACACAAACGTGCCCTAATTCATTTTTCATTTTTCCTCAAGGAAATTGGTTGCACTGAAATTGGTTTCATTGTAGAAAGAGGATTCAGAAATGCAATTGCACAAACAACATAATTGTGGGCCCACATACTATAATTTTTTAAGGTGGGCCCAACATAATTTTTCAATGTGGGCCCCACATACTACAATTTATTAAAGTAGACCCAACATAATTTTTCAATGTGGGCCCCACAACATCACAAAACACCAATAAAGAATATAGCTATAGCTAATCAAGGTTGGGACCTTGCAACTGATGTAGCTCAAGGAGGAGAGAATTGCCTTTTTTCTCTAACAAGTATAGTTAGGCCTTTTTGTTTGTAGGGTAGAGTAAAATGAAACGAAATAGAGTGCCAAATAAAGAGGAAAAGATATTAAAGGGAGTTTGTTGTAAAAGCACAAAATTATATTAAAAAAAGGCACATCTAGTTGCACAAAATGACAAAAAAGATGCTTTAAAAGGCATGAAATCACAAAAAATGTACTCTTAAAAAGAACAAAATGACAAAGGGTGATTTTACTCCCAACTCCCTCCACTTTTGTTTCTTCTTGATTTATTAAACTCAATTTTATAATATTTTACTCCACCCCACAAATTGGTGAAATTAATATGAGAAGGATGGGTTCTATATGAGGGTGGATGCACTATGACAAAATCGTCAAATACCGACTGTTAAAAACAGTCTTTTTTCTTAAAAAACGACAAACAAGTCCGTTGGACCGGCCGTCGAAATTTGCATAATCCTTTTTTGGAAACGACGGTCTAAAAACGTCGATAATTTGAATATAAAACGATGGTTTTAAATAGTCATTTTTATTAGGCAAGAAATCGACGGCTTCACATAGTCGTTTTTTAAGGGGAAATTACTATCAACTAATATTAAAAAAAAAAACTTGTAAAATGACTATTCCTAGCAGTCGTTTTTTTATAAAGGTAGAAAAATAAAAAATGAAAAATGAAAATTTTAAAAATTTACACCTATCAACTGCATCAATAGTAAAAAACCATAAAGCCATTTGTAATAGCCATTCAAACATCTATCTAATAGTCACAAATTAAACAACCATTTACAATAGCCATTCAAATATCCATACAATAGTCGAAAACGATATAACATTCATCCACATTTAATGGTCAAAACAAAACATCCATCTATATAGATTATTCAAGATTTATACTATCAGTCAAACAGATCCATCTAGTATGCATTCATCCACATCTAGTAAAATACGGTCTTCCATTTGGGCCACTCGGTCTCATCTCCTGTTATAAGATCTTCCATCTTGCCTTCCCCAGTTACCAAGTTGACGTTCCCTTCAATAATTTCATCTAGGATAATCTTATAGCAACCTAGATCATCAAGTGAGTCACCCTTCAATCTGTAAGATCCCGATCCGAGTGACCTCGATTAGTACTAATTAAGTCGTGTGTTAGTTCTAAGCGTGATTAGTGAATTTTGGTTTAGTTGGAATTAGAATAGCTTTTGTTATAGTTTTAGGAAATTTTGAGTGCCTTTGTGATTAGTGGGGCCCTTTGGGGATTTCTTCTATGACTTTGTGTGTGCTTGGGGGATTACTCGAGATTTTTGTAAATTATATTTCAATTCCATTTTACTCATCTCGTTAATCTCTACAACTTTCATGTTGACTCCGTCCCCATTCGAGATCCCTAAACCCGACTTTCATGACATTAAGGGCAAAGCGGTCTTTTACCTCAAAAATCTAGACACAATTTCCAATGTCACCAAAACCCTTGAAATATATACTTTTTGGAAATTAGATATTTCGACGATCGTTTTTCCCTTTTTCGTTGAATTCATCCGAGGTCCCGAAAGCCATAATTTTGACCTAATGAGAAATCTTAGTGGTGGAGCCCATCACTACTTGTTATATAAGGAGAACCCTCCTCTTCTTTTCCTTTTTCCATCACAAATCCTATTAGATTGTATGGACTCAATCCATCAGATGATGTAATAAATTGATTAATTTCTTTATTTTTCAATAATATCATGCTTTCCTTTCATGAGATGAATGGTGTTTCATTACTTAATGCACATGACCAATACATATGACATAATGATTCATGAGTTGAACCGGGTCCCATTAGTATATTAGATGTGATACATGTATATGGATGAGATCCACACACGGGAGACATGTGTCACAAATCTTATATTTAAATATTTTCACAACCGGTGATGAGACTGGGCATCTCATCTGATAAGGTTGCAGCACTTTGATCACTATGAGATAGTGCGATTTGTCTCGATCATCATAATGTAAGATTCTGGATCATGGTGCTGGTACATTGGATGTATTGAAGGACCATGAGAAGGACCTTATGGAATATTGTCTTGAGTTTAAGGTTTACTCTCATAATTCCCAAGCAATAGGCTCTCAATCATGAGACATTGACGAACTCAAGTTTCTATCTATTCATTTGCTTTGAGTCACCAATGAGTGAGGCCAACTGTAGGCCAACACCTCGGTGTCTTGGGTAGGTGGTAGTAGGACCGTGGGAACATTCAATGGTCAAGATAGAATCTATCTGTATTATCCCCTTGTGCCTATTAATGAATTTGTCATTAGTAAGTGCACACCCATCTCAATTAGGAGTTAATTGGATGGTACTGATGATCACTGCGATTAATTGAGGCTCAAGGATAATAAGATGTGAATTTAAATTGGCGGGACAACTTTAGTCTAATTAATCCATGGATATTGATAGAGAGCCTACTTGTGGTAATCGGAAAGTTTAGGGTCTTCATTGTAATTTATTCCTAACACTGGAGTGCAATTGCATTTATATAGTGGTGTTATTTACAATTAACTATGGGGCCGGATTGCAGATGAGATGTGGGGTCGCGGTGTCCTAGTTGGAGCCAGCTTTTTATGGAATCCCTAGTGGTCCCCACGCTAGCCCAAGTTATTGAAAAGATACTAATCCTACTTGAACTCTAAGATGAAGGAATTAGAAAGCTACTATTTATATTTGAAGTGAGACTTCTAATAGTGGTAATAGTAGGGATACTAATTGCTGTGAAAGTGAGACTTCTATGGCAATTAGAAAGGAGAAAGTTGTTGATTACTATGGAAGTAGGACTTCTAGTTAATTAGTAATAAGAGGAGTTGCTTAAAAGCTATAAAAAGGAGAGCAAGGGGCTGGGACGTCCAATCTCTCTTGGAATTCACGCTCAGCCCCTTTTGTGCAGGAGTTGTACATCTCTCATACTCTTCTAGTTCTCTTCTAGTTTCTTGAGTTTCTTAAAGGGTTTTCTCTTAAAGTTTCCACCAGTCTTCTTGAAAAAAGAGATCTGATACGGGTCATAGCGTGGAAGATCCTAAGTTGCTTACAAAGAAAGAGTTTCTTCAACTATCAAGTCTTTTTCTCCATTAGAGCACAACTAGGCTCCAAAGGTATAATCTTCATCTACCTTTATTGTGGATTATTTTGGTTGCTAAATTGTTGTTGTTCTTCTATCTTTTAGATAGAATATATTGCTGTACATGATTGATGAGACAGGGGGATTGCATCCTGGATATGATTTGTGGCCTTATGGGCACTTGATCCCTGAGTTAAGTGGGTCAAAAGTTTTGAAAATCTGTCCACAATGCCCACCTATTTCCAACAAATCCATCCAAGCTAGGGCTTTCTTCTTCATCTTCTCCTTTTTACTAGCTTATCTATCTCCAAATTACTACCAAATCTTGCACCAATAGCAAAATGGAGGTTATCTTCTTCTTTCTCTCCTCAAGAGTTTTCTCTGATACTATTTGTGGAAGAGATCACCCATTCCAAAACCCTCTTGGAGCTAACTTTGTCCATTTGAAGAACCACCAAGTAAGATTCTCCTTCCATCTTCTAGATATGGGTTCTTCTCACCCTAGAGAGCCTTCTTCTCTCTAATTGCAAGTTCTTTCTCCTCCATTCTTTGTTTTGACCATTTAGGGTTTGTATTTTGGGTTTTTGAATTTGTTTGTAGGTTATCCTTGAGAATAGTGATTAGAGGCTCATTTTTGGCTAAGCTTGGACCTAAGGCAAGTGGATGAATAGATGTTTTGAGCTTCAAATGGTTTTTATGAAAATATGGATGACCTCACTATTCCTTTTTTTATGTTTTTCTTGACTTGCATCAATTTTGAAATAAATGCACATATGAGTCTTGTTGGTTTGATAAACTCTTAGAAAAGGTAGCATTTATAGCCTCTCAGTTAATGCTTGATTATGGCTCAAATGAATGTTTGTGATTGTTGGATTTCTTGTCTCTCTTGTGGTTGAATGTGGTTGAGAAGGAGGTGAATGGATGGCTATTTATGGAGGATTGAATGGTGTTTTGAATGATGTTTAAAGGAGGTTTTGAGCCTCCCAATTTGGTGTAGAAATGAGGCTAAAGGAGTTTGTAAAATGAGAGAAAAGAGGGAGCAGAATTATCCCTGGAATCTGTTTCTAGACAGTACGCTCAAGCGATCATCACACTTCGCTCTAGCAAACTCACCCAGAACCCTCACAGAGAGTTGTTAGATTGAGCGAATTGAATGTCCGCTTGAGCGAACCCTCCCAAAAAGTCCATCGCGTGAGAAAACTTCATGTTCGCTCGAGCGACGTGTACTGTTCACTTGGGGTTATGTTAGAAGCAAAAATGAAATGTTTAAATGTTTGTGAGAGGTTTATTGAGAACCCCTTTCGTGTCGAGGAGATCCAATAGCCATTGTATGAGACCATTTGAGAAAGAAATCACATTATGAAGATTCATCGAATGTCTTGAAATTACCGAGGTGTATAAGGAGCTCGGAATGTCTCTAAAACTCAAAGAGTACCAAGTCTATATTGAAATCGACATATGGGACTCCTATTCACCTTGAACAATTATTGAATCCCGATACTTATCCTGAAAATTATGCTTTATGATTTGTCATGCCCGGAATATATAATGAAATTATGTTTTAGCATTTTGCTAGCCCGCTCATGCCCGACTTGATATAAATATGATATTGTGCCTAAGGGCATCCCTTCCCGTTTATATTTGAACTTGTATTGGTTTTTTGCATATGACCTATGAGTCGGCACCACTAAGCTTGGACGAGCTTGTCGGTTTGATCTACCGACTTGGAGGTCCTTCTCTTGTCCTGCCAGCTACAGCCTCGATCCTGTCCTGTCCCAATACCCGGTTCGCTACCGCAGTCGCGTCCATCTATATATGTATCCATGATTATCGTTGACTCTCCTCACCTTGTGTGACTGAGGTTAACGTCCCGATATTGCTCTCATCACTTTAGTGAGAGAATATTTAGCTTTGTGTGGTTGCCATCTTGCTAGTTCCTGATTCTTTGGTACATTTACATATATTATATTGCAATTATCTTTCTTGATAACGATACATTTACTTTTATGAAATTCATTACTTATACAGTTTTCAATATTTTATCAAGGTATCATTGTTTTAAATTTATTGTTATATCTTTTTACCCATCTGCTAGACCGTCATATTTGACCCACTAATTTGGTACTCAGGTCCAGACGCTGGTTACCCTGAGGAGGAGCCAGAGGAGGCGGTCGGTGAACCGCAACTTGTAGTTGAATGGCAAGCTGACGATGTCATGTAGACATTTAGTCATGCTTTGAGATGTGACACATTTTTGGAGTTATGTCTGACTCATTCTTTTGGGAACTAACTTGGTTGTACTGGCCTTTGTTGGCCATTATTTTGGAGGAATGTTAATTAAATGATCTTTTATATGAACATTGAATATTTACTTTTGGGAAATATGCTATCATGATCATTGTTCACTCTGACATCAACTTGTTCATATATGATATCCATCTTGTTATTTTGGGAATGAATTTATGAATTCGTTCTGCTACACACTTCCGCACTTAAACAAAAATATTATGTTGATGTGAGATCCTCACCGTGGACAACTGTGGGAAATCGTGTACACGAGTGACATCTTGTATTGACTCGTGTACGTATTGGTTAAAATAAATTTTTGGCATTGATAACGGTTCTTTATTTACCATTCAAATTTAGTCTTGATCCCGGATTAGGTCGGTAACTCGGTCCGGGGTCACAACAGACTTGGCCATAAGCAACAACAAATTTAGGCCTCTTAGTGAGGTGCATCAATTTACACAAACTTGTTCCCGTTTGCATGGCTGTTATGGGATGCGGTTGTGTTGAGAAATCAGCTCTCATCTACAATTTGGAACAATTGATGTCACCATATATTTTATCAATCTCATACATTATTTCAAATATAGGCATGTATTATTATATAAAACTGCTTTATACTTGAGAGGAACTCCCACAATCAATAGGGGTTTGAACCTGTGACCCACCCTGAGAAAAAGAAGTAAAGAAGGAAGAAAAAGGGTGGGAATGCAAACACGATGGAAGTGAGTCTGGGAATCTCGTGAACCCATTTTTATTTCTTGAAAAACGACTGTTGAAATGAGTCTTTGTTTAAAAGAATAGTCATTAATATGCGACCGCTTTCAGCAATCGTTAAATCACGTGGTGTGGAGTCAGTAATATCGTATTTTGACGTAGTGATGGGTTCAATGTGATGGGTCCCATGTATATTGAGACAAACGACGGATTGAGTGAGTGGGTCACTTACAGTGGATCTCATTTAGAAAAAGTTTAGATTTGCAAGATATTCATTTAGACATTTCTAGACATTTAAGTTGATATTGTGAATAATAAAATAATAACTTATAAAGAGAAGCTAGAGTTGGTCTTTGTTCTCTTACAGTAAAGCTTTGGAGTGCATTTGTGCTTGTTTTGTGGAATTGAAACCTCTTTATTTCTGATCTATATGTTCTTTTAGTTGTTAATTTGCCACAACCAACACCATGACATTACACAAAGAAGCCCTTAAGACAATGCTTCTTTTTCAAGGGCTAAAATGGAAACTGTGGGAAAGTAATCCCAATCGTCGATATTTTTTTTTTTAATTTTACCCATATTTGATTTTGGTTACAACAAGTGAGAAAGTAAAGGCCCATCTGCCAAAAAACTTTTATTTTTAACTTTTCCAGAAGTAAATTGGTGACTTTATATTTGTTAAATCCTCATCTCAATATAAATTACTTCGTCCCATGAAAAAAATAATACAAACTTACTGAAAATTTTGTTTCTTCTTTATGCAACCATCATCTTATTCGCTGATTTCACATTTACTTTATATTACTTTCTTGGTAAAATTTTCAAACATAGATATAAGTTTTATATGATTTTCTTTACTGTTTGGTAGAGTGGGGACTCCAACGACTGACCCGCTCATGCAAGAAAACTCATGTTTCTAACCGCTGAGCTATTATTGAGGGCATGTATACGTGATTTGGATAGGGGCATGACAACAATGGTTTAATAGCCACAAATGTTTTGACAAAAAAAAAAAAAAAAAAAAAAAAAAAAAAAAAAAAAAAAAAAAAAAAAAAAACTGTCACTCTTTCCAACTTTTTTAGGTTTTGATTCTTGCTTCGATAGATCACCAAATGTTATATCCATTTGAGCCGTAACAGACAAGCAATTGGTCCACCCTAATTATTGGCCTAATTTTGACAACAATGACCATAGGCTCGTTTGTTCGCATTAGAATACATAGAGATTGAAGACATAAGAATTCATAATGAAATGAGCTTTATCGAAGGATTATTAAAGGGGGATTCGGCGAGAGGTCCCTCAAAGTATGACTTTGCTGCAAACAATCCACAAAAAAAGTCATGCAGCCAAAAGTCATCTAATAGATTCCCATACTCGATATGTCTAATTTACCCTTTCTTTAAATCATATTCCATAATTAATGGGATATCCCTTAATAATAGTCAACTATCATTCAATGGGCCACGATTAATGGAATCATGAGATTTTCAAATAAATTCTAAAAACACACAAATAAATTTCAAAATAACTCAAATAAATTTAAAAAATGCAATAATTGCAATAATCGCAATAAATTATAAAAATAGGCAATAAATTTAAAACCAATGAAAATAAGTTTAAAAAGATCAAAATAAATTTCAGAAACTATAAATAAATTTCAAAAGACTCAAATAAATCTCAAAAGATCCAAAGAAAATTCAGAAGATGCAAATAAATTTCAAAAGACGTAAATGAATTTCAAAGGACGCAAATAAAATCCAAAATACGTAAATAAAATTAAAAAATGTAAATAAATTTCAAAAAACACAAATGAATTTCAAAGGACGCAAATAAAATCCAAATTACGTAAATAAAATTAAAAAATGCAAATAAATTTAAAAAAATGAAAATACATTTTCCAAAACTAAGATAAACCAATTTTCTAAATTTCAGAAATTTTTTTCAAAAACTCAAGTATTTTTGTCAAAACTCAGTTAAAATTATTTCAAAAAGTACAAATAAATTTTAAAAGACACAAATAAAATTCAAAAACACAAATAGATATAAGGAAATACAAATAAATTTTCCAAAAAACAAAGAAATATTCATTCAAAAACTCAGTTAAAATTTTCAAAATGGAGATAAATTTGTCAGAAAGTCGGCTATATTTTAAAAAAAATCAAATAAATTTTCCAAAAACTCAGATGGATTTGTTTAGAACTAAGATAAATTTGTTCCAAAACTCAAATAGATTTGTTCAGAACTCAGATAAATTTGACAGAAACTCAGATAAATTTGATAAAAGCTCAGATAAATTTGACAGAAACTCAGATAAATTTGATAAAAACTCAGATAAATTTTACAGCAACTCAGATAAATTTGATAAAAACTTAGATAAATTTGACAGAAACTCAGATAAATTTAACAGAAACTCAGCTCAATTTGACAAAAAATCAGATAAATTCCCTTCTCTGTAAAGCCTGCATCTAAGCTCTTCTCTCTCCTCTCCCTCACCATTCCTTGCTCTCTATCCAAATCGACTAGCTGGCTACTAGGCTTCTTCTGCAAACGGGTCGGGCCGACCTGGACTGGACCCAACCCAAAACTCCCTTCTTCTTCGTTCTTCTGTTCTGGTTCAGAAACCAGAACTGACTTCTTCTTCCTTCCTCACTTCGGCCACGGCAGGGGCTGCGGCTCTTCTCCTGTCACACGCAGGGGCGACTTCGGCGAAGAGAATCTCCGGCGTCTGTTCACGGCGAGGTGGGGCCTAGCCGAAAACAGAACCCAAATCGAAGCTTGGCTGCGATTTCTCCTCTCCAAACGCTTCTCCCTCTGGTCAGCGACGACGACGCATGGTTCCGGTGGCAGCAGGCAACACCAGATCTTCCGATCGACTCCGGCGATACGCAGCAGCGATCAGCAACTCGTGTGGACCACCTGGTGATCGTCTCTCTCTAACTCCGGTTTCCTGCTTCTTCCTTTCCAAATCTGTAATCTGTCACGCCCTCTAAGATCCCCTCCGGTCTTCTTCTTCCTCAGTCACGGCAGCGAAGTTGCTTCTTCTTCTTTGATCGACGGCAGCAGCGAAGTTGCTTCCTCTTCTTCTTCACCATTTCTCTGCAACACGAGGATCTTCTTTCTCTTGACGAGAGAACCGTGGCTCTCCAACAGATTTATCGATCTTCACCTCTCTTCTTCTTCTCCGATCAACCCTCTGATACGAGTCTCCTGCTCCTGCAACAAGATTCACGTGCAGAAGTCTGGATAGAAGAAGAAGAAGAGGGAGAATGGAAGATTTAAAATTTAAAATTTTAAAATTTTATGCCTAATCAGTTAAAAGGGCAAATTAGTCATTAAAATGCATGAGGTGGCGTGTCCAGGGACCTCTCTCCATGAAGTGACATGTCTAGGGACCTCTCATCCAAATATGTCCAAGCTGCGTGGACTACAGGCCTTAGGAGAAAAGTTGGTGGACTGGAGGCCTTACAAGTTATATACGAGGGACCTTTCGCTAATTATCTCATTATTAAAGAGGTAAATTGTGAATGATATTAGGTGAAGGAAAAAAGGTACTCAGCCATATAGATGGGAGCTTCCCTTTACTACGCATTGAATACTAGGCTAATCGCTAGCTAGACTACAACAATCTGCACCTTTCCCGACACTATTTGCCAACGCAGTGAAAATTTGCATTGGAAAAAGTCTTATTTCCAACGCACATTTGGACAGCGTTGGCAAAAGTCATAGAAATTGCTACTTTTACCGACGCAAGTAAGACCGGGTTGGCAAAAGCTGTGGTAACCACATTGGCACCAGCAAAAAATCCCCCCAAAAGAGAGGGAGAGTTTTTCCAACACTTGGTTTTCTAATGGCAACGCAATAATGCGTTGGAAAATATTTTGCCTATTGGTGGCGCATAGGTGTGCGTTGGGAAAGCTCTAATGATGGACCCGATTCTTCCCTCTCTCCCGCTGCCTCCGCCCCGGGTCTTTCGGGGTACGGCGGAGGGGAGGAGAAGAAAAGATAAAGGGGAATCAACATCTTTCCTTTTTTTTGTACGGGTATGCCAATTTCACTTTTCTACTTGGAATTTAGAAACGGTGATCCGAAGATCCACCTTCACAAGTAGAAAGGGGAAATGAAACTTTTTCTAGTTTCTATTGCACGCATATTTTAAGAAAAGAGACAAAAGGGTTTTTTTTAATGCCGTGAAAGGCGATTTCATTTGTTGCCGTGAAAGGCGATTTTGCTGTAAAAGGCGACTTACAAGTCTTATCCATTATGAAAGACAAGAGTTGTGATTTTTGTCTCTAAAAGAAAAATAAAGTACAATAGAAATCAAGAAAAGGAATCTGACTTCTCATTCGATTGTGGGGACACGTTCAGATCGACGGTCGCGAGTCATGTATGGGCTCCTCCATCGTCCATGCAGATGAGAACACGATGCTTGGATTCTTGGCTTGGCTTTTTAACCTCAGATTTTTAAAGGACAAAGACCAAGAGAAGGTCTTATATCCGATAAAAAGCTAAGTAAACGGGCTGAAAAGCCACGTTTTAGCCATGTTGGTAGAAGAAGGAAGGTCCTTGGGGGGGTGGCCCCCCAAGGGTGCTTCAATCACCTTTTGGTGGTCTTTGCGGCAGAGTTGCAGGGCCTCTGGATTTTTCGGGCAATTCTCTGGATTTTCTTGTCTTCGTCGGGGGGGAGAGCGAGAGCTAGATCCTTTCCCTTTGGAATGCCCTCCTATTTATAGGCATTTGGTAGCCATTTAGGAGGGTTTATGAGCATTGAATGCATTAATGCTCATAATGGGAGGAGTTACAAGTTTTTAAATTACTTGTCTTGTAACTCCTTTTTCCTTGAATCTGATTGGCCGATGGAGAATAATGAGCCTTTAATTGCTTTTAATCCCCATCATGGGAGGAGTTTCATGGTTTTAATTCCATAAACTCTTTGACTTGTAACTCCCATTTGCTTGCTTTTGATTGGGCCGTCCAAAATAATGAGTTAATGACCGCATTAACTTGTCATAAAACGGATCATTTAACCTCATTAATTGGTCGCCAAGTCGCTTGAAGAGTCGCGGGCCGCACCGCGTCTTTTGGAATTCTTCTTGCAATGACCGCCGGTGGATCCACATGTTGTTTGATGTCGGATGGCGATGCAATTTCAGACATTGATTAATATCAACATGCCGGCAACATCTGTCCTGTCGATTTCACGATCGGGCGGGCAGAAAGTGTGCTTTCTTTGTCGGCTGGTTGGCGATTTCAAGGCATCTAATGATCATCCAATGATTTCGGCGGCGAATCCGTGATGTTGACGAAGATCGACGGATTTCATGCACGAAAAATCAGATTTTGGAAAAATCACAGGGGCCAATCAACTCGAAATGCGAAAAGTACCCGAAAAAAGGGGTTTCCGGCGACTTTTGGGTCCCCGGAAATTCCATGGTCGCCGGCTACCATGCACCCATGGTCGCCAGTGACCATGGGCCGGTGACCCTGGGCCATGGTCGCCGGCGACCATGGGCCAAGGTCGCCGGCGACCATGGGCCTTGGGCCCATTTTTTTGCCGCCTTTCGGTCGCCGTTTCTTCGCCGTTTTTCGATCTTTTTTCATTCTTTTTTCTTCTGTATTTTTCCTGACATTTCCCCTCATTTATTGGCCTGATTCTCTTGAAGGAAACCCTACGAGAAGCCACGCAAATCGGAGCACAAAGTTTCCTATTTTTCTGGAAAGCCGAAGACTTTGTTGTGCGGTCTTGCCGATTTTTTGTCAAGCATTGAAACTAGGCCAAACGGTGTCGGAATGACCTGAAATTTGACGTGGAGCTTCTTGAGCAGTAGATAGGACCAACCATAGGCTTTGGTTTGAGTTTTGAAGCCGTTCGGGGTCCCGCAAATGCTTGCCTTAATTTCGCCATGAGAGAAATGTCGAGCTTTGACTTTTGGTCAACCGATGTCCGATTGACCTGAAATTTGACAGGGAGCCTCCTGAGTGGTAAGTAAGACCAACCATGGGCGTTGGTTTGAGTTTTGAAGCCTTTTGGGGTCCCGCAAACGCTGGCCTTGATTTCACCTCGAGGAAAATGCCGAGCTTTGAAACTAGGCCGAACGATGTCCGTTTGACCTGAAATTTGACAGGGGACCTATTGGAGTCATTTTGAGATGATCCATTAGCTCCGATTTGGATGCCATGATTCCGGGGTGCTCCACCGCCGATAGGCCTGTTTTTGCTTCCCGAGAGTTGATGAAGGGTCAAACGTCGTCCGTTTGACTTGAAATTTGGCATGGAGCCTTTTGGAGGTATTCTGAGACCATCCGTAGGCTTTGATCGAAGTTTTGAAGTCTTCGACACTGTCGCTGCCGGGAGCCCCTGTCTGGCTGTCGGAGGAGTGAAGTTAGGCCAAATGATGTTGAAATGGCCCGAGACTTCATGTGTACCCCTCTTTTGGTTGCTTTGAAGGATCTTGCAGTTTTTGTTTGATTCTGGCAAGATCTGGTATTTGAAGTGGCGCCTTCCTATTTATGGCAGGATGTGGCTCTATGTAGCTTTTGGTGTTGAAGGGACATAGTGACATTTTTGGTGTCAACAAATGCCCCCTCGAGGTACAGCGACGAGGTGTGCAGCTCTGGCAGTCGGTGTGCGTCGAAGAGAATTTGAAGAAGATCTTCTTGCTTGACCAAGAGTCTTGAGCGTTTTTCTTTTGATGGAGTTGCTTTTTGAGCTTCCAATGGATTTCGCGGTAATGAGATAGGTCCTGTACTGTCTCAAGGCAAGGATTTTGAAATGACATTTGGATGTGGGTATTTGGTTTTGGGTTTTCCCTTTTAACCTTGTGAACCTAAAGGCTTTATGTGGCACATTAGGCGGTTAAGAAGGTTTTTTGGTTTTTGACCTTGTGACCTAACAAGCTGTATGTGGCGAGTTAGGGGGTCGGGATTTTGGTTTTTGTTTTCGGCCTTGTGACCTAACAAGCTGTATGTGGCAAGTTAGGGGACCATGGTTTGGCTTTTGATCACTCTTTGGGACAATTTTGGGTCCATTGGAGCGGTTTGGTTTTTTGTGGAATGTCAATTTCAAGATTGTGGCTTGATTTAGTGCATGGGGTTGGATGGTTTGGGTTTCTTTTGGAAGCTTATGAAGCTTGGAATTTTTGTATGGTCCAATCAACTCAAGAGAGGCGTGGAACCATTTTTGTATGCTCTTGGTAAGAAAATTTTTGACTAAAAGCCACTTTTAGTGCCTAGGTGGTCAAACCTGACTCATATGGGCTAACCCATGGGACCTTAAGCTTTTTAAAATGGCTTAGATCTCATGTGGTGTCATTTTGTAAAGAATATCTAAAAATATCCCTTCTGTGTAGAGAATATCTAAAAATATCCTTACTTGGAGAGAATCTCTCAAGTTTCCTTGATTTTGGGAGAGATTTTCTCAAAGTTTCTCAAATCCCCTTTCTTTTTGGAGAGAATTTCTCAAGAATCTCCTCTTTAGGAGAGAATATCTCAAATCTTCTTTTCTTTTAGGAAGTTTGTTAATTCTTAGCACTTACCTCCTTGCTATTCTCCTTCTTTCCTCTTTTGGTTTGCCTTTTCTATAAAAGCAATGGAGATGGGTTTTCTTTCTCTTGTTGCTTTCTTTTTGCAAAAACCTTCAAGAGTGCCCCAAGATAAAGAGTTTCTCAAGGATCTTCAAGTTTCTTCTCCTTCTTCTCCATGGCTTCAAGTAGGTCTTTTTTTCCAAGGAAAACCCCATGTAGATGTAGAAAAGTTTCATTTTCTTTTTTTTTTTCTTTTCTTTTCTTTTCTTTCTCCTTTTTTTTTCACGTGTTTTCTTTTCCTCTTTTTTTTTTCTGTTTTTTTTTTTCCACGTGCTTTCTTTCTTTTTTTTTTTTTGTGCACGTTCTGCCTTTTTTTTTTTCTTTTTTTTTTTATTTCTCTTTTTTTTTTTTTTTCGCTCCCCCCTTTTTTTTGTGCTGTACGGACAGGTCCGTACGGACCTGGCCGTACAACCACGTGGCCTGTGGGCCACGTCCCATGGGCCAACCCCTCTCTTTTTTTTCTTCTCTTTTTTTTTTTCTTCTCTTTTTTTTTTGAAGAGGTTTTTTTTTTCTTTTTCTTCTTTTCTCTTTTTTTTTTTTGCTCACCATGATATGAGGTTTATGCAATTCAAGATGATCATGCATTCTTTCTTCTTTTTTTTTTTTTAATGCATCAAGATAAAAGGCTAGAATTTCTAGGTCAAGTCAACATGGATTTTGACTTAGACAAAGTTTGATTGGTTTTGACCAAATTGGGCTGGAATTGGTCAAACTTTTGTCAAAGTTTTCCTAGCATCTAATGCATGATGGTTTTGTGCATGATTTTTGGTAAATGGAATTGGGAGCATGATGATGCATACCTCGAATTTTCTTGCAAGTCTTGGGATTTTTGGAGCTTGCAGCAATGTTGAGCCCACTTCTCCAGTCTCGCAGAATTTCGAGGAACTTTGTAAGTTTTGGGATTTTGAGCTCGCAGCAATGTTGAGCTCTTTTCTGATCTTGCGGAGATTTGAGAAGAAAGGCTTGATCTCACAACAATGTTTGAATTCAAGTCTTCTTCGAGAACCCTTCATTGATTATGAGCTCGCAGCAATGTTGAGCTCATCTTTAAGCTTCTTTTCTTTTTCGGGGTGCCTCCCTTTTCTTCGAAATTGCCCCGGAACCATGCCAAAATTTCGCTAGGATTTTTTTTAGCAAAATTCCGTCATTTGGTGCTTGATTTCTTCCTTTCTGACTTTTGTAGGTGGTTCCTCCAGAACGAACAAGGGTAAGGGCCTTGTTACTGATGCACCTCGCCGATCTGCCAGATCTTCCAATGCGGCCGTTCAACAGGCGTGGGAAGAGGTTGACGGGAATCTCCGAAGAAAGACTCAGGAGCATGAGCGATGGCAACTTCTTTGGGAGGAATTCCCTCGTGCTGAAGATGGATCGCGGTTTTCTGCCGCATTTTACGGCGGCATCTTGAAGAAGCGTGGCCTGGAAGCTTTGGAGGCTGAGGCCAAGAGTCTGCTCGAGGACCTTAGTCTTTGGTTGAAGACTATGATGGACTGAGCTCTTGACAAACTTTCTTCTTTCTTTTTTTTTTTTTTTTGGTACCTCCATGTATAAACATTTTGGCACTCTATTCTTTTGTATCCCCTTGTTCTACTTAAATTCTTTTTTGTTGAAAATAAGCAAAAGTTGGATGGGAATGTTTGTTTGAAAATCTTGATCAAAAGGTTATCATTTTGTGAAAATCTTTTGTCAAAAGTGTTGTTTTGGCATGAAAGCCAGATTTTGTGGCACAAGGCCTGGTTTTTGATGGCTTGAAAGCCGAAAATTTTGAAGTGGCATGAAAGCCGATTTTGGTGGCGTGAAAGCCAAATTTTGGTGGCGTGAAAGCCGATGTGGCATGGAAGCCAATTTTTGGCATGAGAGCCGATTTTTTTGTTTTTGGCGTAAAAGCCGGATTTTGGCATGAGAGCCGATTTTTTGTTTTTGGCGTAAAAGCCGGATTTTTTTGAAAACCAAGTTTTGTTTTGTTGGCATGAGAGCCAGATTTTGTTTTGATTTTTGGCATGAAAGCCGATTTTTGGCGTGGAAGCCGATTTTGGTGGCGTGAAAGCCAAATTTTGGTAGCGTAAAAGCCGATGTGGCATGGAAGCCGATTTTTGGCATGAGAGCCGATTTTTTATTTTTTGGTGTGAAAGCCAGGTTTTTGGCGTAAAAGCCAGGTTTTTGGTTTTCAAAAATGCAAGTATCGACTAAGAGTCGCCTCCCTGCTGAATGGTATTGCAAGTATCGATGGAATGTCGCCTCCTTGCTCATTCGGTTGCGAGTATCGATGGAATGTCGCTTCCTCGCGAAGTTGGGTGCAAGTATCGACTAAGCGTCGCTTCCCTGCTTTTTCTTCAAAAATTTTGTTTTGTGGGTATCGATGGAATGTCACCTCCCCACGATTTTTGAAATTTGCAGTTTTTTCGAACCTTTGTTTTTCTTTTGAAATTTGGGTTGTGGTTATCAACTGGAATGTTGCGTCTCCACGATTTTGGAAATTTTGCAAGTATCAACGAGGTGTTGCTTCCTTGCGATTTTGAGGTTTTGGAAGTATCGAATGGGGTTCGCATCCTTCCAATGGGTTTTCGCGAGTATCGACTTGACATCGCTTTCCCGATTTTTGTTTTTAGACACGAAGGTCGTAAATTTTGACCTAAAACCATTTTTGGCGGTAAAAGGTAGGGCGGACTAGGGTGGAAATTCCTAAGTCCTGATTTTTGTTTCAAACCAAGAATTTTGGGTTCAAGGATCGAAAATTTTGGTTAAGTTTGGGGAGAGGCTCCTAAACTTAGATTTTTGGATTTTGATTTTCTTTTGAACACTAAAACGATGAAAGTAAGCATTGTTTTGAAAGTTCAACATAAAGATGAAAATTGCAAAAGGAGTGGGTTTGACGAGCAAGTACCTAGAAATAGGCTTTGGCCTCGCAGGCGTTGCTCTGACCCAGTGGAGGAAGTCTTCAAGGGTAGTACCGCTTCAAGAACTTGCCGTTGATGGGCAGTATACATCTATCACTTTCCATGTTTAGAAGTGCGTATGCGCCATTGGAGAAGACTTGGTCGATGACGAAGGGTCCCTCCCATTTTGGTTCAAATTTGCCTTTGGATTTGTGAGCGAAAACCATCGGCCTTTTTACCACAAGAACCAAGTCACCCTTTTTGTGGGCGCGTTGCCTGACCTTTTTGTCGAATGATCCAGCCATGCGTGCTTGGTAGAGCTCAATGCTTTGGAGTGCCTCGAGCCGTCTCTCATCGAGATTGTCCAGCTCTTGGAGTCTTAATTTGACATTGCTTTCTTGCGTCATGTCATTTTGTAGAGATACCCTTAAGGAAGGAATTTGTACCTCTAAGGGGACAACAGCTTCGCATCCATAGACCAAGGAGAATGGCGTGCTATGGGTCGGTCCTCGAACGGTGGTTCGATAGGCCCACAAAGCTTCGGATAGTTTGTCGCCCCAGTCCCTTTTGTGGTTAGAGACCATTTTCTTAAGAATTTTGCAGAGTGTCTTGTTGAAGGCCTCTGCCAGTCCATTCGCCGCCGGATTGTACGGAGTTGAAGGACAACTTTGGATTTTGTATTTGTCGCAGAACCTGTAGAATCTGTGATCACGGAATTGTGATCCGTTATCATGGACGAATCTTTTAGGTATGCCGAAGCGACAAATGATGTTGGTGCGCAAGAACTGAAGGACTGATGAGGTCTTCATTTCATTGAGCGCAAAAGCTTCTGACCACTTGGAGAAATAATCCGTAGCGGCGAAGATGAAGCGATGACCTTTGCTTGACGGAGGGGAGACAGGACCTGCGATGTCCATACCCCAGGCTTCGAAAGGCCATGAAATTGCTGTAGGATGTAGCCATTCTGAAGGCATGTGGACATAGTCTCCATGAACTTGGCATTGTTGGCAGCGTTTAGCAAATTGCATTGCGTCAGCTACCATGGTAGGCCAATAATAACCTAACCTTTTTATCTGATCGTAGAGCTTTGGACCAGCCTGATGAGCTCCACAAAGACCAGCATGCACCTTTTCGAGAGTTTCTTTAGCTTCTTGTTGTGATAAGCAGCGTAGAAGTACTCCATTGTTGGATTTTCTGTAGAGCATCTTTGAAGGAATGTCCAGATGGAAGTTTGGGGTTCGTCTTTGAACACTTACCCGTTCTTTTGGATCTTCAGGCAGGATTCCGAACATAATATAATCAATGAACAGATCCCTCCAGTCGCCGATCGGAGGTCTGAGGATGGAGATCCGACTTCCAACCAGTTGGTGGCACTCAGCAACTGCTTGGTGTGTATTGAGGGGAGGGAGAATCCTTCTCTCAGACACTGTAACTTGCATGTGTTCTCCTTCTTGGACCGCCATAGAGGCGGCGAGTCCAGCCAGGGCATCTGCACGGATGTTTTCGCCTCTACGAATGTGGGTGATATGACAGATGTCAAATTTCTGCCGAAGTGATTGCGCCTTGTTGTAGTAAGGCAGCAGATCAGGCTTCCTGATTTCAAATTTCTGATCCATCTGGTTGACGATCAGTTGAGAATCCCCGAAGGCCTCTAGCACTGTGATGCCGGATTCGAGGGCGAGTTCCAATCCTACAATCAGGGCTTGGTACTCAACTGCATTGTTCGAACATGGTTCCAGTAGCGAGAAGGCGTGTGGAATCATGTATTTGTCGGGACTAACAAAGAGGATGCCAATCCCTGATATTTGATTTCCTTTTTCACTTGTCCTGGTTGCACCGTCGAAGTACATATCCCAGGAAGCATTTGATAAGGAAGCCTCCACGTTGTAGACTGACTCGTCTGGGAGATCATCCCTGAGTGGAGAATCTTCAGGCAACGGATGCTCTGCAAGAAAGTCTGCCAGAGCTTGACCTTTGATTGCTTTTTGTGGTACATACCTAATATCAAATTGTGACAGGAGGATAGACCATTTTGCCAGTCGGGCATTGAGGGAACCTGCTTTTGTGACAAGGACCTTCAGGAGATTGATCCTCGAGATCAGGTATACTGTGTTGGACAGCAGATAGTGACGTAGCTTTTGTACAGCAAACATCACTGCAAGACATTCTTTTTCGACTGGAGAGTAGCGATGCTCTGCACCTACCAGCATGCGGCTGAGATAGTATAGAGTAGCTTCTTTTCCCTCGTGATTTCCTTGTGCAAGTAGAGCTCCCAAAGAGTGGTCGAGGGCTCTTGTGTACAAGATAAATGGTTTTCCAGTTGTGGGGGCAGCCAGTACTGGAGGTTTGGTCAGGTATGACTTGATGTCTTGGAACGCAGTTTCGCATTCAGCATCCCAGGCAAAGTCCACGCCCTTTTTCATTAGGCGGGAGAATGGACGGCATTTCCCTGACAGGTTGGAGATGAACCGTCAAATGTATGCCAATCTTCCTTGAAGCCCTTTTAACTGTCTCAGGGTTTTTGGGGATGGCATTTCTAGGATAGCCTTGACTTTGATAGGGTCAAGCTCTATTCCCGCTTTCCGAACTACGAATCCGAGGAACTTACCCGATGATACATCGAAGAAGCATTTTAGGGGATTCATTCACAGTTTGTGCCTGCGTAGTCGGAGGAAGACTTCTCGAAGATCTTTGAGATGGTCTTCTTTCCTTTTGCTTTTGACGGCGAGATTATCAACGTAGCATTCGACCGTCTTATGCTGCATATCTTGGAATATCTTCATCATAGCCCTCTGATATGTCGCACCAGCGTTTTTCAGACCAAATGGCATTACAGTGTAACAATACACGCCAAATGGGGTCCGAAATGATGTGTGTCTTTCATCTTCAGGATGCATTTTTATTTGATTGTACCCAGAGAAACCATCCATGAATGTGATCCGCTCGAATCCACAGGTGTTGTCGATCATCACCTCCGGTATGGGGAGCGGAAATTCATCTTTAGGACATGCATTGTTCAGTTCTCTATAATCAATACAGACCCTAATCTGCCCATTCTTCTTTGTCACTGGGACGATGTTGGCCAACCATTCAGGATGCTGTTCCTCGCGGATGAAGCCAACGTTTTTGAGTTTCTGAACTTCTTGTTCAATTTTGTCCATTATGTCAGGACGAAATCTTCTTTGGCCATGTTTGACAGGCTTGATATCTTCTTGTAGATTGAGTTTGTGAACTGCTATTTTGGGGTCTAAACCAGGCATTTCAGCGTAAGACCATGCAAAACAATCAACAAACTCACGAAGAAAAGCGATATACTCGGGTAACTCATCATCCTTCCGAGAAGAAACTTCCCCTACCCCCTCACGGGGGGCAGCAGAAAAGTCTCCTTCCGAGACTTCGAGGCCGGCACGGAAATTCACCCTCCGTGATTTTATGCCATCACTACTAAAGACTGAAGACATGCAGGGGGCATCATACTCTTGCAATTCAGTAGTTGGATTCCCCATGGATGGGTACGAGTCCAGTGACACCGCCAGTGACACCGATGAATGGGAGGAATCCCTCGAAACAGGAGAATACCTCTCCGACGAGGAATGGATCCCTGAATCCCACCTCATGCCGGTGATCTGGTATAACCCTTTACAACCACAAGGGTCTTGGTCTGATGATGAAGGAGACCAAGAGGTTGTTCAGGAAAATGCTGTTGACACAGCACCTGCCAATGCTCCGGTAGAACCCGATCAGGAGGAACTACAAGGAGTAGATGAAGAAGAAGATCTCGCCCCTATGCCTGATCTCGAAGAATATGCAAGGATCTTGCAACATCTTGCCATAGAGCGAGGACAAGATCACATCAATCAGCTTCATCGCAATCCAGAACCGGTGATCCCGGAAAATCTACAGGAGTCCCCTCCAATAACTCCTGAAAATGAAGAAAGCTGCTGGGTGGATGATCCCCTTACATCAGAGGATGAATCTGACTCCCAACAATCCTTTCCGGAGACGTTTCCTATTGCTTGCAATGCGATAGTTCGAAACGAAAGCGCCTCTGGAGCTTCATCTGCCGAGGCCACAAACTCCCATACTACATCAGGTAGTATATCCTCTGATATTACTACCTCGTGTTGACACCAAAAATGTCACTATGTCCCTTCAACACCAAAAGCTACATGGAGCCACATCCTGCCATAAATAGGAAGGCGCCACTTCAAGCACCAGATCTTGTCAGAATCAAACAAAAACTACAAGATCCTTCAAAGCAGCCAAAAGAAGGGTACACATGAAGTTTCGGGCCATTTCGACATCATTTGGCCTAACTTCACTCCTCCGACAGCTAGGCAGGAGCTCCCGGCAGCGACAGTGTCGAAGACTTCAAAACTTCGATCAGAGCCTACGGATGGTCTCGAAATACCTCCAAAAGGTCCCCTGCCAAATTTCAAGTCAAACGGACGACGTTTGACCCTTCATCAACTCTCGGGAAGCAAAAACAGTCCTACCGGCAGCGGAGCACCCCGGAATCATGGCATCCAAATTGGAGCTAATGGATCATCTCAAAATGACTCCAATAGGTCCCCTGTCAAGTTTTAGGACAAACGGACATCGTTTGGCCCAGTTTCAAAGCTCGGCATTTTCCTCGAGGTGAAATCAAGGCGAGCATTTGCGGGACCCCAAAAGGCTTCAAAACTCAAACCAAAGCCCATGGTTGGTCTTACTTACCACTCAGGAGGCTCCCTGTCAAATTTCAGGTCAATCGGACATCGGTTGACCAAAAGTCAAAGCTCGGCATTTTTCTCATGACGAAATTAAGGCAAGCATTTGCGGGACCCCAAAAGGCTTCAAAACTCAAACCAAAGCCTATGGTTGGTCCTATCTACTGCTCAAGAAGCTCCACGTCGAATTTCAGGTCATTCCGACACCGTTTGGCCTAGTTTCAACGCTTGACAAAAAATCGGCAAAACCGCACAACAAAGTCTTCGGCTTTCCAAAAAATAGGAAACTTTGTGCTCCGATTTGCGTGGCTTCTCGTCGGGTTTTCTTCAAGAGAATCAGGCCAATAAATGAGGGGAAATGTTAGCAAAAATACAGAAGAAAAAAGAATGAAAAAAGATCGAAAAACGGCGAAGAAACGGGGACCGGACGGCGACCAAAAAACGGGCCCAAGGCCCATGGTCGCCGGCGACCATGGGTGCATGGTCGCCGGCGACCATGGAAATTCCGGCGACCCAAAATTTCGCCGGAAGACCCTTTTTCGGGTCATTTTTGCGTTTCGAGTTGATTGGCCCCTGTGATTTTTCCAAAATCTGATTTTTCGTGCATGAAATCCGTCAATCTTCGTCAAACATCACGAATTCGCCGCCGAAGTCATTGGATGATCATTAGATGCCTCGAAATCGCCAACCGGCCGACAAAGAAAGCACACTTTCTGCCCGCCGATCGTGAAATCGACAGGACAGATGCTGCCGGCACTTTGACATCAATCAATGTTTGAAATTGCATCGCCATCTGACATCAAACAACATGTGGATCCACCGGCGATCATCGCAAGAAGAATTCCAAAAGACGCGGCACGGCCCGCGACTCTTCGAGCTACTTGGCGACCAATTAATGAGGTTAAATGACCCGTTTTATGACAAGTTAATGCGGTCATTAACTCATTATTTTGGACGGCCCAATCAAAAGCAAGCAAATGGGAGTTACAAGTCAGAGGATTTATGGCATTAAAGCCATGAAACTCCTCCCATGATGGGGATTAAAAGCGATTAAAGGCTCATTATTCTCCATCGGCCAATCAAATTCAAGGAAAAAGGAGTTACAAAACAAGTAATTTAAAAACTTGTAACTCCTCCCATTATGAGCATTAATACATTCAATGCTCATAAACCCTCCTAAATGGCTACCAAAGGCCTATAAATAGGAGGGCATTCCAAAAAAAAAAAAAAAAAAGGTGCGATCCGGATCTCTCGCTCTCCTCCCGACAAAGACAAAAAAATCCAGAAGCCCTGCAACTCTGCTGCAAAGACCACCAAAAGGTGATTGAAGCACCCTTGGGGGCCACCCCCCCCCCCCAAGGACCTCCCTTCTTCTACCAACATGGCTAAAACGTGGCTTTTCAGCCCGTTTACTTAGCTTTTTATCGGATATAAGACCTCCTCTTGGTCTTTGTCCTTTAAAAATCTGAGGTTAGAAAGCCGAGCCAAGAATCCAAGCATCGTGTTCTCAGAGGACGAGGACAAGATCACATCAATCAGCTTCATCGCAATCCAGAACCGGTGATCCCGGAAAATCTACAGGAGTCCCCTCCAGTAACTCCTGAAAATGAAGAAAACTGCTGGGTGGATGATCCCCTTACATCAGAGGACGAATCTGACTCCCAACAATCCGTTACGGAAATGTTTCCTATTGCTTGCAATGCGATAGTTCGAGACGACAGCGCCTCTGGAGCTTCTGAAACTGTCACATCAGAGTACAGACCTCTTCTGGCTGACTACCTTGAAGACGTCTCTACCAATGAAATTGTAAACAAAGAAGACAAATTGCTGGACGCTGTTCAGGACTTGTTTCCCGGAAAATGCTCCATGCAATGCAGTCACTGAGGATGGTAATGTTGACACAGAAGCATCTTCAGCAAATGAAAAGAATCAGCCCCTGGATCCCGAGGGTGGACTTCCGAATGAAGAACCGTCTCCAGAAGCTCTCGAAGTTGGTAAAGGTACCCGCTCTGGCCGGGATTACCACAAAAACTACAATCTAACTTCTTCTTCTTATGTAAATCCTTCGGGGACAGAATGTAAGCGCCCCGAGTGGCAACATTAATGAAAATGCAGGCCCTAAGGAGGCTTTCAAGTATGACTTGATTGAGCACTTTAGACACATACCTGCACGTCTGCACATCCTAGACTTATTACGAATGTCTCCCCAAACTCGTGATAATCTCATTTCAGAACTGTAAAGACTGAATGTGGATGTCGACAAGCATGCCCCACAAGTCCTACAAATTGAAATGGACTATAGGGCTAAGAAATCAAATACCTCCTCAAAAGGAGAAAAGAAGAAGACTGAGGGATCTTGCAATGATTGCCTATCAGTTCAAAAAGCAGCAAGTGCAACTATCGCCTTCACTAAGGAAGACCTCCTACTAGGCGAAACAGAGCATCGATACTCTCCAGTCGAAAAAGAATGTCTTGCAGTGATGTTTGCTGTACAAAAGCTACGTCACTATCTGCTGTCCAACACAGTATACCTGATCTCGAGGATCGATCTCCTGAAGGTCCTTGTTACAAAAGCAGGTTCCCTCAATGCCCGACTGGCAAAATGGTCTATCCTCCTGTCACAATTTGATATTAGGTATGTACCACAAAAGGCAATCAAAGGTCAAGCTCTGGCAGACTTCCTTGCAGAGCATCCGTTGCCTGAAGATTCTCCACTCAGGGATGATCTCCCAGACGAGTCAGTCTACAACGTGGAGGCTTCCTTATCAAATGCTTCCTGGGATATGTACTTCGACGGTGCAACCAGGACAAGTGAAAAAGGAAATCAAATTTCAGGGATTCGCATCCTCTTTGTTAGTCCCGACAAACACATGATTCCACACGCCTTCTCGCTGTTGGAACCATGTTCAAACAATGCAGTTGAGTACCAAGCCCTGATTGTAGGATTGGAACTCGCCCTCGAATCTGGCATCACAGTGCTAGAAGCCTTCGGGGATTCTCAACTGATCGTCAACAAGATGAATCAGAAATTTGAAATCAGGAAGCCCGATCTGTTGCCTTACTACAACAAGGCGCAATCACTTCGGCGAAAATTTGACATCTGTCATATCACCCACATTCGTAGAGGCGAAAACATCCGTACAGATGCCCTGGCTGGACTCGCCGCCTCTATGGCGGTCCAAGAAGGAGAACAGATGCAAGTTACAGTGTGTGAGAGAAGGATTCTCCCTCCCCCCAATACACACCAAGCAGTTGCTGAATGCCACCAACTAGTTGGAAGTCGGATCTCCATCCTCAGACCTCCGATCGGCGACTGGAGGGATCCGTTCATTGATTATATTATGTTCGGAATCCTGCCTGAAGATTCAAAAGAACGGGTAAGTGTTCAAAGACGAACCCCAAATTTTCATATGGACATTCCTTCAAAGATGCTCTACAGAAAATCCTACAATGGAGTACTTCTACGCTGCTTATCACAACAAGAAGCTAAAGAAACTCTCAAAGAGGTGCATGCTGGTCTTTGTGGAGCTCATCAGGCTGGTCCAAAGCTCTACGATCAGATAAAAAGGTTAGGTTATTATTGGCCTACCATGGTAGCTGACGCAATGCAATTTGCTAAACGCTGCCAACAATGCCAAGTTCATGGAGACTATGTCCACATGCCTCCAGAATGGCTACTTCCTACAACAATTTCATGGCCTTTCGAAGCTTGGGGTATGGACATCGTAGGTCCTGTCTTCCCTCCGTCAAGCAAAGGTCATCGCTTCATCTTCGCCGCTACGGATTATTTCTCCAAGTGGTAAGAAGCTTTTGCGCTCAATGAAATGAAGACCTCATCAGTCCTTCAGTTCTTGCGTACCAACATCATTTGTCGCTTCGGCATACCTAAAAGATTCGTCCATGATAACGGACCACAATTTCGTGATCATAGATTCTACAGGTTCTGCGACAAATACAAAATCCAAAGTTGTCCTTCAACTCCGTACAATCCGGCGGCGAATGGACTGGCAGAGGCCT